>OZ010590.1:34257041-34304541 GCA_963932145.1 Acanthosepion lycidas
TAGAGTGAATTTTCCAAGTTCCCATACCTTTGTATTCACTATTAGACTCATTCAACTCTTTTGAAATCCCCTACATTGTCCTCAGATTGACACCCAAACACTCTGAAATGTTCATATTGGAGATTCCAACATGAATGCCAAGCAGTACAGCATGCCATTTCCAAATTTCTGGTAAAGTGAATTGTGTCATGGTGCTCTTTTTCTCGCAGACAGTGTGCAACTGACTCTACTATAATTTGCAGTTGATAAAACAAAAAAAACAATCAATGTGCATGCATAAAATTAAAAATATAAAATGGCGACAATTTGCCCATCACCCCCTGTATAAACAAACTGTAAAACAATTAAGATTTCAAGAGATGGTGCACTTTCAAAGGCAAATGTTCATTTCAACATCCCAAATAGGCTAAACAATCTTCTTATTTATGTTGCATGTTCTTTCTAACAATAATTTTATTCCTCCATTTAGCTTGTGATGTAATTCCAGATCTAAGAACTGATGGTCATGTCAATTTCTGAGAAGCCACTGTAACAGATCATTTTTAGAAATTATTCTGCACAGTTAACCCAATTAAATAAACATTTCAGAAAGTTATTTTACCAACTAAATACTGAAAAGAAACATTTTATTTTCTCATTTGATTCAAGAGTAAAAATCACAATTCAAATTATATTGGAAACTGGTATTTTAATACAATAAACTAGTGATATATATTTCAGTTTCAGAAAATCAACCTTTGGTAACCTCCTGCTAATTTTTCCAACTGCCTCTAAAGACAGATTTTGTTATTTTCATATCTCTTGAGTCACCCAGTAAAAAATTAGCTAGCCAGTCACATGATTCTTTTTAATGACTATCAGCTTCTTTTCATTATATACATGCTCACCAGATGTCTGCAGCCATTGCTGATTTGTTAATGCAGTGAATTTGTGTTATCATGATAACAGAATATACAGCAATGCAACAACTTGCCAGATGAACTGTCCCAACAGTCCCATTTTACAAGAGTGACAATCCAACTATTGAAAAAAAAAAATCGTATTAATAATGTTTCTGAAATCAGTTTCCAGATAGAAAAACTATTTCTAATTTGAACTCAACATAAAATTAGACGACATGGATCATATTGAAAATTATGCAACTGGAAGAAAGAGAGAAATCTATTTGCTAAACACATGCCAGATTCTACAGAGAGAGATGTTTAACAACTGCTTTCTCTCTCCTCTGAGGCTAATGATTAACCTGGTAAAATTCAAAATGAAAAATTAACAGCATAGAGAAGAAAAAAAAAAAAATTCTTACCACCCCACAATATCAGGAATTGAACTCTGTACTTTATGTCATCCATTCCAATGCTCTAAGCACCATGTCTTCATAAATGGATTAATGGTGATATTTATCATTAGAGGGTTGTTTTTTTTTGTTTTTTTTTTTTAAACTGTCTTTTTTTCTTTGAACACGCAATATTCATACAATTTTGCATACTTCTGTCCTAACAATACTGAAGCATTGTTTTTAATAGCCAAGTTCACATTTGGAGATTTAAAAAGAAAATTTAAAAAAAAAGGAAAAAAAAAAGAGTGATCTTTTGGAGGATGAAATGACGGGGCATCTAAATTCTGCATGACAAAATAAATGGCTAGCAGGAGAGAGAGAGAGAGAAAGAAAAAAGAATCTGAGTAGAGAAAAAAAAAATGGTTGGGCTTATTCAGAGAACAATGAGATTCAGAAACACACAAATAGATACAACAAAGTTCACCCAGTGCTAAAAGAACACAAAAACTGTATATTTAAGAAATCATAATTTGAAATTATGAATTTTTATAAAAATAAATGTATTTTCAAATATAAAGACCACAATTGGGAAAAATTGTTTTATCTATAATAAAGAAAAAAAAAATGATTTAGGAGCTTTAAACAAAAAGCACCTTATTTTATAATTAAATAAGTAAATTAAATTTAACTGTATAGTAACAACTTAGATTTCAATTCAGTCAATTTTCTTTTGTTGAATGCCTCTTCCTTAACTTTATTTTTACTTTTGTCTTAACAGCTTACACCTTAATTTAGTAAATTAATTTTAACATCTTTTCAACTGATTCGTCTTTCATTCTATTTTCAAAATTCAATTTTACTTTTAACAGCCTACTCCTTAATTAAGTCAATTTCACTTGTACGTTGCTTTCTTGGCTTTAAATCAATCAATTAACTTTATTTTGATTTTAACAGCTTATATGGATATTGATCCAAAACGAAGAAGAATTTGTTCTAGTTTCATGTACATTGCAAGTTCTTCCTTTCTCACAAAACAATCTATGATCGTCATTCTGATCAACCCAGCACTTTGAATTGATTTTTGTCCTTCTTGATTTGAGTCCTTTGCTGAACTACACAGCCATACTGACTCAAATTAGGAAATCAGTTTCCATTCCTTTTGATGAGTGTGAAAATCATCATAGCTATATTAAGTTTTTGTAGTAGCAATGTAGTTTGAGGTTGCCAGCTTGGAAAACTAGGTTCAAATTCCAGCTAAGGCTGCTTCTGTTCACTTAGCTTTGAGAACGACATGAATCCACATATCACTGCTTGTATCAAATGGAGCTCACAAAAACTTCAATTGGTGTAACTACGTTCAAATTCTTGCTGAAGCTGCTTGTGATCATTGAGCTTTAGTAAAGGCATGAATCCACTCTCCATGTAATTATTAAATGGAAGTGCCAAATAGCATAACAGTAATCAGCAGAGAAAATGGAATTAAAAAACAAGTTCAAATTCTTACTGAAGCTGCATGCATTCAGTTAGCTTTGGAGAAAGCATGAATCCATATCTCCCTATAATTATTATAAATAACAGTGGATGATAGCGTAACCAGAATCAGCAGAAAAAACAGAATTGGAAAAAGTTCAAATTCATACTGAAGCTGCATGTGTTCAGTTAGCTTTGGAGTAGGCATGAATCCATATCTCCCTGTAATTATTAAATGGAAGTGTAGTATAATGTAACCAAAATTAGCAGAAAAAACAGAATTGGAAAAAAGTTCAAATTTCTGTTTAAGTTGCTGTGTTCACATTACAATATACCCTAAAAACAGACATGAACCCAAATCCTAGAATTATCATAGAACTGTCATGCCATAATCTCTTAGTGAAATCACTCCCTCTTAACTACCTAATTTAGAGATCATCACTTTTTAATAAATAAAAGGACTACTTCATCTATCTCTTTTGGTTTACAATCACTACATATCCCACTGACTTGATTTGAGTTAAGATGTAGTTTTCTTTGAATGTTGTTTTTGATATTCTTTTATGTGCCATGTCTCTTCACGAAGTGGGCAATCATGCCTCTCCACAACTTCCTATCCTTTGTAGCTTAACAATATTTTTTTTTTTTTAAATATCCTTCCCACTCCCTACTTTTTCATCCATATACACAAACTAGTTAATTAACTTGTTTGTCCTCTTACCTTCAATACGTCCTGTGATTGTAAAGATCTCCAAGCCCTTCTAACTTGTTATATATCCCCAAAATTTCAATTGTCTCTAATTCTAAGTGTCCTTTTTGTTTTCATTTTCCTTGAAACTTACTTCTTACTCACATGTTCTGTTCATGAATATACTACAATTAAGGAATCCTTAACAAATTTCTATTACAAATACTTATTACTCTAATGAGTTTGATTCTCACTTTGTGGTCCACACTTGTAGCTTTGTGCACACTGAGCTTAGTAAATATTGACAATTGACATTTCAAATGATCAGACTGATTGATGTTTAATTTGTGGTGTGCTTTTGCATAAAATGGTGAAACAATTAAGTTTGTTATTCAAATACACAACCACCAAAAAAAATTTAAAAAAATGATGTTCACTTTTTAAATAAAATATATCACATGAGCCATAATCAGCACCAACAATATTTTTCAATCATTCTATCAGCTAACCTGCTACTTTAAATTTCTTTTTGTAGATATGGTATGCTATAACAAACAATGAAAATGCAACACAGAAATCTGAAAGCACATTGGAATAGCAAAAGATGCCTTCCCAAACTTAAACAAAGCAACAGGAAAATTTTATGTGAAAGAAAGAAAATCTGCCAAACTGCTACCTAATATCACTCCTATACAGAAGTAAATGCTTGAGAATTTCCTTACAAATGAAGAAGAGACTTGAGGCAACAGAAATGTCATTCCATAAAAGGATGCTAAGAATACCATGTGTGGAACATGTGAGCAACAAGGAAGGTAAACAAAAAAAAAGGTCATTTACTAAGAATCAGGAAGAGTTGGAATTTCTGGGACACATCATCAGGATTGGTTAATTGGTTGATTTTGTTTAGTGGCATATCAACCTCTGTGGATTATTTAATGCTGAAATCTAAATATCCCTTGTACATAATTTTATACTCTCAGGGTAAAGGTATGTTTTTAGATGTATAATTTGTAGATCACAAAATGTACTGTTGGTCATTTTACGATCAAAATTTTAAAAAAATATTTTTTTTAGTATTGCATTGGCATTTTGCTATAAAAATGTATTCTTACTTAAAATGACCAACAGTTATAAAAATTGTTGGTCAATTATAAAAATGTATTTTTATACTGTTATAGTGTTTTGTTTATTTGAGGGTTTACTATTTGTCCATAGCAAGGACCACACTACCAGGTGCTACCACCCCAGGTCAAGGTGGCCCTGGGAATAATAGTAGTTATTCCACTCTCCTCAAAACCTCCAACCTCCCAATCAGTGGCCTTGCTGCTGGATGTAGTTTATTGTCATTCCCAGGATGCACATCATGAGGAAAGAGGACTTGTAGAATTTAACACTCACAGGACATATTGGCAGCATGAGGTACAGAGAGAAACACTAATAGCTTATCTAATGAGCTTGGGTAAATGGATGGTACAACAAGCACTGGGAGACTATTTGGAGCTAAAAAAGAAAGGAAGTTGTGGTGAGTCATGATCACCAATTCACTGAAGATATATTTAAAATATGTAATAGTGAGATTTTAACCTGAATTGGCAGATATATTATTTCTCTTGAAAAGAAATTTATTGTTAACGTCCAACACGACTAATCTTGACAGTTCACTATTTTGCTCTTGTATTACTTAAAAAACATAAAAAAAAAGATTGCTTTTCGTATAGGCAGCGTTTTTACACAGTCACAAAAAAATAGAAATGGCTCATGGAACATTCCCAGCAAATATTTTCAGTCAGTTTTTATTTTGAAGAAGAAAAAAAAAAGGTTTTTCTTTCTTCACTTAACTGCCATAGCAGCTGTCACCAAAATGTACCACATTGGAGATAATCAGTAACATTTATAAATATATTTAGGTATTCAGGAAAAACTGTTTATTTCTTTTTTAGTAGCAATTGTATTTTTGGTTGATATTTGGTGTCACCCTTTTTATGATTTTTTGGTGCATTTTGCAGTACAGTTTCAACATTAACAGATCATTACTGTTTCTGTAGTTACCATGATGGATTTTTTTTCATCCCATATCATAATGGTGTTATAAAGTATTTCCTTAAACAGAAACATTCAGTATTCACTGACAGAGCAGCTAGTGTTACTTGAGTTATACTTTTCTTCACTCCCTAGTTATCGAGCTGGAATTAAAGTCTTCTCCACATCTCTATTGATAATGATAATATTAGCTATTTGGAATTTATTGATGAAGCAGCCAGTGCTACTTTCAATTAAAATTTATTAAATCTTTCTATTGATAAAATTTTTCAGAAAAATAGGTTTCTCATGTCCAGTAAATGCTATTGCTCATCCAGTTGTTAAAGGAGGTTTTCTTCCTAACCTTTTTGCTTGAATTGGTGTGGAATGTAAACGTATTAGTTATGTTATTATTTTGTTTTTGATGTGCTATCCATTTTAGTTGTTGCTGCTGTTGGTAGTACCCAGTGATGTGGTTTCTGTTATTTGGTAAAGATCTTTGTGATGTAGAAAATTGAATATTTGTACAATACATAATTTTCTACAAATGAACAACATGAGTAACATTTTCTGAACATATTTTAAACAATGCAATCATCATTATTTATAGAGCAACTTTCTCTATTCAGTTAAACTTATTTGCTTTGGACAAGTGTCCAAAATTGTCTTAATAATATTCTTTAATTTTCTTATGCAGGTAGATCATAAAAATTAAGTTGTAATTCTTATTTTGCTTTCAGCTGACTAATTTGACATATATATATATATGTTTTGAACAATAAAAAATATTAAAAATTAAAGTTTTCAGACCCACTGGGTTGTATATTAATATTTTTTGTTTTATTATTTCAGTCAAGTTCCTTGACTAGTTTCGGTCAGCATGGCCATCATCAGGAGAAAAAAATCTCTGCTTTTTAGGAGCAGTGAACTATAGGAGTGAATGACTGTTTTTGAAAAAAGTAAATATTCATATTTGAGTCCAGGGTTTGTTTATTTATCAAACAATATATTTATTTTTGTCTATTTGCCTCAATATTTGAGAAATCTTATTAAAGAAAAACATGTGCTCTCCTACTGTGTTCCCTTGGGCAGAGGGAAAACTGTCATTAGATCTGATGTACCCTAACTGACTAGGCCACAAAGATGTTATTTTTTTCCTTAAAGGCATTGTTTAGGTCTTGCTTGATTTCCAAAGCTTTTGTGGCTGAGTCAGTTAAAGCACATTGAATCTAATGACAGGTTTCTCTCTGCCCAGGGGAACACAGGTTTGAATCCTGCTGGAGAGCACATATTTTTCTTTAATAAGATTTCTGGAATATTCAGGGAAGTAGATGAAAATAAATAAATATTTAATAAATAAACAGAGTATCTACTTAAATATGAGCATCCACCAAAAATAACATTTAAAGTTATATATATATATATATATATATATATATATATATATATATATATATATATATGTGTGTGTGTGTGTGTGTGTAATATATAGATATGTAATTATAACCATACTGTCAAAAATTATGACAATATTGAAATGATTTTTACAGTTATGTTGATTGTGTTTTCTACCTGTGTAATCTAAAAATTTTCTGATTTGAATAATTTAGGGCTTTTCCTACCCGTGCAATCTAGCATTTTTATCTATACAATTATTCTTATATATAAAATAAAAAAAGTCTAGTTCTCATTTCCTTAAAATGAAAATATACAAAGTGTTATGGGACCTTACCTATAATAACATAATGGACTATTCCATACGTAATAAATACTGCACCTCAAGAGGAAGCAGAAGTTCAGTCTGAAGTCTGGAGTGAGGTCCGTCAGGAGTCTGTCAGTCAGTCAGAGCGAGCGAGTCAGTCGAGTCAGAGGCAGTCCGAAACAGAGTCGCGTTCAGACAATTACTACAAGACGTTGGAATAGTGATACTGGTCGAGACTACATTGTTCTCCCTACTAAACCTGATTGTTCGTACTAACACTTTCTACTTCTCTGTATATATTCCTGTTTGTAATATATCTGTGTTATTCCATATACGTGTGTGAGTTCTTCTTTATTGGTTCTACCTTGGACTATCACCGTGGTACAAGGAACTGGACCATAACACAAAGAAAGTAAACAGGAAATGGAACAAAGCAAAGTATTAGCAGCCTGATCACCCCTACTTACTCATAAAATATTTACTTATTGGCTCCAAAGTAATTTTTCCTGTTCCCATAACATTTGAATATTTCATTACCAAGAGGAGGAGATCAGTTCATGTGGCTGATAAATATAAATACTTACATTTTATTTTATATTATAGTAAAGAAATATAGAGGTAGATATATATATATAAACATGGATCACTAGCTATATATTTGCACTGATTGTAAACTTAATGAATCAAGAGAATAAAAGTGACAGGATTAAAAAACGAAACTTGTCAAAGAGTGGATGAGCTTTCTTTCTTTCAAAGCTATCAAGCACAATGGAGTAGACTGGGCTTCATAGATATGTATATAGCCAGTGTGGTGATGACATGTCATCGCTGGGTGGAGGGCTTTCTAGACAGAAGTCAGCAACCAGGGAATCATCCAGATGGAATCAGCAGCCACATGTCCTTGACCAAGTTGAAGGACATTGGCTGTGGTTTTAAACTGGCGAGGTCTACTTGCCCAAGATAAGCTTGGCATGAAAGAATTCCTTCTCTAGTTTTCAACCCAGATATGTGCAAGGAACTAGTAAAGTGCTCATCTGCACAGCAAACATACAACCACATATAGTTATGGGACTATTGATGATGAGAATGTCATTCATTACCCGATATGGAATGTTTTCTGACATGATGAGCCTGAAGAACTGGCAAACAGGAACTATACTGAGAATGAATTTAAAATGTCCAACAATAATTAAAGAAGGAAAATTAAATTTACTTTTAAACTCTCAATTTTAATCGAGTCATTTGTTAAGAACAGTTAAAAAGGAGGAATGACCAATGAGGTAGATTGGTTGTTTAGTTAAATAAAATGGGAGTAATGGACAGAAATAACTTTTTGATTCTTATCTTCAGAAGAAAGAAAGTAAGCAAAAATAAAGGAGTTGTAAAAGAAAACCACAAGGAGAGAGAGAGAGAGTGAGAGAGAAAGAAAGAAAGGACATCACCAAACATCCACAGATGTAAATATTTTCAAAACACAAATAAAGATAAATGTATTGATGTTGAGTGAGAAAAAAATCCATTGCACTTAGATAAGAATTCTCATACATAAACCCACATAAACAGACACACACACACATATATATATATATATATATATATACATAAACACACACATATATATATATATATATATATATATATATATATATATATATATATATATATATACACACACATGCACACAAACACATTAATTTATGTGATAGCAATGCATTAGGTTTGAAGATAAGTTTTTCACCCATATATAATACTGCAGGTCATCCCAAAGTAGGTTGACTGTCATTAGTGAACTAATATAATATACCCTTCTGCTCTGTTTATTACTGTTATCACTCAGGGGTGGGGACTGAAATAAAGAGGAAACAGGGAACAACTTCAAAATACGAAATTGTCAATAAGGGTTTATTTTTGCATTCTGGGAATTTTTACAAACAAACTATTCTGGGGTATAAGTTCAAAGCCTCTTTACTTTTGGATATCTCTGTACATTTAAGGCATTTTCATTTGTGTATTTATTATAGATAAAAGCATACAAATGATAGAACGTAATTATGTTTTCCGATAATCACTTCACAAAAAAAATGTGCATATATACAGCAATATAGATATCGGGAAATTATATCAGAACTGGTAAGTGGATTAAAAAATAAGAGAAAGTGAGAGAGGGGGCTGTAAATTCAGACATCACTATATAGATACGTATCAATATGTAAGTAATTTCACGTATATGGGCAACATTTTTAATATTTTTCTACATTGCATGATGAAGTAAAATTGCTAAATATTAATTATAAGTATTTATTTAAAATTAGACTATTCTACTTGTTTATATATATATATATATATATATATATATATATATATATATATATATTTAGGGACACAATTTTATTTCTTGCTATATATATGTCTGTGTGTGTGACAAAGAATAAAAAATAAAGCTGGGGGTAACTTGAGTTTTATGAAAGATTCAAGCTTCAGTCCAGGTTCAATTCATAAATCATTCTCCATTTTTGAGGGTGAAACTTGAGATTTCTTATTCATTTATCTTATGTTTTATAGACTCTATATTTAACTTTAATTGCCAACTTTCTCATAGCTAAAGTTTATCAACTCTGATTGTATATGTATATATATATATATATATATATATATATATATATATATATATAGATGAGAATATTATTTAGTAATCTGTATGGATAATTCCAAAGAGGATATAGATCCAGAGAGTGCTCAATGAGAAAAAAAATACCAAATTGTTGAAACTGATTTTGGTCTGATGAGATGAAACTAAAGTATAAGTTTTGTAAAATAAAATATTACCATGGGTTTCTAAAGTCTTCACTTTCATAATTATATGAATAATTATATTTGAAAGGAATTTGCATAAATCAGACAAAACTTGTCTATATTATTTAATGAAAGATGCACACACATATATATATATATATAATATATATATATATATATATATATATATATATATATATAATGATAGAAGTTGTATCATTGTGATACAATTCAAGCATTAATGATCCTGCCAGTGGCTTACCATCTGACTAGTCAAATTGTATATGTCAGAGTCTCCAGTTGTCTGTACTGGCTTCTTGGCAGTTTATCAACACAAATGCTGATGCTGAGAATCCACATCATGCTATGCAGGTTAAAAATGACCATAAACATTTTGTGTCATTACTATCAGGCTTTTGAAGGTTGTAGGAGAACTACCTCATCCCCTGAAGCATGTTTGCTGGATGTTCCAATGCAACAAATGAGCAACCAACATCAATGTGATGACTGCAGCATCTTTACAGATGATTGCCATTTATCTACTCAATTGTGCATCATTTAATTAGGTGTCAACATGTAAATGAAGATGAACTCTAAGGTGGCCCAGTAGAAGATTTGTATAGCTTGAAATGGATTTGATATAAAAAGTAAGTCACCTTGACAAGATTTATTAGGTCAAAGTGAGCAACATCATCCCCATGGAGATTCAGGTGTTTTTTCAAACCTGGACTGTATTTACAGATTTTACTATGCATCACACACATATTTTCAGCTGATCTCATCAGAAGGCTATCAAGTATATGTATAAGAGAATTGTCATTATATACAGAGTGTCCATAAAGTCCGTGTACAATTCAAAATGCTTAAGTATTTTAAATTGCACACAGACTTTATGGACACCCTATATATTTATTTATTTTTTTTTGTTGCTCAGTAAAAAAAGCGGTAAATTCAGAAATAAATTTATTTAGCTATCATGATTCAAGCACAAATTGAACAACCATCGTAGATGTCCATAATGTTTGCTTGAATATTTAACAAGAAGTTGAAAGTAGGGTAACCAGGAAGCAGCAGCTTTGTGGATAGTCTTAACAGGAATTTAATTCTGAACTTCAGTTAAGTTCCACTTCAATGAATCAATATCGACCATGTCACAACGACGGTTTTGCAAGTGAGTTAGGAGTATACTCAAGATACATTAATCCATAACATTCAGATCTGGGCTTTTAGAGGGACACTGAGATGGACCAATTAGAGCTGGTGTATTTTCTTGAAGAATAAATTTGCCAATTTTTTTTACTGGGCACCAAATACATATATATATATATATATATATATATATATATATATATATATATATATACCCAGGTATAGGATTTGTGTATATGGAATAAATTCCAATAACCAACAAATATTGTTCTTAAAAGAGTACTCAATACAGAGTAGAGCAAATATAATTATTTATTCAAAAATTATAACATAAATATGTTATAAAATCACTACAAAAATAGAAACTTTATTTCAACACTTCTGGTGTCTTATCAAGTGATGATGTTGCATGTAGAATAATGGGTCCTTTTATTCAACATTCAACACCATCACTTGATAAGACACCAGAAGTATTGAAACAAAATGGCTATTTTTGTAGTGATTTCAGAACATATTTATGCTATAATTTTCGAATAAATAATTATATATGTGTGTGTGTGTGTGTGTGTGTGTGTGTGTGTGTGTGTGTGTGTATACATGATTGCAGCATCTTTACAAGTGATTGCCTTCTCTTTAATTCCAGATCACTGAATTAAATGTCAACTTGTAAATGAGTATGGTCTCTAAGGTGCACTTTAGCCCACCAGAGAATTTGCATAGCTTGAAGCATATGTGATATAAAAAAGAGGTCACAATTATAGGATTTATTGGATCATTCTTATGGATTTTTATGGCTTTTCAGATCTAGACTGGATTATACACACACACAGAAGTATCTTACACTTTTCTTAAGTTCATTTTATAGAACTTTGCTTTTACAAAAGATTTATATTTATACAGGTTTTTTTTATCTCCTAGTATTTAAAATGAAGTAAAGAAGTAATTAACATTAATTTATATAGAAACAATTTTTGTTTCCATATAAATTAATGCAAATAACTTTTATTGATGTTTGTGTGTGTCTGTATCAAAGGTTGATTGATTTGTCTTGTTTTACAGTGTATAAACCCATTGGGTCATGTAATACCAAAATTTCATGTTTTTTTTCTAAACAAACCCTTGTATTTAAAAACAAACCCTTGTATTTAAACAGACAAAAAATTTCATTTTAAATAGTAAAACTGCTGATAGTTATCGTTATTTCTTTTTTAATTGAATTTTTTCAATCAGTTTTATATTTATTTAGTGTTTAATTGATTGCCATTTGGCTATAAAAATGTTTTGTTACTTATTTTATTATAAGAAATGTACTGTTGATTTTTGTTTTGGGCTCACAATTTTTCCCATAGATGGGATCCTTACAGATGCTACCACCCCAGATCAGGATAGACCTGGGAACAACAATAATTATGTCAAACCTCCAATCTCCCAATCAGCAGCCTTGTTGCCAGATGTAGTTTATTTTAATACCTAGGACAAATCAAAGATTGACATTCATAGTTTGGTGAGGCTGGCATGAAAGACTCCAAATAATGTCTATTCATTTGCACATGCACATTTTTTTCATATAATTCATCAGAGGCATTCACAGCTATCCTGAAAAAACATACCCTCAACCAATGTGCTATTTCAAAATTAAAATCATACTTTTCTATTATGATTCCAATAGTATCATTGACAGTGAAATTATGAATTAACCTTTGGGTTTTGGGAACAGTGAAGACATTTTTCTCAGACTTAAAAAATCTTTACAATTTTGGTTCATGTTACATTACACTGGAACAATCTACTTTCAGATAGCAGGGAAAACTTTTGCATAATATATATATATATATATATATATATATATATATATATATATATATATATATATATATATATTCAGTTGTATCGATATTAGTTTGTAACTTTGAGTTTCATGCTTTTGTGATCTTCAGACAAACTGGTTTATTTTTAAAAAAGTGGATGTATTTATGATTATTTGTGTGTGGTGGAGGGAGGAATTTTCTTCTCTGTTTGTTTGGGATGACACTCTCACATACATAGACACACATACATACAGGTGTATGCATTTTAGTTCATACAAACACACCCATATAAATAAATATAACCACAAATTATTTATATGGATGTACATATTAAAATGCATACACCTATATATATGTGCGTCTATGTATGAGAGAGGGTCATCCCAAACAAACACAGAAAATTCCCTCTTCACCAAGCACAAATAGGCATAAATGCAACCACATTTAAAAAAATTAAACAAACTAATATCCATACAACTGAATATGTTAGCACTATCACAGATATTGAGCACTTCCCACTATATATATATATATATATATATATATATATATATATATATATATGTGTGTGTGTGTGTGTGTGTGTATATAAGCATAGTGGAGTAGTAGATAGTGGCTAGGATTAAGGAAATAGGCAGCTCAGTTCAAATTCCAGTAGAGTTTATTGCATTCACTTACATGCTCATAACCTTGAGAAAGGTATGAATCCCTCTATTCTCCTCCAGCTATGGGTAAAATAGCAGGAAAGACCAGGTCCTATAGCCTTAGGTGGCAACTGATCTAGGAGAAGGACAAACCTGAGGAGTGTCATTTGGGTATCTTGTGGCATGCTGTGCACAAGTTCGCTGTATTTAGCTCTTTTAAAAATTGTGGTCGGTTCTGCACATGCCTTCACCACTCTTATCAAATCATATGTGCAGTTAGTCTTGCTGTTTGGATCTCAGAACTGATCTACTTGACCCTCATATGTCAAAAAAAGATGCGAGAGTCCTACCCCAAAATATCACACCACCACCACCTTACTGACATCTCAACTTTTCAGAGCAATTTATACAAGTAGCCACCCAGCCTTCTTTCGTCTGTTTGGCATATCATTATATATCTGACAAATAGATGGTTAAAAATTTGGTTATCTGTATTCTTTTACACATTTCATTCAATTTTTGCCAATGAACTTAGGACCCAGCAACTTATGACTTTTCAATACTTCCTCATTGTCACAATGCCTAAAAACTTCAAAGCTTGAATTTTTTTTAAAAACTTATCTCTCCATATGGGACACAGTACAGTAAAATAAAATTATCAATTTGCCTCTTTTCAAGTTTGGTTCAGAGTTATCTAATGTTTTGCATTAGAAAAATCTTTATCTATAAAATCAACCTAAAAACCTGTTTTAAGATGTTACACTCACAGCATAGCAATTAATTTAAAGCTTCAAAATTCAGTATATTTCATATAAATAACTGACATTTGTTTATATTTGTAAAGAATGAAATGGCTTTCATTTTAGCTGTACAGATAAATGCTTTCATCATTCAGAAAAATATTCACGAGATGCCAATATGTGTTTATTTTACATATCAATAAATATTTGTCTATATTTCTGAGATGAGGTATTGTAATTATTTACACTATTTGTGTTATTTGGGCTGTTGTCCTCATCTTTGTTGCCATATTCATGACATTCCGGCTGTAGTATGCTCCAGCATTCTTCAGGTGATTGGAATTTCAAACTGAACCATTTTTTCATCCACTAGGGTAGATTGTTCTAGTTCCACATGCCATGCCTATTCTGGTTATCTCAGTTATCTCCCTCTAACTCAGCTCTCCAAGTTTTTGTTCACTACTATAGTAGCCAGGTATTGAATGACTCTTTTGGGTCAAGTCACTGGATCCAACTAATGCTTTTATCCACTGGACCATGTGCCTTTGAGGACATCAGTATATGAATTTATTTTCAATAAATCTCTCTCTCTCTCTATATATATATATATAGAGAGAGAGAGAGAGAGAAATTTGCAAACTCATTCAAAAACATGGAAAGGATGCCAAGAGAAATGTTTCGGTTCCCAAGAGGAGTGCCTTTGAAGACATCAAAGGCATCATTGCTCTTAAAGGGAACTCTAAATTAATAGTTATGTGGAGACATGTTTAGGTTAACCATGTGTCTCCCTAACAAAATTTAGTAAGAAATTATAACAATCTCAAAATAAATGAATTCAACACACATATGTATTACTGACTTAATAATAACCATAATTCTATGTAGTTTTTTTTAATCAGTTCACTCCATGAAAGAGGATAATGTCACTAAAATGCAAGGGGATACTGGAAATGAAAGAAAATACAAAAGACTTTAGAAACTGGAAACCCAATCGTAAATAGGAAACAAGGTTTAAACATCTGTTCCTTTTCCTGTACAAGAATAGTGGTAAGGTCCCATCACTTTAAACATGAAATGACGACGCATAACCATAAGTTCTATGTTAACAGTTTCTTCTATCACACTTCTCAATTGTGGAACTCCCTTCTGGATTCTTGCCTCGCTGTCAACTTTGATCTTCAAATATTTAAATGCAATGTCAACTGTTTTTATATAAACATAATGTTTAATATAAATATATATATATATATATATATATATATATATATATATAGAGAGAGAGAGAGAGAGAGAGGGAAGGAGAGATAGAGATAGAGAGTGTACCAAACCCCAACAAATATACAGCTCTGAAGCCCCAGAAACAAATACATATACAGAGTGCTAGTTCAGAAATTCTAGAAAAAAAAATATATATATATCATGAATATAATAAAAATATAGTTTTAAGGTATTCTATATTTATGGGTAAAAGAGCTCAATATCATGGATAGAATGTATTTAAGTATAAAAATGCATACTGAGCTCAACACCGATCAGCGACATTGTGTTTCATGCTCAAGTGCAATCTTCATGCCATGTGTGTTAGCTTGTCTTGCATTTATCAGTAGTCAAACACACATAGCCCAAAGACTGCATTCAAGCATGAAACAGACTGTAACCACTCAGTGTTGACCTCAGTGTCCAAAGCCTCCCACCCAGTGATTATGTATCATCACCACACTGGCTACATCCATAGCTATGGAGCCCAGTCTACCCCATTGTACTTGATGGCTTTAAAAGAAAGAAACCTCATTCACTCTTTGACAAGTTTTTTTTATTCTTGTGACTCATTGATAAGTTTACAATCAGTACAAATATCAAACTAGCAATCCGTGTTTATATATATATATATATATATGAAGAAAAATATACAGAAAAAAACAAGGAAAAATCCTAATATGTAATTATGCTGTTTTAATGTTAATTTCTTTTCTGTAATATAAAATACAATGTTGACTATTTATATCCATCAGCCACATGGGCTGATCTCTTCTTCTCGGTAATGAAATATTCAAATGTTATGGGAACAGGAAAATTTACTTTGAAGCTAATAAATAAATATTTTATTAGTAAGTAGGGTTGATCAGGCTGCTAATACTTTGCTTTTTTCCATTTCTTGTCTACTTTCTTTGTATATTTTTATTTTAAGGAAATGAGAATCAGACTTATTTTTGATATGTAAGAATAATTGTATAGATAAAAATTCTAGATTACTCAGGCATATTCGACTCTGTGTACATTGTATAGCAGGTCCTAGCCATAAAGTTTTGAATCGATGGCAGTAAGAAATGTAACTTGCCTTAACATTTGCCATGGAAACAATGACAGAGTAGCAATAGTCTTGCAATGTTTCATCCCTGGGGAAAAGCCTTGTAGGTTTGAAAATAATTCATTACCCACAAAACTGCTTAAACAATTTTTAACTCTGTCATGGCTAGAAAGTAAGGATTCAGCCACTCCAGATAGAAAGAGACAGTGATACATTGGTAATTAATTAAAAATATGAGTCCTTTAAAAATTATTAGATAGTTTAAGAAATGAATTACAAAAAAAAAGTAATTTTATTGATTCAGGAGAAAGTTTGGTTATTCCACCACAACCAAATAGAATAGTAACTGACTTAGTAGGTGAAAATAGGTGTTGCTTGTGATGAAACGTGAGTCTAAGCCAGTGGTTCCCAAACTTTTTTTTTCTCTGAGCAACATCTTCAAAATGAAAATTTGCTTGTGCCTCAAGAAATTTTATGTGATAAAAAGTACATTTAAAAATAAAAAAAAAAAGCAGAGAGAGGATTAAAGGGAGATAACTGCAGATTCAAAGTCAGAACATTATCATTGATAACTCTTTCCTCCAATTTGCGGACACTAGTTACTATATTTTTAATACTTGATATAAGGCAAAAATATCCCAATGATGAAATTAGTCAATAATTATTTATACTAGGACTCAAGCATGCAATTACATGTATTCCATAATAATATTTTAAATTTTGAAATCATATTTATTTTTGGCATATGAATTTTTTAAAACCGTTTCTAAATCTTTGTCTTTCAATTATTCTGCCTCATCTGCTATCCTCTTTCACTGCACCTACAAGGTACACCACACTGGGAACCATTGGGCTAAGAAGTAACTTACTGGTTTCTATTTGAATGGATGATCTGAAAGAAATCTCTTTATGAAATAAAAACATTTACATATTTCAGTTTGACGCTACTTATTCTAAAACCATTAAATATAAAAAACACTTTCAACTGCTATTTATATAGCATTCATTGATTTACAATAAAAATCTACATGATCCACAAAGCTCATTTCTGTCAGGGAGTTAATGAATTATTTACAGTTTCACCAGAATTGGATTAAAAGGAAAGTATTTCAAACATCTCAGCTACTAGATTCAATGGGTTAATATGTGTGAATCATCTGATATCAGTGATTTGCTGTAATAACTGACTGAAATGTAAAACTCAAATTTGATCCAAAGTTGTCTGATTAGCCTTATAAGTTATTATATATTCTTTATAATCATTGCCTAAAATATATCAATAGTTTATGCTTAATGTTTTGAGAAGATACTGTATTCTGAGAAAGTTTTTTAAACAGTACAAGGATTAAATACATCTATGCATTTAATCATTTATTGGTGTCCAATAAATAAATAAAGGCATGAAATAAATAAAAATCAACGAAAAAAAAAAAAAAAAGTTTGCTTAATAATATTATTCACCGACAACTCCTGAGAAGAATGTCTTATTTCAAAGAATGTGCCTTCCATGGTAGGAAGATAATCGGAATCAGTGGATATTTTTCTTTGGGATATTAACGTCAACAAAATTCAACCTCAATCACAAATCTTGCTGAATATCAAAAGATATTTGGATAATAAAGTGTCTCGCCAATATTGGTTTTTATTTTCTTTATTTTATCTATCAATGAATTTGGGGGTTTTTTTCCACAAAGGACATCCAAGAAGTAAGTCTAACTCAATCACTTGATCTTATGGTACGTTAGGCAGGTCAACATAGATAGGCTTCTTTTTTTCCCCACCCTACAGGTTTGTGAGCTTAATTGGAAAAGACAAGCAATTGAATGACTGGCTCAAGTCTTGCAAGGACATCAGGTAATGAACTGAACTGGGGATCAAGTCCAAGTCGCCCTCACCACAGCCATGCTCATTTTTTTTTGTTTTTTAAAATCTGTTTTGTTTTTTCGCTTTTTTTGTTCTTTTGGTTTGGGTAAAACAAAACAGAAAACAAACATTATGAACAGATAAGCATGACTCAACAAAGCGTCAAGACTTTAGTCCAAAGATATTTACTCTACTGTATCATTTCATTAAATGGTCCTTTAATCTGATTAGGATCCTGTGACCAAAATCTTCAGTGAAGACAACCATAGCAGAACAAGGGTCAGGAGTGGAAAAGGAGGATTAAGCTGAACTTAAAGCTTGATTTATTTTCCAAAAGACACTGACACAATGTAAACGCAACAGAGATTTGCATCATTGGAAAAATCTAAAATTCTGGCCTGTTGATTTTTTTTTGTTTATTTTTTGGATATAGTATGAGCAGAATACTTTTTTTCTTTTAATTTTCATTACTCCATGAAGATAGGAAAGGAAGAATCTGTATTAAGAAAAACAGAATTCCAAGATAACACTATGCATTGCTCACTAAATGCGCAAACTTGAAAACAAGATTTATGCAATATAGAAACATTGATATTAAGTGGTATATAGGGGTAGGATAAAAACATATGGGCACAAAGCATATTTGTATACTTATATACATGCAAACTCACACACACGTACAGGCTGAAATTCAATATATAAGTGTACTTTTAGGACTATTTACAAGATCTTAATTCACTGGTCATAGATAAAGTCACTTAAATGTAAATTATGAAAAAGAAAAGAAAAATCTAAATGAATCAATTTATTTTTAAGAGGCTTCCTAAAGAAAATGTGCTAAATATTTGCCAATGGTAAAAGACAATGTTTGAAGTTCCAGATCACCAGTGGGCAGAGAAAAGACAAAAGTTTTGAATTTGGATACCGTGAAACTATGTCACCATTATAGCCCTGTGCACACACTCATACACATTGTGTGGACATAGGAATCAACACTGCATAAAAAATGTCAGCTTCAATGCAATCTGCTGACCACTTGGGATCTTGAAGCTTAAAACTAACAGTCACCAGTGTTGATTCCTGTCTATACTTATAAATGGTCTATCTCAATTACTGTGTTCTCTTTCTCTATCAATGTAGCAAATTATATATATATATATATATATATATATATATATATATATATATGTAAAACTGCCTGTACATATGATTTGATTAGAATGATGAAAGCTTGTGCAGAACCAACCACACTTTTTGGAAGAGCCAAACACAGAGATCTGGTGCACTGTATGCCACAAGGTCTCTAAATGAGCCTCGTCAGGTTTTGAATTCAGAGTTCTCCTTTTCATTCGGTTGATAGCTAGTGAGTCCTGCTATTAACCCACAGATGGAAGGAGAAAAGATGGATTCACACATATGCCTATGAACATGAAACAAACTGTCACTGCTGAGTGTTGACTTCAATGCCCAATTTTATATATATATATATATATATATATATATATATATATTATATATTATATATATATAAAATATATAAATAAAAGTGAACACTGAGGTACATAGTGGCAACAGTCTGTTTCATGCAATTTTCAAGTGATATGGATATGAATATTGGGAATTTACATATTCTCTATCCCTGATATTGAGTACTTTTACCCATAAATTTAGTATACATTAAAGCTATATTTTCATTATATATATATATATATATATATATATATATATATATAGTGTATGTAAATATAAAAGAAGACATTGAAGTCAACACCTAGCAGTGACAGTCTGTTTCATGTTTATATGCAATCGTCAGGCATGAAACAGACTGTCATCACTGAGTGTTGACTACAATGTCTGCCTTCATATTTACATATGCTATATATATATATATATATATATATATAAACACCCACCAAAAATTTTAAACCAGAGATTGCAATTTATGTCCTGTTGCATTAGATACTAAAACATTCTTCTTGATTTCATTTCAAGTAGCATAAACAAAACGTATGTATATTTAATTTAATCCCCCACTGATACATTTTGAATACACTTGATTTCCCCTCCTCTTTCTCCAATTCACCTCACATCATGTGTTTCTTCATTTATTTAATTTTTAAAAATATAGTGTTCATAAAATTTTATTTAAAAAAAAAAAAAAAAGTGTTAGGAAATCAATTGACCAAAATCACCTGAAGATACCAAAAGTTTGAAACCAAGGTAAATGGAATCTGCTAATCTCCTAATTTTCTATACTCAAAAGCTGTACATGTTAAACTTTTATCTTTTTATATATTTATAGAGCTTTTAATACTATATACTTATAGATACTTTTAATACTACTGTTTCCTGGTTTAATTCAACTCTGACCATTAACTTCTTTACTAATATATATATATATATATATATATATGAATAAATATCAAATGAAAACTTATCTTATCCAACATATTTTGTCCTCTGAGGGACTTTATCAAGACAAATGTAAGGATTTTATTTTGTGACAAATATTTATATAAGTGTAAAAAATATAAGTGGACATTGAGGTCAAAAATGAGCTGTGATAATCTGTTTCCTGCTTGAAGGCAGTCTTAAGGAGATGTGTGTCCTATGTTGGTTTGACTATATATGCTAGACAAGGCAACACACATGGCCTGAAGATTGTGTTCAAGCACAAAACAGACTGTCACTGCTTGATGTTGAACTCAATAGGCTACTTTTATATTCACATACGCTCTATGCTTGATATTGAGCACTTTAACACATAAATATGGCATACCTTAAAACTAGATTCAACTTCCTGGGATTTGTGGCTCCTCCTAAAGCTAAAAATCACCCTTGAAATTGTTTAGACAAGATTAAGAAGAGCATGCAAAGGCAGGCAGTTAGCAATTCCAAAAGAGAAATTTGCAAACTCATTCAAAAAAATGGAATGGATGCTAAGAGAAATGTTTCGGTTCCCAAGAGGAGTGCCTTTGAAGACATCAAAGGCATCATTGCTCTTAAAGGGAACTCTAAATTAATAGTTATGTGGAGACATGTTTAGGTTAACCATGTGTCTCCCTAACAAAATTTAGTAAGAAATTATAACAATCTCAAAATAAATGAATTCAACACACATATGTATTACTGACTTAATAATAACCATAATTCTATGTATTTTTTTTAATCAGTTCACTCCATGAAAGAGGATAATGTCACTAAAATGCAAGGGGATACTGGAAATGAAAGAAAATACAAAAGACTTTAGAAACTGGAAACCCAATAGTAAATAGGAAACAAGGTTTAAACCTCTGTTCCTTTTCCTGTACAAGAATAGTGGTAAGGTCCCATCACTTTAAACATGAAATGACGACGCATAACCATAAGTTCTATGTTAACAGTTTCTTCTATCACACTTCTCAATTGTGGAACTCCCTTCTGGATTCTTGCCTCGCTGTCAACTTTGATCTTCAAATATTTAAATGCAATCTCAATTGTTATATTCTATCTTCTTTTGTTCTTCTTCCTCCTTAATAGTGTTTTTTTTCCTCATATTTTCTCATACACAGTAACTTATTGCATCTTATTGGCTTTATTGCCTTGCTTGGGGTGAAATGATTAAAAAAAATATCCTCCACATCACACAGGAGGACAAAACATGCTTGATAGGATATCACACTAACTGCATATTTATTGATGTAGATATAAAAAAATAAAAGTAGCTACAAATATACTTTATATAGGTGTATAGTTAAATAAAAAAAATGATTCCAAAGAATAAATATGTACATTTTACAATCTAATAGATGCTGATTTTCTATCAAACTAAACATACACACATCATATATATATATATATATATATATATACACACATGTAAATAAATATATATATATAAAACTTTAAATGTTATTTTTAGTGGATACCCATATTTGAGTAGAGTCTCCACTTATTTGTTAAACAGTCTAATATTGTCAACTGGCATGAATATTTGAGAAATCTGTGCCCTTCAGCAAGATTCGAACCTGCATCCCCTTTTTTGAGAGAAACTATTGTTAGATCCAATGTGCTTTTAACCAACTCAGCCATGAAGTGCATAACTGATTAAGCAAGGTTATATACTTCCCTTTAAGTACCTACTTCTCATCAGAAAATAGATATACTTTTTAATAAATAAATGGAGCATGGGTATCCACTAAAAATAATGTTTAAAGTGATAAAAATATGTTGAATTGATAAATAAAAAATTCATTACTTCTTTAGAAATATATATAGATATATATGCACAAAAATAAGAATATTACCCAACTCTACATACAGAGAAAAGAATTAATCAACCTTAAACACATATTACAAATAAAAGCAGTGCACACATACACATAGAGAGTGACAAAGTGACCCTAAAATCTGCACACAAATCATTGAGGCTTATTTGTTTATCTCCTCCTTTTCACCCTGGCCCCATCGTCTTTTGAAGGGGGACATGCCAACTCAGGATGATATTGATTAGAAAGGAAAAACTCTTTTTTTCCAAGAGCACAACACACATCACGGCAGGTGTCGATGGAAGAACATTCAGCCCAAAGAAGAAGGGACTGATTGCCATGTTGATGATGACGTTGATGAAAAAGATGAGTTCACTTGCTCACTGCATATGACTTATCCACAGAATACCTCAATAACAATAACGGTCAGTCACACTCACTCAACTTCCTGTAAGCTGTCATTGTCACGTTGCTTTTGGTAGATGATCTAAGTCATATTAAACAGGCAAAAGCAGTGAGAGATTTGTCATTTAATAGAGATGAACATATTTTTAAAAACAATGAAAGAAAAAGTGTTATAGAAATTGAAAAAGATATATAGATATAAGAAAGAAATTGTGCTTAATGTAGAAAACATATTTTATTTTTCAGCGGGGGTGGGGTGATGCTGAAAACTGGATAATAATAAAATTTTGGTCAGATATTGAGAAGTGAGTTAGGCTGGAATATTTCAGAACTTTCTTGTATAGTATAATTCAATATGTTCCATAAAATTAAAAGATCTATTTTTATTTTTGTTGTTTCTAGTCTGGAAGCTATTCATTGAAAGGCATGAAACAGAAAATTATCAAATATGTTTCCTTTTTAGATTTATTAATTTCTAAATCATACACATTTCAGACTGGTTTTATTTATCAAAGAATTAAATTTTATTGTTATTTGGTAAATTATGGTTTTAGTATGGTAAAGAACCAAGAAGAAAGAAAGAAGAAAAAAGTAGAAACATTCTGTTCTACCAATCTTCTAAATGGAAAAAAATGGTTGCCTTCTATATATATGTAAAAGAAAGAAAAAATGTTAAAGTCTGTTAAGATTTTGATTTTTTCACCTTAACTCAAACCCTAACTTCTGCTCCAAATGGAAAATTTACAACTCTTTTGGCTACCAGACAAGTACCAAGAATTAGAATTCTATTAATTATACTGTGTTTGAGTGTGATACAACAGTTATCATTATGAAAGATGCTTGCTGAATAGTTTAAATTCTAATAGTAATCATTCAAAACCTCCAATCTAATTTTCTAATTAGATTGGAGATTTTGAGGGAAACTGTAAATATAGGAGTGATCCCAATACTTTGATGGAATTTAAAGTTTGTGTGTTGGTATATTGTAGGTGCATGCATGTTCAAATATAAACAATTAATGTAGAAACATGAAAACATTTCTTTTATATAAATATAAGCTGTAAAAGAACAAAGTTTTCAACATCACTTGGGTATGTCCATTTCCTTTTTCTGGTTCAAAAGTAAGTTAGGGTAAGCCAGTATAAGAATCATTAAAATGGTTGAGCTCAAGTCAACCTTGCACAGAGTTAGAATGACCAAATTACTTACTTCATGAGTGGAGCTACAAAACCTGAAAAGTGAAAAGAGATAGTGTCTGTCCTATCCAGAAGTGGGGTCATAAATTTGTGCAGATGACCAAAAACCTTTTCCAATTCCTTTATTAATAGAATTATTGGAAAATGCATTTAATTTTTTCTTTTTATATTCTTTATTATTATTTTATTGATTGATTTTATAGATTGATTTTATTTCATTTTCCCACACTTTTTTCTTTCACCATAACCAACTCCAAAAAAATATTTTATCAATACAAAACATTCATATTGTACCTACTCTAGTGAAATGTTTAGCAAGCTCAAAAAAAAAATATCCCATCATTTTGCAAGTTTGATTTTCACTGGGTGCTCTACATTAATAGCCTTGTACCAAGCTCAGAAAAACTCAGGCAATAATTTCACATGTCTAGTACAACAGAATGATTAGCAAGATTGTTTTGAGAACCAAATTGCTCATATATATTGATTAAGATTCTCACTGAGTGTCCTACTATTGTGACCTTGTGTAAAATGAAATAAAACTTGGAAAATTACTATTTAAACACAGCTTATCACAGTGTAAAGGTTAGTTAGCTCATCTTGCAGACAGGTTCATTAGTGAAGTGAGTTTAATCTTCAGCGGATGCCTCATGGCTGATCCCTTAAACCATACTAAGTTAAGCTTTGTACATAATGCTGAGAAACAGTCATCTGGTTCTGCATTTTTAATGAGGCTGATTAGTCAAGAGAAATTAGGTAAATTACTTTATTTCTCCAGTTTGAGATTTGGAGACTTACTACATGAACTAATTCCATTGCAGTTAGAGAGCATATTTTGTTGTATAGAATTTATACTTTTCAACTTCTGTTTTAAATGGTACCAATTAAAAACCATAACAGCAACCCAACCATTTGATTGGAAACATTTTGGTCTCTAAAGTTTTAACCATGCAGCTATCAGTTTGGCAATTGAGAATTTTCTTTTTTACATGAATTAATTTTGTTTTCATGCTGCATTAACAAGGAACTGTCATGGTTTTTCTTTTTGTACAAAGGCAAACTGCTGTTTGCCTTATTTCATGACTTTGTCATTTAAGTTTTGGGGGCTTAATATTTTGTAGTAATATTTACAGAAATTGGTAAAATCTATGATAAACAGCTAAAATAAAAAAATGAAACGCATTTTTTATATTTTTATCTCAATTTGAAATTTATAAGTTATGTTTATCATGTAATTTTTATAGTCAATGATCTTCACATACATACTTTCTCTGCAGTTTTCCTCAAAACCTCCAATCTAATCTTCCAAACAATACTTCATTTCTTTCATTGTAATCATTTTAAAATAAAATATTTCATCAATGAGAAACATTCATAAGGTAGCTATTCCTGTGCAAGATCAAAACAGATCATTTTGCAAGTTTTGATTATCACTCTTTGCCCTACACTTGTAGCCTTGTACCAAACTTATCTAGAAAATCAAATTGTTCATATATTGAATATGATTCTTATTGAATGTACTAATCTTTTTGACATAAATTATATAACCTAACATCAACAAAAAGTGCATCATTTTTTTTTTGGACATTAAAATAACAAAAATGATAAAATCTGCAGACAATTGTTGATATCTCCTGATGATTGAACCAAACAATTACAAAAAGTTTGTTTATGAAACTCTGGAGTTGGATATTGAATATAACATCAATCAGCTAAGTGACAAATTTTATATTTGTATTAATCCTATTGGTTTGTTTTATGGTATATCAATCTCAATGGGTTATTTAATACCAAAATAATTTTATTGCTGGTAATATTTTTTCAAAAATGTATTGCTGGTAATCATTTTTTTCTTCAAAAATTTATTGCTGGCAATAATTTTTTACAAAGTATTTCTGGTATTAAAACGTATTTTTACACATTCATAGTGTTTTGACCCCAGCTTAGGGGTTAACTATTTGCCCATATCTGGTACTCTAACAGGTGCTACCAACCCAGGTCAACCTGGGAACACCAGCAATTAAGAGGTGGTTCCATGCTTCTCAAAACCTCTGCATCAAAGGACATGCTGTTGGATGTAGTTTATCATCTTACACAGGACGCGGACGTAGTTTATCGTCATACCCAGGATGGGTATTAATCCTATTAACTCTTTCTCAGATACTGAGCATTTTATTTCAGAATGTGCGATGGGTAAACTGTCGCTATTTTATATTTTTAATTTTGCGCATTCATGATGTTTGTTTTTGATTTTGTCAACTGCACAGTATAGTAGGGTCAGTTGGGCACTGTCTGTGAGAAAAAGAGCCCCATGATGCAATTCACTCTGCCAGAAATTTAGAAACAGTATGCTGTACTGATTATAATTTGTGCTGGAAGCTCCAATACAAATTTTTCAGCATGTTTAAGTGTAGATCTGATGATAATGCAGAGGATGCTGTGTCCCCAAAAGATGAGTGAGACAGACAAAACTCCTTGTAACACTAAAGATGAACTGTAAACTAGGATTATGGTAGCATTCACCAACTTAAAAAAGTAGAAGAGTTGCAGGAGATTCTGAAGTAGTCTGGAGGCTGAAGCCAATGGCGAGTTTATTGAATAAATTTACTCTAGTATTTCAAGATATTTTTGTGTAATTTTGGTAAATATATCTGTTAAAAAGAGATGTCAGTGTTATTTTAATTTTTGTCTAATTTAGATGACAATTTATCCATCGCACCTGATATGTCCCGGAAAGAGATTTGTTTGAAGTAGCAAAGTGGTTGTTGTCTACTGTAACCGGGTAGGACAATCTAGCAGGTAACCATAATGGACTGGCCCTCGTTGTAGTCGTAGGCAATAGGCGTCGTCCCTGTATTTCCACATCACTCTGTATTTATGACACCAGCCAATCATATTACTGTGAGGGGGAACCCAAGTGTATGCATATTCATTACATCAGCACCCTACATATATATATATATATATATATATATATGCAACATTAGTAATTGTCAAGGTTTTTTATTTCAAACAAAAATGTGTTATTTCTTGACTTTGTCATTTAAGTTTTAGGTATTTAATCTGCCGTCACTATATAAAATGTAATATGAAGAGCTAAAATACAATTTGAAACCTTTTTTAAATTTTTATCTTATTTGAAATTTGCAAGTTCTATTTATCACGTAATTTTTATGGTCACTGATCCATGCATGCATAGAAACAGGGATCAAACAACAGATGTTGAAGAGCCAGGTGTAAAATCAATGAGTTTAAATTATAAAACTCATTCCAAAATGAAATAACTAATTTCAAATAGAAATAAAATGACTGAAAAAATGTCAATGCAGAGTGAGGGGATTTTTTTTTTTTATCTAAACAAATCCTTATGTTAGTTGAGTTTTAAAATTGTCATTCTTACCAAAACAGTGGTTCAGACTTACATACAAACACACAATCCATTCATGAAAAATGTGATTGTGTCTTTATTCATTTTCATTTGGAGAATGTTAAAATTACAAATGTGCATTTTGATATTTAAGGTGAGTTTTGTTTTGCAAAAGTTCAAAGATTTCTATTTTTCAACAGAGCTGGTTACAAATAAACAATATTTATATGTCTGAATTTATTGAATGAGGACTTATCATTATTTAAACTATTTACATGCAGGCTATTGTCCTCATCTATATCTGTCTATATTTCTTAAGATGAGGTATTATGTACACTATTTACATTATTCGGATTATTGTCCTCATTTTTGTTGCAATATTTATCACAACGTTTCAGCCATTGTATGCTCCGGCCTTCTTCATGTGGTTGTAATGTCAAACTGAACCCTTTATTTCACTTGCTGGGGTAGACTGTTCTAGTTCCATGTGCCATGGTACAGTGGATAAAGGAGTTAGTTAGATCCAGTGACAGGACCCAAAAGTTGTAAGTTCAATACCTGGTTAAGGCAGTGGAGAACTTGGAGGGGTGAATTAACAAGAGATGACTGATAACTAACATCCATTAGACATGGCACATGGAACTAGAACAGACTACCCCAGTGAGTGAAATAAAGGGTTCAGTTTGACATTCCAACCACCTGAAGAAGGCCAGAGCATACAACGGCTGAAACGTTGTGATAAATAGTGTAAATAAGGAAGAATATTTTTTTCCAAAATGTTCTTGCATTGATTCAGTTTGAAAAACCAAATTCTTTAAATCAAAAGACTGTATGGAATTCTAAAAAAGTTCCAAAACAAATTATCTTAGTTTTAACTAAACTCATTTAAAAGATGCTGCTAACAGACACATGTATATGTATATCTATCTATATAACATTAACAAGGATTGAAGCTCACCAAAAAATGATTGAGCAGAATATTTCTGGAAGATAATCCTTTTAAGACAATTAATCTTTGTAATTATAGTGCTCAGTATCAAGAGATAGAGCATTAACAGTAATCATTAATATTAAATATTTACTTAGCTTTTCTCTACCCTGAGTTGTGCAGAATTACATCTATTTTTCATTGTAAAATTTTAAAATCAAGTCTCCTGAAGAGTGGATGTAATTTCATGTAGCTCAGAGTAAAGACAAGATAAGTGAACATTTAATGTTATTATTTATTAATCTCTCTCTCTCTCTCTCTCTCTCTCATATGTATTCCACACACATCTAGTTTATATTTTTAAATTCATACCCACTGATTTGATTATATATGACTTTCCTATTAACTTGGCAGATATCTGTTAAGGCAGGATGTGGCTTATAGTCTCTTTTTTTTTTATATGCATATAGGCCAAGGACAAAAATTTCCTATATTGCTGACACATATGGCTTGATGTCCCTGCTATTTACCTTGAGCTCCTTGATAAAATCCAAAGAAGAATCAGCAATATTATTGGTCCTGATTTGGTAGTTCAGTTTCAGTCACTTTCCTATTGCTGTAAGGTTGCCTCTCTGTGCTTTTTCTATAAATACTTTCAGGGTAATTGTTTTGAAAGATTTTGCTATAGTACCTATAGTTTTTTAATTTAAATTCAGTACTAGACTAGCATGGAGATCTCATCAATTTATAGTTGAGCTGGCTAGATGTAACCGTAAATTTTATGCTAACAGTTTCTTTTCTCGCACTTCTCACTTGTAGAACTCCCTTCTGGCTCCATGCTTTTCAGACAACTTCAAAAATTTAAATGTAATGTTCATTGCTATCTACTGTCCTGTCAGAAGACTGAAACTGGCCAAAAACACCAGAAGTTTGCAGGAGCAGAGTTTACTTATTTGTGACTAAAAAAATACCAAAATCAGGGAGGCTCCACGCATAAGTTCCATTATAAAAAAAAATGAAAAAAGAAGGACATATGTGCAAGGATGAAGGTGCTGCAGCAAGGCTGGAATCGCCAGGATCAGGTTCCTTCTCTTATCTCAAATGAGAAGAGAACATATACTGCACTTTGATCTCAGTCAAAAGGCTGAGAATCCATTAAATTTATAGAGAGAAAGACTTACAAAAGCAGAATCAAATCTTTCTTTAAATACATCAATAAAATATATATTTAATATTGATATGTATTAATAAAAATCTTTACAAAAGCAATAGCAGATATTGAACTCATACTTTGTCACATTCTTTACAATGTCTAACCCTTACGCTATCAAAAGATTACAAATGCTTGTTTTTTTGCTGAAGTTTAAATTTCAATGTTTGAGTAAGTTTGTTATTTATAAATATATTTGTGAGCCTACAGATAAACATCAAAAAGTGTCATATACACTTATATACATATATAATATTATTTTATATATTTATTAACTCTATTTAAAAAAACAAAACAACATTTATGTTTAATTTTATTTTGAGATGTTTTATCAGGAAGTGACAAATATATTTTACAAAAACTGGGTAGGAGGGGAAAAAAAAAGGGGGAAATTCTTTGACAATTATTTTAGAAATATTCAACACTTGACACCCAGCTCGAAGGAAATTGTCGAATGAATAAGACTGCAAGAATAAAAATGCAGGGGTGAGGGTGGGGGGTAGGAATTTTCTTAAACATTTAAAAAAATAAATTTAAAGAATAAAAAGAAAATTGAAAATTAAGAGAACAAAAGAAAGGAAATAAAGAAAATACAACCACAAAATAAAGAACAGTTTGTCATGGTTTTCTTCTTTAAACTTTTTCAAAGAAAAGGCAACCCACTGTTAGTGTTATTTCATGAATTTGTCATTTAGGTTTTATTGAAAATGTTTCTTTGTTTTGGAGAACGGAGTATTTATTTATTTTTTTTTTTTGCTTTTCTTTTCTTAAAGTGTAAAGAGACACATAAGAGCATCTCACAATAATGACTAAATTGTCACAATAAATTTTTTAAAAAAATAATAAAAAAATATATGAAAAAAAAAAGAAGTTATTTGAACCTGAAATGAAGATCACAATAGAACAATCTAAAACTAAAAACAGAAAGAAAGGAAGAGGGAGATTTTTAAAGACGTGCATTGACATTTTACTCAGAATAAGTCAAAATGAAATCTTCAGAAATGGAGAAAAAGAAAAAAATGAAATCAAAATCAAAAAAAAAAAAAAGAAACAAAGAAAAGAAAAATCTGAAGTAAAATTTGTTTTGCATTTCTATAGCCTTCAGATATATCATGAAAAAGGAAAAAAGACATAAACAATATGCCTGCTTGAACACTGCTTCACCTTTTTGCGTCATTAAAAGTGCCACTGGGCATTCTTAGAGCCATGGATGCTGCATACGATGGCAGCAGTGAGAATTGTCAAAGGGAAATTTTGCTTATATAATATTGCTTTGAGTATATCTATTTTTGATTCCAGTAATTTCTTGTTACAATATTTGGGTCATATAGCTGATTAATGTAGACTTTTATTTAAAAAAAAGCCAGATAGATAGACTGACAGACAGATTCAGTTTGTACTAACAAATAATATTATTAATACATCAAAAAATAGAATATTAAATTTTCTTAAAACATTTCATAGAAAAGCTTGAATAATAGTATCAACAATGTATTAGGTTGGTGCAAAAATAATGTCGTTTTCTCATATAGTAACATATATGATAAAACGACATTATTTTTGCACCAACCTAATAGAAACAACATTACTTTGTAAGCACAAAATAATTAACTTTTTCTGTTTTATAATGAAAGTGTAATTCATCTTCACTGACCTAAGCTACCCATGACACACTGCAAGTATCTGAGTTCAAATTCAGTTATAATCACTTTTCTCCTATTTATATAATTCATCTTCACTTTAAATCTAAACATTGACAATGGTTATGAGATAAAACATAGTTTTCCATGCTGTTATTGCCTGAAATTTTTACTGCATAACGTTCAAATTATGATTAATATTTGCCATAGAATTAAGTGCATTGGACAATGAAGGAGATCATGTTGAAAATATTTGTAAATAAACACTTTTTTTTATAATTAAGTTATGGATTGATTCATCTGTATGCGTGTATGTGTGGGTGTGTTTATATATATATATATATATATATATATATATATATGTATGTATGTATGTATATGTATGTATATATATATATATATATATATATATTTTTATTTAAAAAATAATTTACATCATGACACAGGAATTTCTGTTTCAGAACTTAAATCTGTTCCCTTATCATGCAATGTTGGGTTGATAATGGAACAGATTAACTTTCCATGTTGCAATATAAAATATCTTTTAAATAAAACATTATAATATTATGCTCTACATTGTATCAAGCATATTTTAAAAAAAATAAATGCTCAAGAACTGTGGATTCTAAACCTGACTGTTCTTTCTCTTTATTTGGACATATACACACACACATATATATATATATATATATATATATATATATATATATCATGCCAGAGGAAGCAATGGTATATTATGCAGGAGCATTCTTTATCAGACAAATATGATATAAAGATATCCATATATATATATATATATATATATAAGTTATTTTATCTCCTACTCTGTCCATTGTTTAATAAAAATGCTTTCAAATCTCCATAGATCTTTTTTTTCTCTTTTTACATTATTTTAATTATTCTAAATGATGCTTTTCTTTATAACAAAGTTTCATGGACTCACTTTACCATCTCAGATAAAAGGAGATAGATTTTTAAAAAAACTAGTTCAGAATCTCCACTTGAAAGACCCATACAACACAATCTTTTTACCTTTATTTCATCTCAATCTTATTAAATATCAATTCCAACAAACTTCATTTTATATTCACTTATCCTAGCACTAAGAAGCAACATCAGATGAATTCATAAGTACAGTTAGTCCTCACTTACCTGTTTAATGACTTCCTGACTTATGACCAGGTATAAAATCTTGTAAGAGTTCAACCAGTTGGTACTGGATGTTTTATGAGAACTTGGTTTATTTTCTCTTTCTTCTAAATCAATCAAAATAAATCAAATGAATTTAAGTCCAATGACAATCATTATCTACTGTCTTCTTAATTCTTGTTCTTTTAATTGTTCTCTCTCCTTAATAGTGTTTTTTTTTTCTCATATTCTCGAACACAGTAACCTGTGGGTTGCTTAGTAGCTTTATTGCTTTGCTTGGAGTGAAATGATTAAAAAGACTAAAGTGAAAAATAAATAAAAATTTGCCTTACAATGTACTTGGAGTATGCAAACTGAAATCATGTGGAGAATAGAGAGCAGATTTTTAAATTTATTTATTATATATACTGTTCAGTACACTTCTTTATGTGGCAGGTTTCCTCAGGACATAGGCGATCATAGCTCTCCACAACTTCTTATCCTTCATAGCTGGTAATAAATTTTGTCTTTTTGCTATTTCTCCTAAACCCTATTCCGCCATCTATTCACTCAAGCTCGCTAAGTTATACGTTGTTTTCCTCTGTTCCTCTTGTCTTCAGTCTGTACTGTGAGTATCAAATTTTCTAAGCCCTTTTTTCTCATTATATGCCCTAAAAATTTGAACTGTCTCTTCCTGATGTTAAGTATAAGTTTCCTTTATGTTTCCATTTTCTCTAAAAATTTGTTGTTGCTCATATAGTCGGTTCATAGTATCCTCATCATTCTTCTGTAAAACCACTATTTTTTTCTTTGAACAGGTACAAATTCTTATTACATTTCTTATCAAATACCAACAAAATAACACACATACATTGCACACATAAAAAATATCTACTAATATTAAATATTTCCATTTGAAATAGTTAAAAAGGAAAACTTCATCAATACTGGAAAGAGCTATAACAATGGATTTAAGAAACTTATTTTTCTGAAAAACTGTTTTAAGAGAAAGCTTTTATAAATTTCAACTGACTGTAACATTAACCATTTAGTCAATGAATGCCAAATGTTTTCTGTATGGAAACAGCTGATCATACCATTAGCATTATTGCCTTTCAAAATACAAATTCCTTACAAGCATAACCCTAGTTATAATGATAGATCACATCCGTCAGCAAGGCCTCTGATTGGGAAAGTGGAGATTTTAAGGAGTGTAGAACCTCCTCTTAATTCCTCTTGTTTCCATGTCTATTGTGACTAGGGGTGGTAGCAATTGTTAGGGTTCCAACTATGAGCAAATAGTGAAACCCAAACAAAAACAAAACACTATGAAAGTATAAAAATACATCTTTATAGTCAAATTACCAACAATGACCAGCAATACATTTTATAGTAGAATGACCAACAATACATTTTATCTGCAGTTGAAGCCATAAAATTGTATTCAAAATATTTAGATTTTGGTATAAAATAGCCTATAGAGGTTGATATGCTGCTAAACAAACTCAACCAAACAAATCCTTACAAGCCTGTTTTATGGATAAGCTAAATTTGAAGAAACTGTCTTCTGACAGATATTTGGTGGAATCAATAATTCAAATTTGAGTGACTCTTTCATTGCTTCTTATTCTTACAAAACCTAAGGTTTAAGTTAAATCCAGATATGGGGCTTGAAAAACCATGTTCTTGAACCAGCCAAAATCAAATCACTATTTCAGAAGTGGTCTAAATTTGCCCAACTATATCAGATCTACCATCAGTAAGTGCTAACACCCACCAGGCACTTTCATCTGCAATAGATACCATCAAATATCATTTATAATTTTCAACAGAATAAACATATTTTGACACCCTTGTTAAAACAATCTCACTAAGTAACCCTCTACCTTGAGTGGCCCTTGGTGAACTAAAGTAAAGAAACAAACAAAAAAAACCCAAATAGGATGAGCATTTAGTACTCCTTACAGTCATGTCATGTTGTAACACTGGTTGTTGTACGATCATGTAATTTAAGCAACCTGAAGTCTAGTCAATACTTAGATGGGTGACCACTTGGGAATAACAGATGCTGTAAACTTGGGAATGTGTGGATGGTGCAGTCAAGTGTCTTGGAATGAGAAATTAGAGAGCCAAGTTTGAAATTCCAGGGAAGGTATGAATTGACATCTTCTCCATTCAGCTAGAGTTAAATAATAGGACTTATATCTAGAAAAATCATTATTACAGGTACAAGTACTTTCCAACCTTTCCAAGATGCCCTGAGCCAGCATGGAAGAGGACGGTGCATCAAACCACATGGCTATGCCAAAGGAACCATGTAGAGAGTTGAATCATATGAGTGTACACTCTATTGTACGCATATAGTGTTCTATACTGAGTCTCTGGTGAAGCAAAGTGAGATAGTTGTTGTTTAGGTTAAAAAAATGTAGAGAGTTTTCAAAAAACGATTTGAAGCAATAAAACTGACAAATTAAATATATTACTGCATAATTTATATAACCAGAAATGACCAGAATAAATTTATTGAATGGAAAATTTCTTGGTATATAATCACTATTTCATACAACTTCAGTTATAAAGTGTATATTAAATCCCTGTTAGGAAACACTAATAAAAGGGCTTTAGAAAAATTAAATTAAGCAATTAAATTAGCAATTATTACAAATCTTCATACACACATTTACATGAAAAAGCAATTAAGAAGTGGTCCCTAAATAATAAAAAAACAACAATTAATCATTTTAAACCATCATTTTTCTTAAGAGTGAAGGTAAGTAAAACTGCTACAGACAAATTCTTGTAAATCTTCTTCTATTTGTCTTGTCCCTTCAGCACGTGGGCGATTATGGCTATCCACTCTTCCCTATCCTCTGTAGCTCTTAGTAAATTTTGTCTTTTTGACATCTCTCCTAATCCCTGTTCTACCAACCATTCATACAAGCTTGTTAGGTAGGTTAAATAGTGCTTTCCTCTACCCTTCAGTCTGCCCAGTGAGTATCAAATTTTCTAAGCCCTCTTTCCTCATTATGCACCCTAGAAATTTCAAATCACTTCATGAGGTTGCATATAAGTATTCTTTTTTTTCCCATTTTCTCTAAAACTTTCTTGTTGCTCATATGTTCGATCCATAGTATTTGCAGCATCCTTATATAGAACCACATTTCCGTTGCCTCCAGTTTTTTGGGTTTTTTTTTTTTATCTGTGAGGGGATTGTCCAGTATTCAGTGGCATATAAGAGAACTGATATTACATAACTATTCAGTACTCTTAATTTTTTGTTTCTAATGAAATTTTCCTGTTTCTTAAGACTTTACTTAGCTTTTGGACGGCATCTTTCACTATCTCAATGTGTATTCGGATTTCGATGTCACACTTTCTTTTAAAACAATTCCTAGATATTTAAATTTCTGTATTTGCTTGGTTTTGCCATCTCCAATTTGTAATTTGCATGTTGGGCTCTCCTTTTTACTGACAACCATACATTTTCTCTTCTGATAATTGATGTTTAGTCTTTTCTTGCCACTTATACTACCTTCTCTAGGAGTTCGTACTGATCCTTTCTATGCCTGCTATCAACTCTGCGTCATCTGCATATCTAATGTTGTTAAGATTGTGGTCACCAATAATGAATCTTGGTAGCAATTGTAATTCTCTCAGGATTGCTTCACTGTATAGGTTGAATAAGTCTTATGAGAATACCCAACCTTGTCTTAGATCCCTTTCTATTTTTATATATTTACCAAACATTTTCTATCAATATGCAGGCAGTTTGCTGCTAGAACAGGTTATGGATTATTCTAATATCCTTCCGAAATATTTCAAGCTTACCTAATGGTCCCAACTGTTTTTTTTTTTTAATGATATACTTTATTAGTCATTTTAAAACTCCATTATGACACCAATTACAACTTAGAATCATCAAATGAATTCATTTGATGTTATTTTTATGAACCTTATTTAAAAATCCTTTCACATCTTTGACCTAATTGTTTGATTTAAAGAATCCTAAACAACAAGATGATATAAGTCATCTATTTTAAATTATTGCCAGTATTTACCATCAATCATTTCTTTTACAGCAATCTTGGTTCTAATTAGACAAGAGAAGGTTGACTATTTTAATAATTATAATAATCCTTGCCAATATGTGTCAATTTTGGTCCCAAGTGTTGCAAAAGAGAGACAATAATCAGTCAGTTCATCAATATTTAATGCCATAATGAAACACTGGGAATCTGGCCTTCTCAAACCACCAACACATACACAATTGTTTCTATTTGTTACTAAATTACAACATATGTTTTTCTCTTTCTACTATCATGCACTTCACTTTTCTGAACATTATAGCAGCTTTGTATTTCTCATAATTATCAACTGTTTTAGAAAAATGCTCTTTTTCCTATGCCATAAAAGAAAATCACTGAGGTCTCTAAGAAGGGAGCTAAAACCTTGAGTAATGATAATGATGATAAATGCCTTGATGCATAGTGTCTGATCTTAATTGATTGGATGTGTTAATGGAGGGTAATTTCGGGACTTTGTGGCACATAGTGCACCAGTTCTCTGTATTCGGCCCTTCAAAAAATGTGGATAGTTCTGCACAAAACCTTCACCACTATAATCAAATCGCATGTGCTGGTGTTGGGCTGTCAGTTCCTAGGAACTGAGCTGATTGACTCTCAAACATTGAATATGATGGGAGATTCAAATATATATATAGTGGAAAAAATTTACCTGTAATGTATTTTGTCTTTCGGGACTTCATCAGATTCTGATGAATTCTTGAAGAATGAAACACATCACAAGTCAAATTTTTCCACTTTGTCATCCAATTTCCCCAATAATTTTTTTTGATATATAAAAATATATATTGTTATCTCACATATATATATATGATGATTGCATTTGGTATGAAACAGTCTGTCGCCTCTGAGTGTTGACTTCAATGTTCACTTTTATATTTACATCCACTATCTCTGATATTGAGTACTTTATCCCATAACTATAGCATACCTTAAAATTATATATATATATATATAGAGATGTGCCATCTAGGTAGGAAAGGTAGGCAGTGAATAAAATAGATCAGCAGCTGTATTTTCCCTCTGTGGCACAATATATACCTAATCCAATAAAATTATGAAGGTTACTCTGATTATTATACTTAAAATACAAAATATTTTATTTTTTTTGTAGATTTACTATATAAAGGTCACAAGCTGCCTACCCTAAGTAATTAATAACGGTACATGGCCTATATATATATATATATATATATATATATATATATATGGTATAGTGGAACCTGTGTTGATAGCTCATCAATTAAACTTAAATTTGTGTTATCTAAAAAATAATTAATTGATTCTGGAAACCATTAAACAAAAGAGTACTCAAAATACAACATTATTTCATTTGCTTAAGTTATTTACAAATTCTATCTAAATGTTTGCTAAGATTGCACCATATACCATCTGTCTTCTATCCCAAATGGTTTTCCACTTACCAGCTCCTCTGTACATCAATTTTAAAAAGAAACCATTCATGCTTTTTTTCATCAGTTTATATTTTCTCTTTTTAATTTTATCTTCACACTGAGGGATGAAATGTGTGGAGAGGGAAAGAATAAATTAAACTTGAACAGTTGAATAAATATCAAATTTACTGTAGGGTAAAAAGGAAAGTTAAGTGGACATTTATTATCTCCCCCTGACCACTTAGTCTCAGTCACAATTGGCTGATCTGAGATTGTGGTCTGTTTAACAATCCTGAAGAAGCCATTTATTCCTGGAAGACAAGTCTTGCTGAGACATCCAATAACACTGAAACTGCAAAAGACAATAAGTGCCAAATTTGCCTCTAAACTAATTTCCAGGATTAGCATTGTAGAAACTCTGCCCCGAGGAAAAAATAATACAAAAAAAGAAAAAAAAAAATCAGAAGAGTTTGCAGATTGTTAAGGGAAACATTGGCAAAGAGAGTTCGACAATCGTTTTTTTCCACCATTACAAGTTATGTTCTTCAGGTACTGACAACTTGAGGCTTAAAATGTCATGAAACAAAAACAAAAAAAAAGCCTGTGTCAAAAACAATAGTCTATTCTTTTGTCAAATGGGTGCATGAAGTGGCTCATCTGGTAAACACAATTTTAAACAAATTTCAAAAGCTATTTAAAAATCTCATATTTTTTGTTTTTACTTTTTTGGTTATATATATGTAAAATAGCACCTCACAAGAGTGTAATAATTACATTAGAAGTCTGTAGTTTTAATTAAGTAATAGATTAATGGTACTCATTACTGTACAAGTGCCAGTTTGATGATATTCATTATCAGTCAAGTGCTAAGGAATTTTTTTTGCACAACACTTGAAACCAGATATACAATGCTCATTTTGAATAAATACTTATATAATAAAAAGAAAGTACAACCAATTCACATTAGAATATCATCAGTATTCGACATAATAATTATTCACAGTTCTGATATTAATTTCACATATGGAAGATTTCAAATAGTTTTGAATAAATCTAATTGACTGATTTGATTTTTTACAGTTTATCAACCCTTTGTATGTTATTTAAAGCTGAAAAATATTTTGGATTGTATGAATAACCCTTTTGTTGTGAGTGAATATTACATTAGCAAGGCCTACTACTTAACACACAGCAATGGTGGGGGGAGAAGAGATGGGTCCATACCTTTCCCAATGGGATTTGTGTATAAGTAATTGTAATGAACACAACTGGAATTCGAACTTGGCTCTCCAATATCTCGTTCCAACCTGCTATTCATCCACACATCTACTATTTACATTGAAGCTTCTAGTTTTAATTAACTGACAGTTTAATGGTACTCATTACTGTACAAGTGCTAGTTTGGTGATCTTCACTATCAGACAAGGGCCAAGAAGGCTAAGGAATTTATTTTGCATCACACTTGAAACCAAATATACAACGTTCATTTGGAATAAATACTTATATAATAATAAAAAAGTACAACCAAGCACATTAGAACATTATTAATATGATATGCAATAATTTTGCAAGAATCCGATACAAATGTCACATCTGGAAGAATTTTATCTGTTTCAAATAAATCCAAAATAACTATTTAAAAAAGCAAATCAAATTAAAATATGTCATAGAAAAGTAAAATATAAATATCTAACAAATGCCAAAAATAAATTAACTTTTTGTACTCCTCTGAAGTGATTCCAATAAAGATAAAAGGAAAAACAAAAATTAACAAGAAAACTTCAGGCCCAAATGTTGAAATTCTTTTCATTTAAAATTTACCATTTTTCTTTTTGCTTCATTCAATAACAAACCTTGATTTGCATTTCTTTCTTGCAAGGCTTATGGCCACGTCATGTTGAGACACCAATTCTTTTAAAAATCACTGAAATCAGTACCTAGATGGGGGACTACTTGGATTTGTCAGTGTGCAATGGATAATGGTTTGGAAGTGTTAATCGGAGAGCTGAGTTCCAATTATAGTTTGGTTTGTATATTCATTTATGTGCAAGTACCCTTGGGAAAGTTATGAATCCTCCTCTTCTCTATGGGTTAATTAGTAAGACTTGTATCACTAAAACCATTATTATCAGAAAAAAATTAAAATAAAATAAAATTGCATAGAAAATATTTAGATTTCAGTATTAAATAACCCGTAGACGTGTTGATATGCCGCTAAACAAAAACGATCAATCTAGAATTTTTTTGCAAATCTCTAATAAAAATTCCGGCAACATGACTTTCCCACTAATTATGTTAATTAATGATTACATATGAAATATCTTTTATGAATGCTAAATTATTTTCAATTTATCATTAAGTCTGTCTTTACTCCTCATTATGTTTTAACTGTCTCATTTTTTCAGTAAATTCGTTAGCAAATGATTACAAAAATCACAATTCAATCCATTTTATTTACTCAACTGGTTATTTATGTAACCTGTGACATTACAAGATATATTTATTAGATATATATAAATATATATATCAAAACTTTAATTTATATGAAGATTTACTTAAAAACGGTAAAAAAAACTTGGCAGTAGTGGAGGAAGAAATGAATCAATAATCCCTTGTATTTTGTTACCAGCTAAAACTGGACCATCCCTGTGGCAGAGGGAGAAACAACTATATTTGCTATTAGTATATGTAAGTAAATTTTCAGAGCTGTCAATTAACTACCACTTAACTGATACTGCATTAAAAAAAAACCAAAAAAAAACCAACTTTTTTTCAGTTGAATTGCAACAAATGATTAAACAATGACTTTTGCAATTTGGGGCCTAAAATTTATTTGAGCAAGTTTTTTGTGCTCAATTAAACAAATAAAATGAAAATCAAGAAAAGATATCCATGGATCAATTCAAATGTTAATTACAGGATATGGTAATTATAAACATATAATGTAAAAATGTAGATGTTTTCCTTAAGAAATGCAGGGGGAGGTGGGAATATATTTTACCATAGATTTGCTACAAAAACACAGTGACAGTTCAAATATTTTACTACAGAAATGCAGGTAAGATATTTTACTAACAATATGAAAGGGAAGGAATTTATTCAATTCAGAAATGCCAGGAGGAAATTTATTTCCTCTAGAAATACTAGTTGGTGAATTTATTATACCAGGGAGGTGGAGTGGGGGGTATTAATTCACCCAAAAATGAAGAGGAAATTTGCAAAAATATGTGGGAAATTAATTTACAGTGTAAATGCATGAAATTTATTTGCCATATAAATGTATGAGAAACTAATTTACAATAGAAATACGTGAGAAATTAATTTACAATAGAAATGCGTGAGAAATTAATTTATAATATAAATGCATCAGAAATTCATTTATAATAGTAACGCATGAGAAATTCATTTACAGTAGAAATGCATGAGAAATTCACTTACAATAGAAATGCATCATAAAACAAGAAAAGAAATTGTTAATAATCAGGAATTAATATGAATGTTACTGACAAAATTGGCCTATTAGATGCATCATGAATCTATAAAATTTTCATTTAATCCTTAATCATTGTCTCTCTCTATAAGACGATGCAAATGAAACTGAATTTATAAGAATTTTTCAATATAAGGCAACATCACTTGTTTACAGTAATAACAGGAAAGGGCAGGAGGTGTTCTTCACTTGTAATTGATATTGATGTTGACAGCTTCTCACTTGAACATAAGCTCATTTGTTCTCTTTTGCTTCAATTGGTTTTCCTTTTCTTCTAGAATCTAAATCAACTCTTCTATGGCTGACATAAATAACTTCTATTGTTAGCACATAACTTTTAAGTCAACACGAAGAATCATCCACCCCTTGAGCAAGTCTTATAAGCAGAAAACGATGATAAACCATATGTCTTTTGTCTCCATATACACTGTCCGGCATAAAATTTACAAAAGCAATATTCAATAGAATAAGCCCCACCCCCTCCCATTATCACCACTGCTTCCCCAACCAAAAGTGGTATTTCCTATTTCTCTTCATTTTCTCCCCTTCCACACCCGCAGATAAAAATACTATGCCAGATTCCAAATTTAAGATGCCGTAAATCAAAAGAGAGACCGCTTTTCAATCAGAAAGCTCAATCGCTTGGTTAGGCTTGCAATGTGCCTGATGATGCCACTATGAGATTGTCATAGCTGCAGATGATGGGGGTCCATATATTATCAATCAATCAGCAAGCGTCTTGGTGTTCTCCTGTTTCTATGCCCAGAGCATAATGTCACGGCCAATGCTACGGATGCCTCCACGATGTCCTCATCATCCACTCCTGATGACTTGCCGTCCTTTCATAATTTGGTGTATTTATATCAAGCGCCTATCTTTGATGTCATCCTCCTCTTCTCTTCATCCCCAGCCGTGCCATCACCGCAGCAGCCACGCACCCACTCCCAATGGAGAGTACATTGGCAGGGGGTCGAAATGATTCATCGTATCCTCCGTCTCAAACTCACACGACAATCTTTCTCATCATATGCAATCATACAATCACGCAAGACCAAAATATTTCCTCATTACAGATAATCGTATGTCATCGTTAAGAGATGGAGTTACAGAGTTTAAAGAATTGGTGCAAAAAAGAAACTTTTACCCGAAACTACCAATTAAAATCACACACACATACGTGTGTGTGTGTGTGTGTGTGTGTGTGAGCAATTGTAAATTCTGTCTGGTAACAACCTAATATTTTCTACAATGAGTCTTTTGACAGTTCAAAGGTGCCAGTTACTGTAGATAAAGCTATTACTTATTACAGCAGCCATGTTCACAATAAGCTTGGTTTATTTTTCCATTCAAAAGTAATCCCCTTGAAAATGGCATTTATTTTATACACTACTTTCATTCAAACAAATTTATTCATATACTTGTAAAACTCATTTCCCTGATCAGGTCTTTCTTCAGAAGTACATTTTTTTTTTTAATCATTTTACCCCAAGCAAGGAAATAAAGCTACTAAGGTTCAAGGGATTAATGAGTGTTAAAGAATATTAAGGAGAGAACAATAAAAAAAATAAGAATGAAGACAATAACGATATACATTGCATTTAAACTTTTAAAGATCAAAGTTGACTTGGAAGCAAGAGAAAAGTTCAACAACCAAGAAGAAACTTTTAGCATAGAACTTATGGTTACATCTATCAATTTCAACTGTAAAAGGATGAGACCTAGCTGCCAAACTAGTACTGCAATTAAATTCATAAAGTTTAGGTACCATTGAGAAATGTTCATCAGAACAATTACCATGCATGTATTTATAGAAAAGTCACAGGGAAGCTACATTCGTGCAGGGGAAAAGTGACTGAAGCTGAGATGCCATGTCAGGACCAATAACATTGCAGATATGACTTAAATAAAGAAATATTTTTCTCCTTTTACAATTTTACTCAAAATCATCATACATTATGGGGCAGTGGAGATATAAAAAAAAAAAGATGACTCAATATAAATTGAATCACCTGCATCTTTTTTTTTCTGAGTTACCTGCAGTAAATATATTCAATAAATAAGATCAAATGTAATTATAACACTCATAATGAAATATTAAAAATACATAATATTTGTGTATTTTATTTCTGTATTGGACAATAGAAAAGGAAAGAAAATAATATGAATGCTTTTTTTTAATACTAAAAGTTCATATTGTATAAAGCTCGAGAGCCACTCAAAGTAGGAGTAACTGTTATAATGTTTATGATGAATGAGGTGCTGAGAGAAAGTGAGAATAAGGAGGATAGATAACATTTGACCCTCGACTTGAAGTGGTCAAGATTGTAGTTTTCCAGGAAACATTGATACAATGCCTTTTAATATTTTTTATTTGCTTTAAGAAGAGTGAGGAAATGGTTTGTTTTTTTGTTTTTAAATACTGTTTGACCATTGCAAACTTCATTTCCTTTTGGCTATTCCCAAAATGAGAAAAATTTTAAATATAAATAAAGTAATTTAAAAAATAAAATTAAATAAAATAAACAAATATGTTGCTTAATTTGAGATATTTAATTTGTTTCCTCTACGTAAATATATAATAGAGAACGTTAAATATTTGAAATTTTCAAGTTGACTTAGCTTTTAATTTGAAAACTTTGGGATTTTTTTGAGTATTTGCAGAAAATAACAAATAATTTATCTTGGCAATCTGAATTATTTATATGCCTATATCTGAAATGTTTAAATTAATATATACTGTATTTTTCACTGTAGATGTAGATTTTCTCAAAAATAAAAAAAAAAGATTCAAAACTCTTGTTTATTATAAAAACAAAATTTATAATTTTTTTTAAAACCATTTCACTGCAAGCAAGGCAATAATACCACTAAGATGCATAGTGTTACTGGGAATAAAAATGAGAAAACTTTAATGAGGAGAAAGGACACTAAAAGAAGAGGTATCAAGAAAACAGAAGATGGCAATTAATGTTGCATTTAAATTCTTGAAGATTGTAGGTGGTAGGGAAGCAAAAAATCAGAAAAAAGTTGTAGAGGGAAGTACAAGAACACAAACTATTAGAGTAGAACATACAGTTGCATTTCCTCAAAGTACATGATGAAGTCAAGAGCAACAAAGGAAAACAATGCATAACCTACCACAAGAGCTTGAGTAAATGGATGGCAGGACAAGGTTTAGATGAGATGACAAAATTTATTAAGAGCTACTGAGGACAAGAAATTGTGGACATTGTGAAGAGACATAGCATATAGAAGAAGAAGATGACATGATGGCCTAATACTTAACTCATTCAATTAACCCACCAACAACTTTTGCTGTATTGAATTATGTTGTAACCTAGGGAAGGTTACTGAATAATCAAATGAAGGTTGGTAATGAACGATAAGACTTAAAACAAGAACAACACATATAAGATTCCAACAGTGCATAAAAGTAGTAGTCAACTGCTAGAAATGAGTCAAGTGAATTCTACAATTATTGCCCGTAGATATGCTATAACACATTAACAGATACAAGTGAAATGAACTAATATATTGCAGGATAGTTTTTGCTATTTGTAAAATCAGATGTATATGAGAATACAAGTCTGTATCAATGTCCAAAGAAGATAGACAGTGTTTTATTATGAAGTTTCAATACTTTTTATACTTATTTTGGAACCCCGGTGGAGTAATGGTTAGCAGCTCCGATTGAGGAATTGGAGAGCCAAGTTCAAATTCCATTCAAATCTATTACATTCACTTATGTGCTAATACTCTTAGGAAAGGTACAAATCTTCTTCTTCTTCTTCTCCCAGCTATGGGTAAATAGCAGGACAGACTGGGTTCTATAGCCTTGGATGGCAAGTGGTCTACTGCAGAAAGAAATGGCAACCTACTGCAAGAAAAATTCTGCCTTGTCAGTCATGTATTGAAAGATACATGATCACCTAAGCATGTATCACACATGGCACATAACTGAACTGATGGATATTGAACTCTTTAAAGTAATCCAGATGTATTATCAGTCTGTTTCATCCTGAATAAAAAATATTCAGTGTTGCAATTTTTATCCGTCAGTGTTGCTATGTCTATCTGATATCTGTTTATATTGAAAGGCATTAAATAGCATTTTGAAATTAACTGTATACAAAGAAATGGGTGGCATATTTTTAGCTGAATTTTGATCTAAAGTTTCCCATGTATAATGTTCAATTTATGTAGTTAATAGTCTTCACTGAATTCAGACAATGAAGAATACTATTCTGTAAAATAAACACTTTTTCATCATTAAACTGCTGATTGATGTATATACATACCTTAACAATTCTAAACTTGTATATAGCATACAAATCTATATAAAGAGTCAAATGATTTACACAAACCTTCTCATCTAAAATACATACACACAACTGATTACACATAGATCCACCCAAATCTCAGACTGTATACGAAATTATACAATATATATTTGTGTGGTTGATAAAGGTAAAGTTTGAAAGCTCAATAATGGTTGAAAGGCTTCAAGAATATAAGCATGTAATGTCAACTCTTGTATTTCTTGAAGGATTTATTCAGAACTAATGAATCAGCAGATAGTATATTTATTGTGTTATAGAAAAGCAGCAGGAAAAGTGTAACAAGTGTGCAGAGGCGAGAGAGGAGAGGTTTCAGTAAAGGTTGGGGAGGAGTAAGGTGATAGGAGGTGTCAGGGAAAGAAAGTTGGTTTTCCTGACAATACCCTCAAGGCAGCCGATGGACATGCTGCCTAGCCAACCAACCTCGACTTTTCTGAAATACAAGAATAACAAAGGGCCAGAAAAAGTTTTAGAAATGACAAGGATAATAATGGAATACCAATGACCCATGTCATGCTTCCTTAAAGACCTGCCTAGCATAGCTGATTATCAAAGACGGACAAGGCAGTTTTGATAATACCCTGAGTAATATGTAAAATGGCAGAGGTGTCTAAGGGGACAACAGCTTGTTAAGAAATGATAGAATTATTGGCTTATTTGTTAATTTCATTTTTATATTTCCTTCCATATTCCACACGTACAAAGAATTGAGATAATCCAAAAATTCCTTTGTGATTATAAAAAAAAAAAGATACTTTTTATGAACAGGACAATTTACATAATGAATCTATTAAATATATGGAAATATTGTTTGGTCATCTGTGAACTTAAAATATCTGTTATAAGTATTCAGTTTCACCATTAACAATTATATAAACATCACTATTGACACTTATATAAACATTTAGTTTCACCATTTTCAATTATATAAACATCACTATTGACACTTATATAAACATTCAGTTTCATCATTTGCAATTATATAAACATCACTATTGACACATATAAACATTCAGTTTCACCATTAATAATTATCTAAACATCCCTATTAACACTTACATAAGCAGTACCCCATTAACATTTATATAAATATTCAGTCTCCTATGAACACTTATATAAGCATTCAGCTCTTATTACCTATTGCTTTTATCAAAAGATTGAGGTTATTGAGAGCACAAAATGAAACATTTTATTGATTTTAATCTCCCTTTCCTTGAGTTGATAAAAACTTCACATTTTACTCACATCTTTAATGAATTGAAAAATTTTTTCTGCCTCACAGAAAACATTTAACACTTTTACTCATGATTTTGATCAATATATTTGCTCTGCAATTGTCTGTTCTGTTTTTTTTCAGAATAGAATTTAATCTTACATCATAGTCAGTTTAGTCAGCTTAGAAATCACTGAAAATTAATATTTCTTCCTGTATATGCCATCAATGCTCAAAGCAAATTGCAGAATATTACAATCAAATAGGAGACCTGAATTCCAAAGTAAGGATAGAGAGCAATGGGAGAAACTGACAGCAAATTCAGAGTAGGAAATCATAATGAACACAGAGAAAAATGAGTGCAATGGTTCACCATGAATGATCAGGTACACCCAAGACATGT
>OZ010590.1:34309541-34424541 GCA_963932145.1 Acanthosepion lycidas
ACTATTAGCGTGAAAGACATAGAGTAGTATGTTATAAGAGTTGGTATTTAAAAAAAAGCCACTAGGATGCAAGTCATTAGTGAGAGTAAAATAAACATAGAAGACAAAAAAAGAACAAGATTCAAGGAGACAGAAGATGATGATCGACCTTGCATTTAAATTTTTGAAGATTGCAGTTGACAGGAAATCAAGAAGCCAGAAGAGAGTTTCAGAAATAAAAGAGAAGAAACTGTCAATATAGAATTTATGGTTATGTCTAGCAGTTTCCAGCACTAAACTGATGAGACCTAGCTTCCAATCAAGTATTTTGTTTAAATTTGTGAAGCCAAAGGACCAAAGAGGAAAGATCATCAAAACAATTACCATGAAAATATTTTTAGAGTTTAGCATCAGACATGGTTACAAGTGAAGTACAGGTATAAATCAAGTGCAACCGACATCAGTGACTGACAATACTAACATTGTCACTAAGTACTGTGAACTAAGTAATTTAGTATACCAAAGTATAAAATGTCAGACTACAAATAAAGACCAGGAGTTCTAGTCTTAATATATTTGCTACAGTATGACAGAAATTAAAACAAATCTTAGTTTTACACAAACAAAAAATTCTTAAAATGGCAGATGTTCAGATTAAATATATTCCTTAGTTCCACCAGTTCAGACCTTCACAGCTAGGACCTACCATGCCCCATACACAGTATCAACTCACCTTCATTTTTTTCGTATTCCAAACTCCTGAATCTATGATTTTCATCTCTCCACAATGAATTGTTATCTCGCCTACATATCATCATAATATACTCTTCTTACGCCCCCCTTTAATGCCCTTAAAGCAACCATCTTGGGCCTTGTATTGGGTGAATTACTCTATTAATAAAAAAAATATCAGGAGTTCAAATCTCAAAGTATTTGCTACAATGTGACCAAGATGAAAACAAATTTTAGTCTTACACAAATGCAACATTTAACTTCTACCATTCAATAAGTCTAGGAAGACTGGATACACAATAACATGGTATAATAACTGGTCACAGTTATAAGCATTTAATATATAACCATTGTGGAAATGACAGTCACTATCAATAGATATCATAATTTGACAAAAATTGTCTGACTGATGCAACAATAAGGTATATTATTAATTCTGGAAAGAGTGATAAAAGTTAATAAATTTTAACAGAAGGTTTTGAAAAACTTACCTAGAAAAAAAAAATAAAACTAAATGCACAAAAAGGAGGCATCCATGCTTTGTTATTTAAATATATATGAATCTCCTTAAACAGACGATTGCTGTTTGTTTTTTGGCAGTAATGACCTGCATCTTTGAAAATGAATTATAATTATATAAATGTCAAATACTAAAATTATAATTATAATAAATAGTAAATACTAAAACTGGTATAAATTTTCACCCTGGACCTAATATTACTTGAATGGAAAGGTCTTTAGTGCAGTATATCAGTTTATGATTCCATTTTTAAAAAAAGGTAAACTTTTTCTTGCAGGGCAATGTTTGCAGTAAAGGGATGTTTCAAACTGAAGTGAGGTTATCATACTGGAATGATGATAGACCTTCTATGTCATTCCGGTATTTTTCATTTATTATTCATTCAGAAATTCTGTTGTTTGATAACTTGATGTTTGTCATTGAATTTCATTAAGAAAATATATGCATTGTTAAAACTATTAAATTTATTTCAATGATATCATATTAATAATTTTAATATGTTGAAAGTTTTGTCATTTTTTTCTTTTGTTCTGTGCATCTGGGGATGCATTTTTTCACAAATTCTGGAAACCTTCTCATTTATTAATTTGTTTGTGCATTTGATCTAATATTGTATATTGCAAGTATTAATAATTATTAGAATAACTTGTATTGCAAAATATGCATAATTAATAATAAAATTGATATTGTTACCTCATTATTTTCTATCATGAACTGCTTTTAAAAATAAACTAATGCATTTAACAGTGGTCTAGTGACTAATATTAATAGCAAATATTTCCTTATAAGGAAACCGCTAATATTACTATCAGACACAAGAGACAATTCAGTTTGAGGCTCATATTTCTTTATCTTTTGCTGATCCTCAGTCACTGAGCTTTTCTCAAAGACAATTACTCCAATAGATAACATAATCCTAAAATTGACACTCAATTGTCAAAATAACTCTTTGACTTATTTTCTCTTAAGAATGTATGAATGAATGAATAAATAATGGAAAATAAAATAAAAATAAAAAAATAAAAATAGTGTGAACAAAATCAGAACTGTAATGAGCACAGAAGCACTTATTGAGAAGTTCTTGTTTCTGTTCATCACAGAAGCAAAAGTCCACAACTTAACAATGAAAGGCAAATCCATCAAAACAAAAGCAGAGCACAAGTGCCCCTCTCTTTACATTGTCATCAGTTAAAAAATAACCAAACTCCCACTGTAAGATAGGGAGTCGAGTACACATAATATATATTTCCATATGTATACAAAAATATATTGATAACATATAGCCTTTAACTTTAGAAAAATACTTGAAAAAAAAATAAATAAATAAATAAATAAAAGGTGGGAACAAGATCAAAAAGTTTGAAAATGAAATGTTATTTTGGTGATAACTTCTTCAAAAAAAAGAAACCAAGGTTGTAACAAACAAATACTAATGTTAGCTAAATATTCTTCAATTCCTCCCTCAACCCATTTACGAGCATTCGGTTTCAAATCAATTTACCATTACATAGTCATCAGTGAACTGAAATGGATGCGTTTCATACAATAAATAACTAAGCCATGTGCAACTGCTTGAACTATACAAGTCTAAACAGAGCATGGCCTATTATACCTGCTGACCCCTACCTCTGGAATACATATGACTAAATTTAGGGTATAATATCAACAATGACATTCTGTGCAACAATTTGGAACACACCAGATGCATATGGAGATAAATCACTAAGTCTATAGCTTAACGATAAAAAAAAAAAAAACCTTTCTTTCACAAATACTCATTGTCAGTGCACTTAATTCAGTACTGAACATTACAGTGATTTAACATTATACTATGAAAGTTCCAGATCAAAGTTCACCTTTTAACTATATATCAAGTGACAGACTTATTAAAGCAACTTTATTCTTCTTCTTTATGTGCAGTGTTCCTTCAGGATGTAGGCAATCATGACTCTCCACAACTTCCTGTCCCTTGTAGCTCTTAATAAACTTTGTCTTTTTGTTATTTCTTCTAAACCCTGTTCTGGCATCCATTTACTCAAGTTTGCTATGTATGTGATGAGCTGTTTTCTTCCATTTTAATTAATTTCTTATAAAAAATATAACTTTGTCATATAATTATTTTCCTTTTTAAAAATATGATTTCATTGCTACACAGAAATTTCTGTTTCAACACTAAAACTAAAACTGTAAATTTAATTATAAAAATTAAACTTAAAATCCAGAGTTTCGTTCCATTGTCAAGCAATGCTAGGAATAACGTTCTAAAAATTTACTTTGTTTATAAGCGCAGACAATCTTAATATCTTGAGTTGTTAAAGTTGAGGAAAATTCATTTGATTAGGGGTGGTTAGGTTTTAATTTCCCTTAGACAATTTATATATTCAAATATATGTTACTTACAAAGTCAGGTTAAATTTAGGTGGAGTGGGGGTGCCTACTCACAAACATAGACATCCATTATTCAGCATGTCATCTGGGTTTTCAATGACAAAAAAATTTTGGCATTTTTATTTATTCACCTAATTCATATTTTTATACACAAAGATTTTCTAAAAGTGTCATCTAAATATGAGTAATCATACTTTTAATATTTATACTATATAGTCTATTAGCTATTAGAAGAAGGAATGGTTCTTTAAATCTGTAGGAATAAAATTTAAATATTACAATTTTAGTTTCAGTTTTGAAATATAGAAATTTCTGTGTCGTGATGAAATCATATTTTTAAAAAAGAAAATAATTATAATATTTTGCTCTACTGTTTGTATCGAGCACTGTATTTTTTTAAATAAAAATAATTGCTAAGAACACCGGATTATAAATCTTACTGTTTGTTATTATTATTATTATTTTAATATATGTAACTTTGTCATATAAATTTAAGTGACAAAAATTAGAAAGAACATGTAGCTCCCATCTTCATCAAAATAATGGTAGCAATGCAACATGACATCAAGTCATTGAGGTGCTGGAATCATTTCACATTCTAGGATTATCCACTGAATTGTTTACTATAGGGAATTTAGCAGAGATTGCAATATATCCTATACATGTTCAATAGGGTTTAAGTCTGGGGTACAATGAATAATCGAGAAGTCGGCTGAGTGTTTCTCAAATTAGTTTTGCATTACCTCACACATGATAGAGGGTTGCATTAAATTGCTGCTGAAAAACCACCATCACAGGTAAAGAAAGGACTAACCATTAACTGTAAAAAGGTAGAATGTATGGTTGTCAGCAAAAGAGCCAGCCTACGTTGCAAGTTACATATCAGAAATGTTAAAATTATACAGGTGCAAGAATTTAGCTATCTGGGAAGCAATGGGAAGTTTGACAGACATCCAAGGTATATAGAAATAATTTCCTAGAAACTAAGCAATGTATTAAGAGATTGGAAAATATCCTTAGAAACAAAGAAAAGACTAAAAGACTGCTAGTAATGTCTGGTCTCCTGTATGGCAGTGGATATTGGAGAACTTCCATTCAGATGAAGAGACTAAAAATAACAGAGGTGTTATTTTCCTGGTGACTGTTGAGAATACCATAGACGGAAATGTGAGTAATATGGATGCTTAAAGGAAAACAGGGACGACAAAGAAACTGCTGTTAGCAATCAGAAAGAGGCAGTTAAAACTTTTAGGACACATGAGGAAAGAAAGCTTGTAGATTTTAACACTCACAGGACAGCTCGAAGGTAGAGAAAACAGCGAGTAATCAATGAGGATGGCAGAAACAGGACCATAAAGATGGTAGTAAAGGGGTAACTATGACTGTCTTTGTCATGAAGGGGATACCATGCAGAAAAGATGGAAAGAAGGTCATGAGTAAAATAGAAACCAAAAGGGAACTGATCCTGGTAATCAGAAAGAGACAAATAAAGTTTTGTGACACATAATGAGAAAAGAAGTTTTGAAGAATTTAATATTCACAAGGCATGAGAAATGGAAGAGAAGTACTGGAAAACAGTGCTTAACCTACTTAACAAGTTTGATTTGGTTTGGTTTATTTTATGGCATATCAACCTCAATTTGTTATTTAATGCCAAAAAATTTTTATTGCTGGTAATATTTTGTTTTGTCAAAAATCTATTTCTGGTAATATTTTTCCTTCAAAAATGTATTGCTGGTAATAATTTTTTTCAAAAAAGTATTGCTGGTAATATTTTTTTCCCAAAAATGTATAGTTTTTTTCTTCAAAAACATATTATTCGAAATATTTTTTTCCTTCAAAAATTTATTGCTGGTAATAAATTTTTTTTTACAAAGTATTTCTGGTATTAAAACCTATTTTTACACTTTCATAGTGTTTTTACCAGAGTTTTGGGGTTAACTATTTGCCCATAGCGGGGACCCTAACAGGTGCTACCACCCTGGGACAGAGTGGACCTGGGATCACCAGCAATTAAGCGGTGGTTCCACACTCCTCAAAACCTCCTGATCAGATGCCTTGCTGCTGGACGTAGTTTATCATCTTACCCAGGATGTAGCTTATCGTCAAACTCAGGACGGTTAACAAGTTTGAGTGCATGGATAAGGACCACAAGGATAAAGAAGGGTGGTAAAGGCGTGTCAGTTACTTAAAATCTACAATAGACAGAAAGTGATAGAGCATCACGATCGTCCATGTCCCAAAAGGACGTTGCACACAAAAGACATTTTTTATCAGAGCAACAATGAGAAAATAAACCATTTAGTCTAAAGAGAAAATAAATTTGTTGAGACAGGACTCAGTTAATTATTAAAAACAGACAATAGATTAAACCAGAGGTGGCAACCAATTTTATATATTTGTGGGTTTTGTCTTTTATTAATCAGGCTTTGAGTTTTTGAAGCAAAGTTATTTCATGGTTACTTTAGCATTGTTAATAGAAAAATAACTTGGGATTTCCTTTATGAAAACGGGTCTTTGATATAAGTTGGATATTAAGAAGTATTTATTGCATTATTTTCAATTTATTCTAACTTGTGTACTAATATACTCACTGCTTAGAAGGATGTATCATCTACAAACCTTATATATATATATATATAGATAGAGAGATAGATAGATAGAGAGATAGATAGATAGAGAGATAAGACAAAAGGAGAACTTTCCTTTACCAAAGCATTTTGTCTCCTCAGGGAATTTATCATGGCAAATGTAGATTTACCTTCAGAAAGTCCCTCATGGACTTTATTTATATTGTCTTTAATTATATTTAATTTATATCAGAATTCTTACATTATATATATATATATATATATATATATATATATATATATATATATATATATAGTTAAATTCCCAGATCAATTCTGTGGACAAGACAGATTGGTATAAATAAAATGACAATTGGAAAAACACGTCGGCAAAATCTAAGATCTTTTTTCCAATTGTCATTTTATTTATACCATATATATATATGTATATATATATATGGTGCGATGGATAAACTGTCATCTAAATTACGTAAATTAAAAAACAGATATATTTACCAAAATTGCACAAAAATATCTTGAAATACTAAAGAGTAAATTTATTCAATAAATCACCATTGGCTTCAATCACAACCTCCAGACAACTTTGGAATCTCCTGCAACTCTTCTGGATGCTCACCTTGTTTAAGTTGGTGAATACTGCCATAATCTTTGCTTTCAATTTATCTTTGGTATTACAAGGAGTTTTGTTGGTCTCTCACTCAACTGGACCAATCAAGGGGGTTGCAGTCTTTGGAGTAATCACAAATTGATGACAATTTTAATCTCCAAAATACAGATAACAAAATCGGATATGCTCAGTAAAATGTAAATTAATTTAAAGTTGAAATACCTTTTCCTTTTTTAACTGAAAATTTACCTTGATAAATTCTCTTAGGTGACAAAACATTTTGTTAAGGAAAAGTTCTCCTGTTGTCTTAGACAGATTATTTGATAAACTTCATGGTAGATGGTACATCCACCCCAAAATTCTTCAAAGTTGTAAGTATATAGGTACACAAGCTAAAATAAACTGAAAATAATGCAAGCGAAGAAAAATAACACTAATTTTTTTTTCTTTATTTTCTGAAAGTGCATTTGGTGCTGGTATTATTTCCACTCTAATTGTCACAATCATCTCCTTTCATGTCTTTTGAACAGGAGTAGAGGTTTATCCCTTGTTTCTTGTTTAGGATTGGGTTTTCAGTTCCTTCTATAGTCAGCTTCAGCTCAGTATTCCTAATGCTTGATTTTTCTCATGCTAATAAAAGCACACATAGTAACCCTCTACCTTAAGTGGCTCTTGGGCCTTGTATTGGGTGAACATTAGTAAAAAATAAAATAAATTTGGAGTTATAAAAAGTTAACACAAAGAAAAGTAATCTTCATCAAAATTATTACTATGTCTCTTCTTTACAAGAGTCAATGAAAAAGTTACATTCTGGAGATATCACTACAGTTTTCTGTTACCCCTCAGGTCACATATTTGCCACAGATGGTTTAAGGAACTCTCTGGAGAGAGGCACAGAGGTCAATCAGCCTATCTTCTTAACCTAGTCCCCCATTCTGCCCCACCTCGTCCCCAAGCAACATTCCACATGGTCAATTTCACACTTTTCTACTTCCTCTTCCATCAGCAATGCCATCCATTGAGGAAATGTCATTTGAAAAAAATACGTCACTTGATAGCTTAGGTTGAGGACAGGACTGACCATTTCCTTAGACATGAGAAAGCAGATCTTTGGTAGATTTTTATCCAGTGATATATAGCCTACTTTCTAGCTGAGAAATAGTTGCCATTTTTTTCGACAATGAGCACAGTCTCTTTATAATATTTTTCCATTAATAGCATAAAAAAAAAAAATTTATTTAAATAATTTATAACTGCAAGTGTTATATTTTCTGTGTTAGTGATCTAAGTTTTTTTTATCTTGATAATTAATTGTAAGAATGAAGTCTGCTTTTCATTATTAAAAGCAAATAAAGCTAACACAAAAACAACAGAAATAAAAAGGAATGTATTAGAAGGATGATCTCCCCAACTTACTAATGAGAGATGTCCACTTGTTGATATTGAGTAATGGCTCACATGACTGTAACAAGGTAACAGCTTACTGTTAAGAAGATGAGATTAGATGATGATGTTTTATTTTATATCATAGAATATATGGTGGAACTTTTACCTTCTAGCAGTCTAATTTTCAAAAGAGAGACCACAGTTACTATACCACCATTTAATTGACATACATATTTATAGGATAATAAAAATTGAGATGTATATCTTATTGTAATCATTTTACAAATGTAAGAGCATTGAACTGTTACATAATATATCACTCCTCCTTTATGGCTATGAATTCTCAGATGAAGAGAAAGCAGCAACAAAAATGTAGTCCTACAGAAGGATACTGAGAATACCATGGACAGGACAAGTGAGCAATGACAATATTTTAGAGAAAATGGAAACGAAAAGGACATTTATATTTAACATCAGGAAGAGATTGTTGAAATTTTTACTACACATAAGGAGGAAAGAGGGCTTGGAAAATTTGATACTCACAGTGCAGAATGAACGCAAGAGGGATAGACACACATAATCTACCTAAGATATCCTTTTGACCATTTATGTAACAACTGTCAACATGTAAAATATAATTAGTGAGTCAATTTACTTTCATGTGCCTAAAAGAGGCATGGATCTATCAACTCTGTCATTTGTCACATCATCAGATATTTGGAAAAAAGGTCCTGACACTTACATGCCACAACCACTAGTAAGATCAGGTTATGCTCTCTTCTACTGGTACCACTTACCATGTGATATCTACAGAGGAGATAAGCACTGCCAAGTAACTTCTCTTGCTATCTGAAGTACCTTGAAAAATACATGAGTTCAGTTTTACAACTAACCTATCTATACTTAGAATTGTGTACTTTGATGTGGCACAATGGTGAGCAAGCTTGTCTTTCTAGATCAATTATGATCGAGTAGCGAGTCCAATCATCAGTGGGAGCTCCGTACTTTCAGCCTTGTGCCACATTTAAGCTATGCTTAAAAATTGCTCAGCTACTTTGTTATCAATTATGACTGAGTAGTGAGTTCAATCCTCACTGGGTGCTCCATATTTTTGGCCTTGTGCCACATCTAATCTATGCTTGGTAAATCCTGATCTGCTACTTAAGCTAGGAAATATTCTAAATTTCTTTGTAATGGCAGAAAACAAGATAAAAATAAATTGTCTTCAATGCTTAGACAAAAAAATTAATTGATGAATCTCTCAAAAATTCTTCTCACCGCAACCAACCTACCAACCAACTAACATGCAAAGGGTATCAACAGAGAACTTTAGGGATAGATTAAAAATGAAACCTGTCTTCTAACTTTTGCTGACAGAAGCAAGAGATAATAGAAAGCATTTGTCCCCAACTGCTCCACCTATTTTCTTCCGCTGCCCCAGCCTATCAAGTAACCCATCTGTAGATTGCATGCTTTAACAGCCCACCAACAGAGGGTGAGGTGACAAGCATTCTATTATTTTCAGATGATACAAAGTCACAAACCAGTCAGGAGGCATAATTATGGTAATTTTACTTGAAATCCATTACAGTTGTTAAAAGCCATGTCAAGAATAGTGAACATGGATTCTTTTAATTTACAACTGAGAATCTTATAGACATAAAAAAAATTCTTCCACATTTTCACTTTTACACTTATTCTACAAAATCAAAGAAGTTTTTATTCACAAGTACAGATTCAGTTAAAGAGAATTCATATATTTAGCAATTGCTTTCTTAATCCAAAATACAATATTAAAAGATTATTAACATTCTTTTTATGTTCTTTGAATATTGCTTTAAAAGTAACCTCTGACGAATTCATTGATGCCAAATGTAAAATATGGTATTAAGTATAAAAATAAAAATTTTGTGTTATGGGTTTCTGAAAAACAATTCAGTATTAATTACAGGTTTATAAAACATTTATTAGTAACTATAGGTCTCTACCTATAACCCATTAATACCGATTATCCAAAAAAGGGGTCATGTTCATGACTTTCCATTAATACTTTTTGGATTAATTCTATTTTATTTTAACTGATGAACTCAAGCGGGTTTTTCAGCATCTGTCAGAGTTGAAAAATGCCTCTTGCTTATATTGGGTAAACAACTGTAGGAAATTTACTAACTACTGCACTCAATCACCTTTTCATACATAGCTTCCAATTTTATCACTCTATTGCCACTTCATATGGGTTTGAGCAAGTGAAGCCTCAGAGTCTTGGCAAAGACCATCCTTCTTTGAATATTGTGGACTGGTGCTACAGAATTACAGAGAACTGTACCAGAAAGCAGAAACAACACAACTTGATGACTATCAATAGTGGCAACAATTAAAATGGATATAACATGTAATGTTCAAAGAGAAAAAAAAATCTAATGAAAATGTTGACATTTCATATGACTTCAAATAAAAGGTTAGGAAGGAAACCTCCATCAATACTGGAAAAGCACTAGCAACTTGAAAAACCTATTTTCCTGAAAAATTGTTTTAAGTGAAAGATTTTATAAATTTCAACTGAAAATAGCACTGGTTGCTCAGTCGATGAATGCTGAAAGTTTCTGTTTCAGCTAATATTACCATTACATGCTTTCAAATAATTTTCACTTCATAGATCTTTGAAAATTTTAACTATAGTAAAAAGAAAAAAATTCAAAAACGAAATAGAATATCATTTTTTATTAGTTTTTTTCAACTCATCTTGGCAGTTTTATATTGAAATTTCCAAATCATTCTTACATTATATAATATTTATACAAGCAACATGGATCAAAAAGAAGCCATCCTGGATAAGATGATAAACTATATCTGACAGAAAGGAGGTTTTGAGGAGCTTGGAACCACCCTGACCTGGTGTGATAGCACCTGTTAGGGTCCCAGCTATGGGCAAATAGTTACCCCCCCCAAACTAGGGTCAAAATGTGTAAAAATAGGTTTTATTACCAGCAACACATTTTTATAAAAAATTATTACCAGCAATGAATTTTTTAAGAAAAAATTATTATCAGCAATACTTTTTTGGAAAAAGAAATTTGAAAAAAAAATTACCAGCAATATAAATCTGTTCGGCATTAAATAACCCAGTGGGGTTGATATGCTGTAAAAGAATCAAAGCAAACAAAATCAGAAAGAAAATTCTAACAAGGTTTGAACTTGTCTTCCCAATTCTTAGAAACTTGACTTGACCAGACTATGCTTTACCAATTATTATAGAAAATCTAACTTGCTCAATTCAAATTTAGATATAAAACTACACTCTTCATTATTGAATATTTTAGTTCGGGCCATATTGTTTGTTTTCACCTCATTGGAATGGTGTTGCCACTGATAATGGATGCAAATGCAAATCTTGTAAATTTGTTGTTTGCTTTATAGTCATAGAATTTATAAATAATCTTAGTGTTAAAATAAACTGCAATAAGATTAAAGAAAATCTAATTCAAATTTATTAATAAGATTAAAGAAAAAAACAATTAGAGAAAAATCTAATTCAAATTTATTAATAACAATGCTTTTTCTAAGAAGATTGCAAAACTGAGAAAATATTACTATTTGGTAGTTTAATCTTTTTCTTGTGAGCAGTTCTTGATTTCAGAGCCTAATATCAATCCATATTTTAAGAAATGTGACTTACAAATATACAGGATTATTGAGAGAGAGAGAGTTTCATGGCATTACACTCATTCTCCCATTCTCTTCCACCATTTTAATAAGATCAGTCAAAATAAAGAATGCTGATTATTCAGGGAGGATTCAGTTCATGCTTTTTTAAGGTTACAAACAAAGTCACATCTAAAGGCATAGCCAAAATTTTAATCCAATCTCATTTCCAATTTGGAACCAAAGATGTACTTTCACATCTTTTCACTAAAGCAAATTTGCTGTTATTTTTAAAGTAATTGTTAAAAACATTGATATCATAAAAAAATATTAATTTCATTTTTTGTACTGATTCACATAAACACACCTAAATTATTCATATCTGTTTTCTTATATATAACTGTGAATTCATTTAGCCTCTTTATATACTTGTATAGTATCATTCAAAAATTTCAGTACACATCAGTACTACTGCTAGGGATTAGTGTTGCTCTCTTGCTGTTCTGTCAAAGATCAGAGTGTAGTATCAGTTAACTCTCCAAAAGCTATTACACACACAAAAATATATACACAGGCACAGATATATATATATATATATATATATATATATATATATATATATATATATATAGATAGATAGATAGATAGATAGATAGATCTATGTTGCATTATACATCAATAGGGATTAGTGTTGCTCTCTTGCTGTTCTGTCAAAGATCAGAGTGTAGTATCAGTTAACTCTCCAAAAGCTATTACACACACAAAAATATGTCCACAGGCACAGATATAAATATAGAGAGATCTATGTTGCATTATACATCAATACATGTAGATTCTAAAAAGAAAAAACTATTTGTATCTTCCTACCAATTATCAGAATGGAAAACAGAATTGACAAAACTATGTTCAAATTTTGACTGAGACTGCACTAATGATCTAGGGAAAGGCATGAATCAATATCCCTGAACAATTTGGATTGAAAATAAAAAAAATGTCTCTAGTAAAACTGAATGTTACATCCAAATTTATTTAAGGCAATTCATTAGCATCCAAAGTCTTTATTCCAATAGAATCATTCATGAATCCATGAATAGTTAAGGTAATTTGTCATGTGATAATGTATTATTCAGGGAGTATAAGAACAGAGTCACTTATAGAAATTCAAAGCTGAAGCATTATTACATTTCTTGATTGTTTTTCATATGATAATGTTTTAATGCAATGGAAACAACAAGAATGACATACTGAGTATCATCAGCAACAATGCAGCCATGGATACAAAGGAAAGAGCGTATACGTTCCATCTTGCCAATAACAAAATTTTACCCTTGTGACAACAGTGATTAAGTAGGATTTTGTAGTAAAGTTGAATGAACTACAAAACAGAAAACAAAAACCCATTTCTCCACAACTAATTTACTGCCTTTTATTTTGCCTTCTAACTTCACGGAGCTTGCTACAAGCATTAAAAAAAAGCAACACTGACTTTTATGTAGCTTATTAAGTGCTATATGTTTTTTGATTTTATGTGTAATGAATGCATCCATGATAGCATTCTACTATATATAGTCAAGTATAATGCTAGTTTTATTATCAGATTTTTACACAAAAAATAGTGGGTCACACAGGTAATTTTTTTGGAGAGGTTAAATCTCATGCCTTTTTTGATGACCAAAAGCATTATACACAGGTAAATCTCTTTTGCAAGTGTTAAAATTCATGCAGAAAATTATGGAGATGCATTTTATATGAAGTCGGCTTATACACAATCAACTCCAAATGGTACCTCCAACCCACTTCTCTTTTTTCCTATTTGATTATCTAATTATATTTTCCACTTGAATTTACTGTATACTTCCAAATATAAGGTTTAAATATCACTTGGCAATAAAAATATAGATCTGGTTATTATAATTTAAACTGTCAGTTTTATTTTTAACAATCTTTTGTTTTGGCTTCACAGATATTTATATTTATCTGAAATGACTTAACATGCATCAAAGCATTTTTTGTTAGATTTGTTGAATTTTATTTGAGATTTTTCCATTTTTATTACTTTTTTTTTGTTTTTTTTTTGAAACATTGCAGTTTTCTGCAATCTGAAATGAGCTCCCATTGAAATTTCTAGCAATATCATGGGTCTCTAAAAAAACATTGAAGCATGATTATACTAGTGATAACTCTAACATCTTTTCTTTTTCTGAATAAATTATCGTCTCTTTATTATAACATTTATGCTTAATAAGAAATTTTTTCATTGGCAAAAATCATAATAAATGCTCATTGGCATGCACTCACATAGAGATCATTAACCCCTTTCCTTTCCCTAATCCCTCTCTCTTCCCTGGTGCCAGTGGTGGAGATATCTATGAATGCCAAGTCTATTCTTGAAGACTTGTGAGCAGGAGTCAGAGAGAGTTGTAGGTGGTAGATGTTGCTGAGCCAATTAATCCTCCTGACAGAACATTGCAGATCCTTTTCACATTGACAGTTGGACTCAAAAGTCTCATCCACTATACCCCAAATTGTTCTACACCAGGAAAGCTGATTTTTGCAATATTTTCTCACATCTTAAAGTTGATGCTGGTCTTTGCCAGGAATGTCTTCAACTAATCATTGAAGCATCATTTTGGGTCTTTGCAAGCTCTCCAAACAGGATGATGTGTGGATGTCAAGTAAGAGACATTCTGGACACATGACCCACCCAGCAGAGGCGATATTGGAGGATAGTAGCCTCAATCCTGGGGAGAGATGTCTTAGAGATTACCTTGTTGCTTCTGATGTGGCACTCCCAACTAATGCAAAGGATTCTTCTGAGTTTCTTTTGATGGAACAACTCCAGACAGATGTCCCAATGATACAAGGTCTATGCCTTGCATGCATACAAAATGGTGGAGAGGACCATGCTTTTGGCTCTTATGGTGAGACCATGATTGTTAAAGACCCAGTGCAAGAACATTCCATACACAGTATGAGCTGCTTTCAATAAATTCTAATACCTACAAGAATTAATCAATAAGCCAGTAGCCCAACAATAGTTATCAGTTGAATTTTGATCTGAAATTTTCATTGTATAGTGTTCAATATGTGCTTAATATGAAGCCTTAATAAAACAAGGAAGGAAATTATGTTGAAAAATATTTTCTCATCAAAAAAATTTTTTTTCATTGTTTGTTTGTAGACCTACTGACTTAACTATTTGTATAATCCCTAAGTACACACAAAACATTTTCAGATATTTCGACTATTTACATGGCTTGGCTTGTCTTCAACTTTGTTGTCATATTCACAACATTTCAGCCATTGTACATCCCAGCCTTCTTCAGCTGATTGGAATTCAGAAACCCTTTATTTCATCCACCAGGGTAGATTGCTCTAGTTCCATATGTCATGCCTCTTCCAGAATCTCAGTTTCAGTTATTTCCCTTTAGTAACTTAACTCTACAAGTTTTTTGTTCAACTCTGCTGTGACCAGGTATTGAACTCACAACTCTTTGGATCAAATCACTGGATTACTTCAACCAATGCTTTTATCCACTGGGCCATATGTCCTTGAGCAATTCCAGTCACCTGAAGAAGGCTGGAGCATACAACAGCTGAAACTTTGTGATGAGGACAACAGTCCAAACAATGTAAATAGTGTAAACAGTTATAGTACCTCATCTCAGAAATATAGACAGATATCTTCATATATGTTTATGTACACATTTACATTCTAAATGTACTTCTGTATATATTTGTAGTAATTTGTGAAGGGGAACACTTTTCCAATGTGCTTAAAACACAAACTGTATAATGGAGATGATATATAAGTGTGAAACATATAAATTAATTAAATCAATAAAAAAAAAAAGAGTAAATGCTAGGGATAGCATTAAGAAAGAAGTTATTATGGATCAGAACAAAGAAATAGACTGAAGATATAATAGAAGTGATTACATGACAAAACAGAGATGAGTGGAACATATAGCAAGAAGAAAGGATAACAGATGGAGCAAAAGGTTGGTTGACTGATGCCCAATGGATAAAAAAAAAACCAGCAGAGAAAGACCAAATAAAACAGAGTTTACTGGTAAGGCATGGCAGAGAATAACACAGTTAAAATGCTTTTAATTAATAGTGACAGGAGGTACGGTAGAGTAATGGATAGCAGCTTGAATTGAGGAATCAGAGAACTGAGTTTGAATTCCAGTCAACTCCATTACATTCACTTACATGCTAATACCCTTGGGAAAAGTATGAATCCTCTTCTTCTCTTTCCCCCAGCTATGGGTAAATAGTAGAATGGCAACTGGTCTACCACAGAAAGAAATAGAAAACCTACTGCAGGGGAAAAAAATCTGCCTCATCAGTCATATATTGAAAGATACATGATTGCCTAATCGTCTATCATGCATGGCACATAACTGACAGGTGACGATGCAAGTAAGTCAAAGAAACAAAAAATGTACACACATGACATTATAAAAAAAATGATGTCAAATTCCAATCTAGGAGTATGCTTAAATTCATACAGTCGAGGTACCAAAGAAAAGAGCTTATTAGAAAAAGTGTCATAAAAATATTCCTATTAAAAAATAATATCAAAAACAGTATTGAATGATATGAAAAACAGTAAGTTTTTTTATTGAAATTATATTTATTATTACCACCTGGTTAGCTCTCACTTTAATAGTGTCAATTAAGTATAAAATAAATTTTTCAGAGATTCTATGATAAAATACCAAAAGGCCAGATCAGCACATTACCAAGGAAGAAACTGTCTTTAAAAAATAGAAATGAGAGGGAGCAACAATGAGTTCTGAACCATAAACAACTTAGACAGTAGTCCAATACTCTTCTCACAAAGCAATCACCAAGGGGAGACAAGCCTAATGTTCAGCTGATGACGCTTCCTTTCAACAGTTTGTATAACAGATGAAATGAGATTTCGTGTTTTACTTTTTTGGGGTGTGAGAAATGACAAGCTGTATGATTTCAGTTCCAACACATTCCTTATTTTAGTTGTTTGTCTAACGCAAGACTTTGCTTTGACACTGATTACATCAGCATACATCTAACATGCTTATTATACAGAGACATAGATACAGATATACATAATTTTATTTTTATCTATATATAATTTTATCCAAACACCCATGTGAAGAGGGTGCTGAAAATTTATTGAGTTGATTCTGGCAACCCAAAATCTGACCAATCAATATTTTTGCATATTTTTAATAAGAGCTAGTTGTTGGGCTGAAAAGTTTTCAGCACCCCATGTAGATATAAAAAGGGTCTATCTACCTCTGTCTTTTTATCATATATTATATGAAAAGAAATAAAATTTTGTAGAAAAACTAACCTTTCTGCTACCATAGCTTTGCCACCTTCAGTGTCTTCAGGCAGTAAGCTATAAGTTCTTACTGCCTTAAGATACCAAAGGTGGTAAAAACACAGTGGCAGAATAGTTAGAGGTCATACAAAATTTCATGTCTTAAATTGTTCTGTATTACTTGAAATTGCATTGAGCATTTTTTATTTGTATAACCGTTTTTTAGCAAATAATTAATTTGTCATTTTGATTTTGAATTAAATTATATTAAATCATTCTGGAAGTTTTGAGACTTTTTCAAGAGAGACAATTGTAACTATCCTAAATTATTATAATTTTAGAACAAAAGAGAACCTCAGGAGGAAGTTGTTTTGAAGACATTGAGAAAATGAAGAAGGCTGTGACAAAGGGCCTGCACACCTTATTTTGATTCAGCTATTAACAACCATGTCAGTGTCTTACAAACAAACAACTTGAATCATATGCAGCACAGGCAGTGTCCAATTATTTAAACTGGTTCTTGTCATTGGATCAAAGGCTATTTGATGCTAAGAGTTTATTTAGTGTCTCATGAGCTATGATTGACTATAAACAATCACAGGTTTCTAGAGGCTGTTGAAGAAACCACATTATCTCTTGTAACCTTTTTGGTAGTTGACTTTATGCAGTGAATGGTAAGCAATTTTATTTAACACTAATTTTTGAATGGATTTTTATATCAGACATTACTATAAACGTTATTTATAGCTGATATGTGCTTGAGTTGCTATCCTTTTTTATTTTCTTAAACAGTGAAATTAACAACAACTGGCCTAGATTGAGAAGTACTACTATAGAAAGATTTTTATTTCCAGAAGGAATCGAGCCTGCATCCCTTTTTTTCCATCAGGGAAACCACTTTTTGACTCAAAGAAGGCCTGTACCAGCTCAGCTTCAGAGCCAGCCTGACAGGGCAAGGTTTTAATAAACCTATTAATGAAAGACATTTTTTTCTTGTTATAGCTTCTGTGAATCTATATCTGCTAACTTTAGTTTCATACATGAAGCATAAACAATAGTCATTTTTAAAGTATTTTTTATCTGACATTATTTCTTTTTGCTATAAACATTGTGTATTGCAGGTACACGTGTTTGAGTTATGATCCATCGTTTATATTTTATTAAACAATGAAATTTATAACAACCAGCCTAGATTAAGAAATCTTACTAAAAAAAGATTGTGTCTTGGACAGGAATCAAAACTGTATCCCCCTTTTTCCATCAGGGAAATCACCTCTATAGCTGAAGCATGCTTTGACCAAATTGGGCCACAGAGGCTGTATTGAAAGAGCAAAGTTTGATTTGTATCACTTTTTCCATCAGGGAAAATGCCTCTATAGCTGAAACATGTTTTTACCAATTCAGCTATAAAAGCTGCATTGGTTTGATTTACATATTTAAGAAATGCACATTTCTCCTTTGAACTTCTATGAATCTATATCTGTAGCAACTAAAAATAATATTTATCTTAATAAGAAATATATATATATATATATATATATATATATATATATATATATATATATATATATATTGTCATCCACAGACAGACTGTTTTGCTGTTTCACAGCTCATCAGTGTGGTTAGACATCTGAGTGATTTGGTATCAGTCATAGAATCTACCTCTAAGCCATTGGTGCATGACAGGGATGAAGGTGAATTTAAATGTATTTATTTTTAGATAAATGCACCAGTGACTGGAAGAACTCAATTCGTTTTATTGAGGAGTCTTGCTTTAGCAGCAGTAGTGGTCACTATTTACAAACTCACTTTTCCTCGCCAAGAGATCAAATGAAATAAAAAATTTTCAGGAGCATGATATGCAAAGAAACACAACCCACAATCTTGTACACTTTCATAGACCAAATAAGCTCACTAGAGATCTACGAGAACTGTGTATATGTTCATTCTTGTACAAACATACTGATATATCCTATATATATATATATATATATAAAGAATAATAATAATAATAGCAATCATGGTTAGCCAATCCCTGTTACAGATGCCTGCTGAGCCACATTTTTATTTGTTAACTATAACTATACTACAACTATACTAAACAAACTTTTGTTATAGTTTCTGGAGAGAGAGTGCATCATCTTGCATGATCAGTAGTTTGAAGAAAACTAGTAAACTCAAACCCTTATGATGACTTATGACTTCATGCTAGCACAACCATTAACGGTTTCCAAACACTTTCCTCTATCCAATTTCACTCACAAGCTTGGATAAACCTGTGTTGTAGTTTTTAGGCAATTTTCACTGGGGCCACATGTCAGGATTGTGACCCCCAGGCCACTAACATCAAAAAGTCACCTTCCTGAAAAATCAACAATGGTGAGGTCTGAACCTTGGTCTTATGGTTGCTAATTGAATGCTCTAACCCCTTAGCCATAGAAATACATGTGTACAAATGTGCACACACATTGTGAAACACATGTTTAGAAATATTTAAAAGAAATGTTTACATTAAAGACAACACAGATATATCTCAAGATATCCAAACACACACACACACCTGTATTTGAATGCATATCCATCAACACATACCTATTCCTATTTATGTAGGTCTATACAAATTGAAACATTTTCACTTATTCAAAGTTGAAACATGAATTTACAAAATTGACTGTATGAAATGTCCTAAGATATACATTTAAGAATTGAAATAAAACTATATACGAACACAAATGGGATCTTTTACAAAACAATACATTCAAAGTATTAACTGTTCATTGTAGTTGGTCTCACTATAATTTTGAGTTAAGGAATAGTAGTTTTAATTAAACATGAAAATAATTTATGAAGGCAAAAATCTGTTGAAAGGGCACTGATTTCAGAGTCTTCCAAGGTAAATTTTCATCCAACATATCTTCTTTCCTAAGAAAAACTACTGTGATTACAATGTTGGATGTTTAAAAGCAACAGTGATAAAAATAAAACAAAAGCAACAAAAAAATGAAGTTAGCTAGATTATGCATCTAGATATTCAACAGTTTTGCCATTTGATATAGAAAGTTAAATGTTTTATTTGTTCAAAATCTGTTGATGTAGAATTGTAACAAATGTTTGTAGTATTTCATTCTCTCCCCTACATATATAGGAAATAGGGTTTGGTGAATTTGACACACACATGATATATTGAAGGCAAGAAGGAGATAGTGAAACAGCAAACAACTTACGTGAGAAGCTAGTGTAAATGGATGCCAGAACATGAAGTGAGAGGGATGATAAAAAGGAAAACCTTATTGTTATAAAGGATAGAAAGTTATAGAGAGCCATGATCACATTTGTACTGAAGTTTCACTCTCACTCTTTACATTTGAACATATGAGAGAGTGCTGCAAATTTCTCAGGCTAACACACTTTTCAAAATCTGAGTAAAACAACCTTTTTTAAAGGGTTGCTAGAAGAACATTTAATGCAGGCATGAAAACAAACAAATAATTAATAATATCAGTGAAGAATACCAAGTAACCATAGAAAGGGAAAAATCACTTACAAATATAGATAAAAATTTCAAATGCTTGTAAGAAAGTACATTTTTAATTAATGGTGACAACCCAAGTAGATCGTAGAAACAAAAAATATGTATACACACACACACAAACAACATAAAAAAAACATGTCAAGTTCCAAATGTGAAGTCAAGATAAAAAGAAATTATATTTAGAAATATATTTATATTCATATGTAGTTGTACACCAACAGGCACACTGATACACAAATGTACACACTGTGTATATTGGGGGTAGAGGGTTACATATCAACATGGTTGTTGGTTTAAATCTCACAGATATAGATAGCAGCCACACATACATGTGTGTGTGTGTGTGTGTGTGTGTGTTAACATATGCAAACTCTAGACACATTTATATATATATGTGTATACATGAATGCGAACTGAAAAGATCTCAGTTCAACCAACAATATATATGTAGTAATAGATAGCTTTGCCTATTGTCCGGTTCACACACCTCCCTGGTCTAAATAGTAGAAGTTTATACCTTGTTCTCTGTTTAGGATTGGGATTCCAGTTCCTTCTAAAGTCTTCTTCAACTCTATACTTTCACCATCTCCATCTATTTATTTGATTTTATTTACTGTTTATATATTTTTCTTTCCTCAACAGAATTAGATAAGTTTGCTTATTGTCCAATTTAAACTCCTCTCTGGTCTTTTGAACAAGAGCAGAGTTTTATCCCTTGCTTCCTGTATAAATTTTTTTCATTCTCTTTAACTCTAATTAGCTCCTTGCATCTGAGTGGCATTGTTGCCTATCTTGGGATGATTTGATTAAAAAAAAGGCAAAAATCGCTTCCTCCAAAATTCTGACATCTAGTCAAATTTTTTAAAGTAGGTCATACTAAGAAATTATATATATATATATATATATATATATATATATATATATATATATATGAAAAGAGAGAGAGAGTGGGGAGAAAAGATACATGCATATGCAATGTTAATTTACTCATCTGTATATATTCATATAAAAATAATGTACGTTAATTTTATACTCATATATCATTTAACTCTATTCTCACATTAACAAACTCAAATATTACTTATACTCAATTCATAAAACATCAACAGTGATGTGTACATGCAAACATAGAATCATATATGCATATACCCAGCCAAGATAGTTACTGGTTAAAATGTTGTAAACAAATTCATCAAGTGTTTTCCTCTTGTTTTCAAGCATGGAACATACCCTAAAAGCAAATCAACTCAAAGACATGTAGGAATCATAAAAAGTCAAAGAACAAAGGCAAGCAAGTGCTTTAACCAAAATAATTTTATTTATTCATCAAAATACTTGCCTAAGACATAAAAAAATATAACGGAGCCAAGTGGGGACAGTTTGAGGCTTATTAGGTAAACAAGTTACTTGTATATGCCAATGATATGGGTTCAACACTCAAAGCAAGTATACAAAGATTTGGATTTGAGTAGATCTTTCTACAAAAAAAGAAAAAGAAAATTTGAAGAAAAATGAATGAATTCTTTACCAATTGTTGTCCTTCATTTGTGTTTCTCTTTTAAAGCAACCAGTGATGTTAGGCATGTTAATAGGGGGTATTTCAGAAGCTAATGCAAGTTACTCAGGCCAGTAGGCACCATTGAACCTAATATTTATTTCTTAAAAAATACATAAATGAAAACTAGTCACAATGACAAAGTGTTGGCTGATCTTCTTACTCTTAACTTGTTTCTTTCTCAACCCAAACTCACGGCATCATTGTTTCAAGAACAAAAAAAAAAAAGAAAAGAAAACTCATCTATCTTTCAGAAACAACATGAAACCTTGTTAACTCTCTCACTAAAGGACCAAAACTTTACCTTTGTGATATATATCTGTAAAATATGCAATTTGAATGCTATATTTACAAATGAATAATGAGGTTCAAATAGCACACACAAAAAAAATGAAGACTAATATGGTGCCCTGCTTCCCATTCAAAGACAAATCCATTCTGTTTTCTCTGAGACTATAAACTGAGATAATGCCAATTTTCCTATTATCTGGTCAATATTAATGTCAATTTTTATTCATTTATTTTCTGTTATTAACCTCTTCTAAAATGTCATGTTCTTGCAAGATGTGATTATAGCTCTCTACAGCTTCCTTTTTATCTGTGAATAGCCATGACTTCTTAGGAAAAGAGTGAAGTGGTTTTCTGTTACCTTCTCCATATGATTGTCCTCCTTATCCTAGACTAGTTGCTAAAGAGTCCTCATTCTACCTTACTAATGTTACCTATTACTGTGTAGATTTGAATCCACCCTCTTCCTAAGGGTTGTAGTGCAAAGTAAAGTTTAGTTTTATTATGAAGATTTTCTTTGAAAACACACTGTTACTATATTACCTGGAATTTTTTTATTAGAAAACATTATCGACTATTATCAATTCCTGATTCTTTTTCTTTCATCTTAAAAATGTAGATGTAAGCAATACTAATTAAAAAGTAATAATGATTGACATTGTTATGAATACTATTTTCGCAGATTATCATGTTCTGAAAAGAATGACTTCTGTTCTATGAACAAGCATCTAGGACTTAATCTTTTTACACCTTACTGATTTTAATTGATCAAAACATGTCTGTAAAATCCCTGATACACGAGTTGTATCAACAGGAATTCTATATATATCTATCACCTGCAAGGATTGCCAGAAAGAATATATTGGAGATACCTGAAGAAGTTTAAATAAAAAGATTACGTGAACACAAAAGATACATTTTAAAAAATATCACATAAAATGCATTAGTTGCTCACCATAAATGAGACTGACCACAATTTTCATATAAAAAAAATGTAACTTTAAGAGAAAATAATTCAGTCAGGCAAAAATGTTTAGAAAGTGCTTTAATTACTAGTTCATCCACAATAAATTTGTGTTCAGGTCCTTACAATGTTTCACAATATGAGATATTTAATAACCAAGATAATGGAAGTAAAAAGAAAAAAGAATCTAAATGAAATTGGATAGATTATATAACAAAAACACAAAACTTTTTTTTTTTAAATTTAAAATTCCCAACATTTCTCATTCATATGCAAGTGTAGTTGCTTCAATGTAGATGGACCTTGTCTGATGAAGTCATAAGGCATGAAACTTTTTATACTTTGTCATATATATTTCCTCCAAAACTCTTCTTCATATAGTTATCCCATATATATATATATATATATATATATATATATATATATATATATTGTTGTGAACTTGTTAGGGATAGAAGTAAAGACACAAGAGAGGAATTGAGTGAAATAAATATATTAACAGAAACAGTAATACAAATGAGAGTGTTACATACAGCAATAATGTTAGGTCCGACTGTCAGAGTTGACTACTGGAAAATTCCCTCCCCAAAAGCAGTACCTGCTCCTATTTATAGCTGGGAGAGTCCATGCATGTGTGGGTAAATGACTATAACATATATATATATATATATATATATATATATATGAGAGAATATGATATGAAAATTTCTATGTATCAGATAAAGATATGCAATTAAATGACTAAGTGGAAAAATTCTGTATAACACATTTCATCTTCTAGAAAGGCCTCAACAGACTAAAGTAATGTTTTTATCGAATTATATGTGTGTGAGAAGGAGACGTAAATGTGACCATCAGGTATAATTATGTACTGACAAGAATTTTAAATTCATCAATTTTTTTTAAAGCAAAACAAGTTATTGTTTTCACAATAAAATTGCTATCAACCAATGTATTTTGTTACCATTTTCAGGATATACAAGTTTGTCATCACCAGTCTGACAATAATCAGACCCTAGTTTTCATGACAGTAAATTCAGATTTTCCAAGTTGTCACATCAACCTGACACTACCTTTTGATGGGACCCCCAGCTGTTTTTATGAGTACTTTCAAACACTGGTAAAGTATTTCTCATTTGTCTTTATACCATAAACTGCTAATATTGATCACCAATTACAGCTCCAATGAATACAGCAAAGGCTTTCTGTTATATAAAGGACAAACATCATACATTCACTTGATTTTCATTTAATTTTTCTTTTTCCTTTCTTAATCAATATGGACTGATTTGCATGATATTTTAAATGTAGAATGAATTGGTCAGTTGTTTGGTTAATTGAATTTTAATCTAACAATCAATAATGCACCAAAATAACTTATTTCAGCACCCTAGGAGATTCCAATGATGCCAGATGATTGATGGTTAACCTATGTTAAATATAACATGAGCATTTCAGCTTGGAACATTTGTTTTTATTAGAAATATTCACAATAACATTTGGTAGCATGATATTTTATCATTCAACTTGAGGTTTGAACATAATGAGATTAAACTAAGATTCATGTAATTCCATCAAGTATAGTGAATTTGGTCAAACTGGCATGTGTGTGTGTGCATATAGGGTCAAATACAGAAAGCTTAAATTCAAATTACAGAAAAATATGAGGGGAAACAGTTTTTATTTGTGAAAATTCTATATATGTCCATAATCACATTGTTTTTCGAAGCCTTAATTTATTTTTAAAAATTAAGATGATTTTCATATTTTGAAAAGGAGCCAATAGATCTTCAGCCAAATTCTTGCATGCATGTAAAATCAAATATGACAAATAAAAGACCAACAAAAACATATTCAATGAGTTGCTACTCTTAATTTATTTCAGCTCATTCATTCTTCAGTCCATGACAAGTGTGTTCCTAAAAACAAAGGTAGCAATCAAACCAACACTAGAAATTGTTTGTTAATGTATCCACTGGTCTAGTCTATTTCTGCAGCATTGGATACACCAAACATAAGTGTACTGACATTCTGGAAATAAACTCATATGGTAAAGACTTTACTGAACAATTTTGATTAACAGTTTGACCCTTGGGTTCTGAAAAATGGATTGGCAGAAACATTGTATTAGCAACAGCCACTGTACAGTGAAAAGTTTCCACAGTCCAAACAATATTGGATACATTAATGACTTTTTCCTTTTTTTTTTTTTTTAATCAAATTCACCCCATGCAAGGCAGTAAAGACAACAAGACACACAAGGTTACTGAGTGTGAAAGGAAAAAAAGAAACATTATTAAGGAGCAAGAACAGTAGAAAAATAATCAAGAAAGCAGTAGATAATGATTGACATTGCATTTAAATTTTTGGGATCAAAGTTAACAGGAATGCATGGAACCAGAAGAGTATTCCACAAGTGTGAAGTGTGAGAAAAGAAACTGTTAACATTGAATAGTCAATTCAACTGCAAATTAATGAGACCGTGTTGCTAATCTAGTACTGCATTTAAATTCATAAAGTCTAGGTACCATAACAAAGAGCTTATCTGAACAATTAACATGAAAGTATTTATAGAAAAGGCCCAGAGAGGCAACTTTACAGTGGTGGAAAAGTGACTGAAGCTGGGACACTGGGTCAGTACTAATAATATTGCTGATGTTTCTTTAGATTTCATCAAGAATTTCTAAATATATAGCAGGAGCATCAGACCATATATGGCAACAATATTCTAAGCATGGATGAATGATAGACTTATAGATATGTAAGATAGATTCTGAAGAGAAAAATTGTCTAGCATGACACAGTGAACCAAATTTCTTAGCAGCAGATTTAGATTCAATATAGTCTTTCCAATTCATGTTGGTCAAGTATATTAGCTTGAGAAGGTGCAATAAGTCACTCACCTGGAGGTTAGCATCAGCCATGCTGATGGAATGTAGAACAGGATCTCTCAGATGATTAATGAAGAACAGTTTTGTTTTGGAGTGGCTGAAATTAACAAGTCATTCTTTTCCCCAACTAACAATAGACTATATCATTTTTTTAACCTAGCTGCCAATTTGGTCTTAGTGAACTGATCAGACTTACTATCAAGACAGAAGGAAATGGTTGTATAATCAGCATAGATACCAAGTTGAAAGCTGATTCCATCAGCAATGTTACTGAAGAAAATTAAGAACAAAGTAGGATCATCTGCCTTAGTACAAAAGGATCTAGAAGTGTGTCTTTTCAAGACAACTTTCAATTCATGATAAGAAAGACTGAATCAGTTAAAAAATTATTCCAGAGTGTTGTAGCATACCTATGGACAATAATGGGTATATCCCCATTCACATAGATACAGTAGTAAATACTGTATGTTGGTCTGCAGTTGGAGATTCATTGTGGAATTCACTTGACTCACTTCTAGCATTTTTCTACTACTTCTGCTGGCGAATCTTATGTGTTGTTCTTGTCCTAAGTATTATCGTTCATTACCAACCTTCATTTGATTCAGTAAACATTCCTAGGTTACAACAGAGACACCATAACCTTTTAACTGTTGAACACTTTTGAGATGTCCAGAGCAGCAGCCTAAGCTTCACCATTCTTATCTAAAGCTTGATAGACTCTTTCAACAATAATCATTAATATATCAGCAGTTGACCTAGAGAAATGAAAGCTATATTACTTGTCTGAAAAAACTTATAGACTGAACAAAAAGGTTTAGGATTTAGTTAAATGTTCGTCTGGTCAGTAGAGATAAATTTCAAATTCTGTAAATGATGATGCATATCCTAAAATATAAAAATCAGTTTGTGGGTATAATAAAAATTTAAACTATACTTATTGTTATGGGAACTTACCCATAATAATAATGGACTATTCCTGACATTGTAAATACTGCACCTCTCAAGAGGTATGAGAGTTAATTGAGAGCATATTGTAAGGACATTGGAATAGTGATACTTGTCGAGACAACACAGTTCACTCTAACCAAATCTGATAGTCATTACTAATACTTCTAATTCTTTGTATTATATTTCTGTTGTAATATATCTTTGTATTCCATAACTGTGTTCGTGTTATTCTTTCATTGGTTCTAACCTTGGACCATCACCGTGATACAAGGAACTTGGACCATAACAAGTGGCGATGAGGAAACCCTAAAAAAAAAAAACGAACTATCTACGTGGAGGACATCTTTTTTGCAATCCGTCGCACATAACAAGTGGCGACGAGGTAACTCAAGAAACTAACTCTCTACGTGGAGGACAAACCTTTTTGCTATCTGTTGCACATAACAGTGTCGACGAGAAAACTGAAGGAACAAGTTCTACGTGGAGATTTCTAAAACACAAGTTCTATAAAAAAAAAAGTAAATTTTTTTTTTTTTTTGGACATCAACTTTACTGTGGTAATAAAGACACAAGTTCTACACAAGGAATTTTTTTTTGGCGTACGCAGGTTCCAGAATATCAGGCTACACTAAAGGAAAATACTTACACAAAATTACGTTAACATGGGAGATTTAAAGTCAACCATTGTGGAACTTATGAAAATCCACAATTTGAACAGGAACAGAAAAATGAACAGCAACATCTTCAATTACAAGAATTATTGCTACGTGTAATGTCAAATAAAGGGCAAAATTCCGAAAATGAAACAGTTCTTTCACAAGACGCTATTTGAAGCACTATCGAAGATTTCACATATGCACCTGACGAAGACAAAACCTTTGCAATTTACTTCTGAAGGTACGAAGATCTATATCAATTTGACTGCAGAAATTGGTCAGATGCAAGAAAAGTATGACTACTACTAAGAAAATTAGGCACATGCAAATATACCAAATTCATAGATTATATCCTACTGAGGAAAACAAATGAGTTAACTTTCAAAGAAACCATAAAACTGTTAACAGAACTTTTCAGCCCTAATATCTCACTATTCCAAAAAAGATGGAAATGTCTGAATCTAACAAAAAAGGAGAGCGAAGATTACATAACTTTTGCTTCCTTTGTAAACAAATATTGTGATGATTTCAAGTTATCAAAACTCAGCCCGGACAATTTCAAATGTTTAATATACATCCAAAGCCTGGTTCCAACCAAAGACACGGAAATTAGACGCAGAATCCTTACTAAATTGGAGAGTGAACAAGATTTGACATTTTGAAAACTGGCTGAAGATGCATAAGAGTAAAGAAAGACTAAAAAGATATAGAAGAAGTGGGCATCATGCACATATGTAAAGTATGAAGACAAACCAACTTTTCCTCCTCACAAACAAATCAAACCAATTTTCCCTCCTCAAAAACAGGTAAAACAAATTTTTCTACTTCAAAAAGTCAATATCAGAAAAGAATACCACCCAGTCCATGCTATCGCTGTGGGACTTGGCATTGGTATAAAGACTGTCCATACCATCTTAAAACTTGTCTATCATGCAAAAAAGCAGGACATAAAAGTTCTCATTGTTGGATTAGAAGAGAAAGCAAAAGCAGAATAAGAATCATGAGGCCTGACCAAGCAGATGAGATTAACATAAGAAAATACGTGCAAGTAGAAATGCAAAACAGAAAAGTCAGACTACAGTTGGATCCCGGGTCGGATTTAACTATTATTAATGTACAAACATGGAGAAAACTGAACAAACCTACCATGTTAAGAACCAATAAAATTGCTAGATTGGTAACTGGAAGAAAAATAAAATTTGAGGGTGAAGTGATTACAAATGTGACATTCAATGGAATGACCAAAAAATTGAAAATGTATGTGCTAAGAAATACAGAAAACTTATTTGGTATGGACTGGATGCAAAAATTCAAACTTTGGGATTTACCAATAAGTACGTACTGCCAAAATGTAAAAAATTTATCGACCGAGGCAGATAAATTAAAAGAGAAACTAAAAGAGAATTTTCCTGAAGTATTTTCAGCAGGTCTTGAAAGATGTAAGAAAATGGAAGCAAATATAGAAATAAAAGAAAACGTTCAACCTATCTTCAAGAAAAAAAGGAGCGTACCGTTTGCTTCAATAGAAAAAATAGATCAAGAATTGGTTAGACTCGAAAACACCGGCATATTGACAAAGGTAGAATACAGTCAATGGGCCACACCCATGGTTTACGTAAAAAAAAAAATCAGGTGAGATTCGAGTATGTGCTGATTTTTTAATGGGTTTGAATGCAGCGATAAAAGACTACTACTATCCTCTACCCAGTCCAGAAGAAGTATTCATGAAAATCGTCCAGAAAAAGGAAGTTCACAGAACCTTTGGTAATAGATCCAAAGAGAAAAAAAGTATTAAAAACCCCTGCTATGCAAAAGGTTTGGAAGGAGGGGGTGCTATGGGAACTTACCCATTATAATAATGGACTATTCCTGATGTTATAAATACTGCGCCTCTCAAAAGGTATGAGAGATATTGTAAGACGAGGAGAGATAATTGAGAGTATATTGTAAGGACATTGGAATAGTGATACTTGTCGAGACAAAAGGTATGAGAGATATTGTAAGACGAGGAGAGATAATTGAGAGCATATTGTAAGGACATTGGAATAGTGATACTTGTTGAGACAACATAATTCACTCTAACCAAATCTGATAGTCATTACTAATACTTCTACTTCTTTGTATTATATTTCTGTTGTAATATATCTTTGTATTCCATACCTGTGTTCGTGTTATTCTTTCATTGGTTCTAACCTTGGACCATCACTGTGGTACAAGGAACTTGGACCATAACACTTATTAAATTATATATACGCTGTAAAATTATTAACAAGTTTGTATCACAGACTTTAATGAGTTTCCTCCTCATAGACCAAATTTATTTTAATGAGCTTGTTTCAGAATAATTGATTTTAATCCTCACTGAGTGCCCCACTATTGTAGCTGTGTAGCAAACCCAATGTTATATCTGCTTCAAAGTAGATCTTTTTCTGATTCACTCTACATCAAAAACTGTTGACTGGATGTGAGAAAGCGAAACTAAAAATAAAATGTTGCTCTTTGTGCAGTGGCTCCAAACATTACATCTGGCTCACAAAACAAATCCCCTCCAAAAATATATATATATATATATATATAAAATACAATATAAAAGGAACCAATCACAAATTTTACTGCTAAAGTAAAAAGCACAAAAATATGCTAGGTCATGATCCACCCTGTCTGTTTTTAAGAACACCACTCACAACATTCAGTATACTGTCACCATCATTACTAGTGGCTTCAGTCAATTGAGCCAAAGCAAACATTAACTACCAACTCTCCCTACCCTCAGGTCACTTCCCTCACCCACAAAGGGACATTCCACCATGATTCTCTATATCAGTAATACAAAGCATTTTATTTTAACAAGTGATGTCTTCTCTTCCTACCGTTTCACCAGTGGTACCTTCTTATTTTGTTTGTTTTCTCATGTTACTATATGCACACTTATAACATTAACTATATTTAATAATCATACCCACAAATATATAGACAGAAAATACTTATATATTCACGCTTAGTCTATTCCTGTTACAATGAATTGTTTAAAAATAAAACTAGTAAATTTTATCTTAATAGCTGAATTTGAAAAACATGCTTTGTTTTCGTCTGAAGCAAACTATTTCTTTAAACACACTCGTATATAATTAGCATTAAAAAAATTGACAGGTAATAAGTATCTTACTCCCTCAAAAAAGGACAGTTTATGAAAAATTCTTTATTTCAAAGTCTGAAGCAATGAAAGTTCCAGTGTTAAGTTTATATCTGTCAACACCTGAGAGAGAAATGTCATATATATATATATATATGTGTGTGTGTCTCACATATATATATATATATATATATATATATATATATATACCTACTTTATATTTATAACCATTCTGGTTTGTTTCGTTTTTTTAAATGGTTATTTATTTTTGTTTTGCTTTTTAAAAATAAACCAAAATGAAATGAAATTGTCAAGAACTTTAGCATGTCTTGAAGCTGAATATTGCAGTTATCTTTTCCACATTGCTAGTGATAAGCTCTGGAATAACACTTGCTTGTCTTGCAATATTTTAATTTTTCTGAATGTCATAATTTTTCATCTATTATACTGCAAAGCTAATCAATATATTCAAAAATAATATGATCCATAACAATATTTTTCTTTTATAAAATGCTGAGAGTAACAAAATGTTTCTGAAATTCTGTGTCTTATTCTCTTTCATTCTCAGTAACCCCTTGTGTCTCAGTGGCATTGTTACTTTCCTTGGGGTGAAATGTTTAAAAAAAATCAACAAAGTTGGATCAATAGTTTTTTAGCCTAGCACAGTTTAATCTGATTTTTTTTATTGTATAAGGTTCAACCAATGTGATTAATATTTACCACTGTATTAAGGGTATTGACAAGAAAGGAGATTATGTTGAAAATATTTGTTGTGCAAAATAAATACTTTTTTCAGCATTAGGCTGCAAACCTACTGACTACAATACAAAGGCTATATGGTATCAAAGTAGTTTGTAAGATTTTCTGTCCTTTCTCAATTCTTTACTGCAATCTACAATTAAACAAGAAAGGACTGCTCAACTTACCATGTTATTTCAATAATCTGAAAAGTCATTTTTTGATTGCACCTTTTCAACTCTTGGAAAATATATATAATCACTGTCTTTGATATTCAAAACAATCTCATGTCATTTCCATTAATCTAACCAGTTCTATCATATTGTCTCTAGTTTCTATATTTCTCTAATGATGTACAAAGTTGATTTGGATTTGTGATTCTGACTATATCTATTAATACTAAAAATTTGTGATTCTGACTATTAATACTAAAAATTTAATTTGAGAACAAGTTTACATATGAGGGGAAAAATACTTAAAATAACAAACACAATAAAACCAATATCTGCCTACATTTTTAAGATGAGGTATTGTAATTATTTACACTATTTACATTGTTAAGACTCTTGGAAATATGGCACATAGTATAAAAGCATTGGTTGAAGTAATCCAGTGACTTGACTCACAGAGGTGTGAGTTCAAAACCTGGCTAGAGTAGAGGTGGACAAAAACTTGTTTGATGTGCTAGGCTTCTTCCAGATATCTCAGTTTGGGTTAAGTCACTGAGTTACTTCAACCAATGTTGTGCATATGATAACAAAGATGTGGACAAAAATCTGAACAATGTAAATAGTATAAATAATAACAAAACCAATTTTAAAAATCTGATTTCATAATATACTTTCTATAGACTATTGAAAGAGAATAAGAATTTATTAAGAAGCACAATAAAGGAACAGTGTTTTGGAAGACAGAAGATGGCGATTGATATTAAATTTATGTTTTTGAAGGTTGTAGTTTGTAGGGAAGCAAGAAATAATGTGACTAAAATATCTACCGGAACAGAAAAAAAAACATTGTCATGAAAGGTAACCAGAAAACAAATCAGTGAACTTCTAATAGGATAAGTTTGACCAGAATATCTATATGAATTAAAAGACTTCAATTGAAGACTATAAAAATCACAGAGACCAAAACAGTGAAAAGGAAGATGACAGGCTTTCAAACCAAAGTGTAGCAAAAGCAAAGAGAAAAACACAAGAGGATGATGGTCACAGTTTGAAAGAGTAGCTTTTTGTATTTTGTCAACTGAGAATTATGACAAATGAAAGAATGAAAATGCAGACAAGTGCTCTCAAGAAAAATGAATTTACATGACTAGAAAAGCAATATCAAGAGATTTCGTCTTGGTCACACAAAAAAAAAAAAAACATCAGTGTAACTTTCTGCAATGTCTGATGGCGGAACATTAAAAACAATGGTATGAAGGTAGGGCAATGCTATCTAATCTTCAGAAACCCAATTTCAAAATAATTGTGAGAATAGTAACTAAAAGAGTTGCAGTGATTTGTGTCTCATCACTTCGGAAACGATATATTGATGACCTATACAAAACTGAGAAAAATGACAGTTTAGTCATTTAACAAGAAAGATCAGAGCCTGAAATGGTCAACATTGGAATATAGAAACAGAAAATCCAATAATAATAATAAAATTAAGAAAGAAAAGGAGAGTAATTTTGTCCAATTAAAAAATGATTTTTATTTCTAAGTGAGAAAAATCAAGCAAAAGTTGTAATACTTTGTCAAAAATCAAATCAAATAATTTCCATTTTTGTTTACCAAATTTATTATTCAAATAATAAAGGACAATTACATTTTATTCAATTACTAGTTTAAAAGTCACATTCATAGATAGCTCCCATGGAGGGCTAATTGGGCCTCTGGTCTAAAATAAAAAGACCTCTCGTCCAACTTAATGATAATGATTAATGATAATTTTGAAAAAATAACCATAGAATTTCAAAACCTCACTTTAACTCTGATTTAGGTTATATGTTGAATTTCAGCTGGATGTTCAATCTGTGCTGTAATTCCAATTCAAAACTCCACACAAATTCAATTGAGTTGAGTTTTTCAAATCACAAACTCTGCAGAGCTTCAAAACCTCTCATCATGAAACCTGCCACTTTAATTCTGATTCTTTGGTATTTTGAAGAAATAAAATTGATTTCATCAATTGACAAAATTTTGGAGATATTTTTAGCTGAATCAAAAAAAAAAAAAATTTTAAATTCACAAAGTATTTTTGTTACTTTAAACTCAATATAAATTAAAAACTTTTAAAATCACTAATTTTTTTCTTTAATTTTAAAATTTGAATTTTTAAATGTTCCCTTCTCATCTGAACACAAATCCCAATGTTTGATGTTCAAGCACTAGATGAAGAGCATATGTTCAACCCAGGGGATATTCCAACTCCAAAATGGTATATGTCTATGTCAAGCAAGTGTAGCCAGAGTTAAACGGGTTTCAAACACACGAACAGACTAATAAAATTTGCTGTTTATTTGTTTAGATATATTCAACATTATTTGCAATGACTTCTTGTCATTTATCAGGCAGCTCTTTGAGTAAAATTCTACAAGCTTTGATGTCAAAAAGGTTTTAAGAAGCTCTTAAATCTGGTTTTCATTAGAGAATGTTTTCCCCATTAAAGTGTTTTGTAGTTATGTTAAGCTATGGATTAACTAATATGGAGTGAAGTACTTGTCCTGGTAGGTTATGGTGTCTGGTTAAACATAACAGTACCTAGTACTGTATATACTTGTGTATGTGAGAGATTAAATGAAAATTGGATGGTTGGAAAATAAATCTGTTACCACTAATAGCTAATGTGGAAACAGAAACAGCACTTCAGTTGGGACTGTTTCCTGCACACTGTAAACAATAGTACTAGCACTCTTTCTCTGGAACAAAGATATAACCTTCACCAGTCTCAAACTACCCTGAAACAAAAAGTCAGCTCTTTTTATCCTTCCTTGGTCTCAGGCAAAAACCCAAGTTCTTTCACCTGTGTTAGCCTCATTCTCACCAATAACATATTCACTATGTCATTTTAACAATTATTTACCAAAGTTTGCCTCATGGGTCTATGATGTCTGCAAGCACTTGTACAGTCAGTTCACCATCTCTTGCTTCATCAAGGTATGTCTCCAACACAGTGTACAAGCCTACTTTATGCATAATGTGGGCCTTGAATTTTTTTTGTAAAAAAAACTGATTTTTTCATCTAGTTCATGTATAATGTGACCCCATCTTCTGAGCAATACTATTAGGCCTAGTGCAGTCAAATATTGCAATACTGACTCCATCATCCTGGACATATTTTATAGCAAATGAATAGTTATGGTTAGTCGAAATTACTGTGGGAATTTGTCGTTTTCATTAGAGAAAATCTAATCAATTCAGGGATCAGTTCAAAAACACCTTACTGGGGGCAGAAATCGATCCGGACAGTTGGGAGATGGAAGCTACAGAAAGAACCAATTGGAGAAGAGTAGGTCATGAAAAAACATCCTTGAAGAGCACCAGAAAACAAATAGAAGAGATGAAGAGAGCCCAAAGAAAAGCCAGAGCTCTCCTCCTTCCCCTGAGCCCTCCTACCCTACCATGTGATGGCTGCAGATGTCTCTCCAAATCCAACATAGGACTCAGGAAATGTCAATGAGCCCTTTAATACTCAACAATGAGTTCCACCAATGACAAAATAGAGATTGGAGCCAAAGTCACAGTGAGAATGTAGACCCTACCAAGGAGGTTACAGTCACCACAAATGCATGAATTTTAACCTCCACCCCCACCCCTGAACAAAATTTGCCTATGTATAGTGAAACCAGTAACCACAAATGCATGAATTTTAACATCTTTAAAAAATTACTTGTGTATAATATGACCTTCTATTTTTTGTGTAAAAAAAATGATAATAAAAAAAAAATCACACTATACTCTAGTATACATGGTAAACCAACTTTCTATACAAGATGCATGGTATATTTTCAGGAATTTAGGGAGGAGCAAATTTTTTATGCAATCAAATATGATAATTATACTCTACCAGGATAAAAGCCAGGATTCCCACTTTCCAGGCAGGCCCTATTTGTAATATTAAGGAAATGCAATGTTCTTCCTTGTTTTTGAAATACAAAGTCAGCTAAGAAAATATGAAAACAAAACTAATGAAATAGTTTAAAAGGAAGAACAAAAAAAAGTTCCAAAAAGTTTTAGAAAAGACAAAAGAATAAACTCAAAAAAAATTTGTTTTTCAATTCATTTTAAGGTTCAGTCAGTTATGTGCCATGCATGATACATGCTTAGGCAATCATGTATCTTTCGATACATGACTGATGAGGCAGATTTTTTCCCCCACCATAAGTTGCCATTTCTTTTTAAGGTAGACCAGTTGCCATCCAAGGCTATAGAACCTGGTCTGTCCTGCTATTTACCTATAGCTGGGGGGAGAAGAAGAGGATTCATACCTTTTCCAAAGTATTAGCATGTAAGTGAATGTAATGGATTTGACTGGAAAAAGCTTATATATATATATAAGTGGACACTGAGGTCAACACCAAGTGGTGACAGTTTGTTTCATGCTTGAATTAAATTTTCTAGCCTGAAAATTGCATGCAAGAATGAAACAGACTGTTGCCACTTGATGTTGATCTCAGTGTCCACTTATATTTACACATGCTCTATCCCTGATACTGAACACTTTTATCCATAAATATATTATACCTTAAAACTATATTTCAAACTAATGTCAAGAAGAGGCATATACACTCTTATGTAAAATTATTGGAACAAAATATATAATTCCGTTATTATTTACCTTTTTTTATATTTTTCCAATGAAACATGACCCAGTGTACATGTTAGTGTTTTGTATGTCCATTCCATGAAGTCTTTTCTTGCAGATTGACCACAGAATCTTGATTGGATTTAAATAAGGAGAGTTTCTGTGACAGTTGATAGAACTTTGATTTGCTCACTGGTAAGGCTTGCCAGTGAGTTTGTGCAGCATCACAATTTTCGTATGTTTCCTTGAAGTAACATCCATCACAGGCAGTGGCCGTAGGACAACTAATCGACAGTCGAGGCAATTGTGTCTGGGTGTGATGAAAATCTGATGCAATCACAGATGACACAATGTTTTTCAAGGACAAACAAATTTCATCATACACTCCGAAAACAGATTTATCTTACTGCACACCTCTGCAAATGACCTAATCTGAGGAAAAAATAGAAATTGATTACACCCTGTCATTCTTGTGGATCTAAAACTGACCGTATGGTGAAAGAAAGGAAACTAAAGTTGTTGTTTCAATTAATTTACACCTGGGTGTATCAGTTGTAATTAATCAACCTCACAAAATACATTGTCTCTTGAATATAAAAATACATTTATTTAAAAAATCATTAGGAACTTTCTTAAATAAGAAGTATTAATAAAGATTAATTTAGAAATTTAGAACAGCATTTGTTCAAAGAACTCTAAAGATAAAAGTAAAAAAAATATGTATGCTAGAAATTAAACAAAGATAAATGAATTTTCAAATGCCAGAATTTATACATTTAGACATTCATTCCAAATAATGCTTGAGGTATGTCTGAATTTAAAATATATCCTGTGTGTAAATCTTAAAAACATTAACTTAATCTTTTCAGCTAGTTTACTTTTCAAATTTTCAATGTAAAAAAAAAAAAAAAATTATATCTGTAACACACTTTGAACAAAATTCCACCACTAAAAAATTTTTATTTATTTTTCTATCTCGTGAGACAAAAAAAAAAAAAAAACCTGAAAAGAGAAAAAGATAACACATCAATATTAAATCAGTTGTGTGTCCTGGGTATGATGACAAAACTACATCTGGCAGCAAGGCCTCTTATCTGGAGATTGGAGGTTTCAAAGAGCATGGAACCACCTTTTAATTGCTGCTGTTCTCAGGTTCACTCTGACCCAGGGTGGTAGCACCTGTTAGGGTCCAAGCTATAGGCAAAGAGTGAATCCCCCCTAAAAAAAAAACACTATGAAAATACAAAAATACATTTTTATAGTAAAATTACGAACAATACCTATTTATAGTAGAATTATTAACAATACATTTTAGGGCAAAATGACCAACAATACATTTTATCGGTAGTTGAAGGCATGCAATTGCATTCAAAATATTTAGTTGAAGCCATAAATTTGTGTTCAAATTATTTAGATTTTGGCATTAAATAACCCATAGAGGTTGATATGCCACTAAACAAATTCAACCAAACAACCAAAATGAAAGAACTCTTTCATGACATTAACACATGTGATATCCTACCATTTCTTAAAGAAATCAAACTATATTCAAAAATATAATTTCAACAAAACTAGAACATAAAACATACATATCACTGCATCTAGTAATCATTTCCATACAAACCTATATATATATATATATATATATATACACAAAAGCTATCATGTATTCAACTGTGTAAAAAAAATTATATATCATATTCTAAGCTCCTTCACTTCTAAGCTAAAAAGAAAATTAAATTTTGACATTAAATGTCCTTTGATATGAGTTTATATGCTGTTAAATAAACCAAACAGACAAATCGGTTGTCTCACCCTGGAACAACAGTTAAGAAGCTAGTCTCACAGACTATCAGATTATAATTCTGTTTCTTCCTTCATTCCTTAGTTACATCTTACATTATGATCTGTCAGTAACTTATAAATAATGAACTATTCCATATTGATAGCAAGAAAAGACATATCAGAGACACTGTGGGTTTCAATGAGAAAAACAAAGAAAAGAAAAGATAGATGCTGTGATAATGTTATATGTTTAATTGTTGCTTCAGTGAAACAGAAAACTTTGTCAATTCCGAATATTTTCATTTGTACCCTCTTACTTCTTTAAATAATCACTGCATTCCTATTTCTGACTGTTATTGCAATATTTTATTAAAGTTGTTACTCTCAAATATTTAATGAGGAGAATTTCCATGGGCATTTTAGAGTCGTATAATTCATGAGGAGGTTATTCAAAACATTAATTTAAGAATTATGATTCATCAGAAAATTTAACAAACAAGAACCATGAAATTTTCATGGCTACTACTACTAGTTATAACTAATCAGTTTGATCCTTTGTCGTGCTGAAAATATAAAATATATATTAAATCATCTCTTAATTTTATAACTATTGTTATATTGACCACATACCAGACTTGCCTGATTCCAACAAATCAATTATGATTATCAAGTAGATGAGGTCTAGAAAGTCAAAATAAATGTTGAAAGAAAATCATAGATGATTGCATGACCAGAATAAAAGAAAAATGGCTTTTATATTTTCTTACAAGACTCAGGATGTGATTGGAGTTGAAGTTAAAAAAGATATTGACATTTTTAAAAGATTAAATGTCTTTCCCAATGTGGGAATTGTTTCTTATATATGCTTTCAAATTTCATATATTTTTGTTCCTTGCTACAGTTCTGCAACACTGTGCACATAATGAAAAAAACAAAATCATTCAAATATAAATTAACGAATTTCAATGACTGACAGTATCCCTGTACTTTACATTTAATTTGCTAGAAAGTTACAATAATGGGAGACCTAGTAAGAACTAAATTCACTACAGAAGTAACGGTTTACAAGATGAGCTTGTTACATGGCAAAGTAACCTGTCCACATGAACAGATGACCACATAGAAAACTAAACTCAGTTAGGACTGAAATTACTTCATTATAATAACAAGACTAGTCAACACCCCCTCAGCTTGCCAAGGTGCCCCCACTTTTTTTTTTAAATTGATTACCCCCAAGAAAGGTAATAATACCACTAAAGGGTTATTGAAAGTGAAAGAGAAGAAGACCTTAGAACAGTGGTTTTTAACCAGGGGGTGTAAGGATAGGGAATCATTAGGGTTGTTTCATTAAGGAAACTAGTGTTTGGCGATCGGACGTAAAAGTTTACATTGTAGAAATTTTACCAATTGCTACTATCATAATAGTTTTTAATTTTTTATTTTTGCTAATATGAAAGTAATCTAGTTTTTTTTGTAATGCATTATTTTGTTGTCAGTGATGTGAATAAAAATTGAAGAAACACAGTACTTTTGTTATTTACACAAGACCAATTGATTCTGGAAGTAGGTGTAAGAACTGGTTGGTGGTTTGAAAGGGGTGGGAAAAAAAGGTTAAGAATCACTGCTTTAGAAGAAACCCAGAAATACAATCCTAAACAGGAAACAAGGGATAAACCTCTACTCCTGTTCAAAAGACAATGGAGGAGTGTGAACCGGATGATGGGCAAACCTATCTATTCCTATTGGTGGGTAGGGGAAAAAATGTAAAATAAAATAAATAATTAGTGAATAAAATTTCAGAGTTCAGTTGCAGATGTTAGGAGTACACAGCTGAAGCAGACTTTAGAAGGAACCAGAAACAGGACCCTAAACAGAAAACTAGGGATAAACCTCTACTCCTGTGCAAAAGACCAGGGAGGAGTGTGAACTGGATGAGAGGCAAACTTATCTAATCCTATTTGCTCATATGATGAGATATTTATCAAATTAACCTAAGCTTGGCACAAGGTAACAAATTCGACACACTCAGTAAGGATCAAACTCATTATTATTTAATTTTTTCAAGATTATCATAATAATTCTTACATTGGCAGGATTGCACCAGATGTGTAGTGTTAGAGAATGAGTGACAAATTTCCTCAAATCTCCAACATCTTTCTCATTATCTTTGCAGACTGAATCAATGCTGTGCTCTGAACAGTCTGAAAACTTTCTCAAATTCCTAATGTATTCCTCATCATTGTCATTGACTTCATTATCAGGTAACAATTATTTCTTTATTTTTTCAGACCATTATTATTTATTTGTTTTTGGAAACCAAAAAATTATTTAATTTTGTCACTATTATTATCATTGTTTATTTTTTGAAAATTATCACTATCATTCCCTTTGTCCTATAACTGCTTTTAATCATTTTAGCCCAAGCAAGGTGATAAAGCCACTTCGATGTACTTATGTACCAATAACATTTTGTCACGTTCTTTCATTCTCAGTAGAGAGTGAAAGAAAGTGAGAAAATGTTATTGGGGGGAAAAAACAATAAAAGAACTTTTCAAAATTAAAAAAAAAAACTGATGATGATTATGATGATGATTGATGTTGTATTTGAATTTTTGAATATTGTATTTGACAAGAAAGCAAGAAGCTGGAAGAAAGTTCCATTTGTGAGAAGTGTGAGAGATGAATCTATTAGAATAGAATTTTTTAACTGTAAAATAAGATCAGATACTGTGTTTAAATTTGTGAAGATGTATCAAAGAAGAAAGCAATATTTATTTTGAAAATACAAAAGTGGGTGGGGCAAGGGAAGGCAATTAATCACTCAGTCTTCAATTGGTCTTATCTTAGCTAACCACATTTACTGATCCAAATATACCACACTATTCCTTAAACCAAAGCAACACATTCTTACTTACCATTCTTATTACAGCTATGACAATACCTCAAAGTCTATATGAAGTCCTAACTCATTCCCATATGTACAATTTGTCTTTGGGTTGTGGGAGGGTATGGCAATAAAAATAACAAGAAGAAAGATCACCAGAATAATTGCCACGAAAATATTTATAGACGAGACACAAGTAAGCTATGCTATGCTGGTGGGAAACTGATTGAAGTAGAGATGCCAGGTCAGAACTGATAACACTGCAGATTCTTCTTTTGATTTTTATCAAGAATCTCTAAATACATAGCAGAAGCCCCATTCAGCATACAATGCATAGACAAATGGTAAACTTATAAATGTGTAAAATAGATTCTGGTGAGATAAATTATCTATTACATTACAGTTAACCAACTTTCCTAGCAGTAGACCCAGCAACTGATTCGATATAATCGTTCCAATTTATTTCAGTAGAAAATGTTAGAGAAGGATTGTTGTGGAGTGACTTCACAGTGGAGGCTTGTATTTGTACTGTCGGTCCTAAAATAGATTTGACGTACAAAATGTTATGAACTTCATATAATAGGTATAATGCAGAGTAATCTAGTTGTGGTCGCTGATACTTTAGTATTCAACTAACTGTCGTCCAGCATCAACTCACTGAGCGACTCCCACATTACTCTTACTACTCCTACTTATTATAGGTGGAAGAGAATAGGTGTGTTCCACTATAACAAGGATTTACTTATTTAACACAACCTTACCTGGTTCAAGTAAGATCAAGTCTCCTCAGTGTTCTCATATTTTGATTTGATGTAATAGAATAACCTGCCACCCCCATGAGTGACTACACTATAGGTAGTAACGACTTATAAGTATCTGTAAGTCAACAGACTACAGAGACTAGCTGGAATCTGTTCCAGCGAGACAGTTGAACTCTCTGCCTGAAGGCAGAGAGGAACCCGGACGAAGCTCTGCCGAAGAGCAGTCTCTCATTCAGGGAGGTTGACCAACCCGATTCTGTTTTTACAGTTTCTATGGGCATTTTTTGGCCGAGCCTACAGGCTCAGAAAACCCACGTAAAACTCAGTCTTGTGCCACAACTTTCCCTCGTGGGGGGGAAGTAAATATTGACTAGCTGGGATCTGTTGAGTACAACTCAGACTTACACAAGAACTACCAACCTTCCAGTAGTAGCACTCACTACTGGATTGAATTGCGATGACCTTGTGCATAACTGTTACCTTTATTCTTATTGTGCTGGTTTTTACAATAAACCTTTACTTATTTTGTCCACCTTGTTTTTCAAGTATATATTCCTATTAGCATGGAATATAACATTATTATTATTATTATTTCCTTTTCTCCTGTATATTATTATCATCACTGAAGTATTTTGCTTTAAAAATATGCAAAGAGACAAGCAATGAGTTGGCCACAATATTCAAAAGTGATGACCTTCCACAATTCCCCCTCAAAGGCCATAGACATGTATCATAAATAACCTTCTCAAATCAGCATTTGTCATATCAGGTAATTAAGAAAACATTCCTTGTCACTGAAGAGTCTATCAGTTGACTTCTTAATTTCATTATACCTTAATTAGTTAAGTGGGAAGTCATCATCTTCAATATCAGCATCACGTGTGGGTGGAATTCTAAAGAAGCTGATGATGCAGAAATTAGAAGAGAAGTAAAAAAATTCATTAGCAAATAAACAAAAAAAAAAAAAAATCTTTCTTGTCAGATACTGCATTTTTAATATGTTCTTAGTTTTTATCCATTTTATATTTGTTTTTTTTTTAAAAGTGAATATTTGCAAACAAGCAGAGAAATGGCAAAGTGCTGTCTCATTCCACTTCCTTCACAGCCATCTTGTGTTTGAAGTTTTTTTTTAACAGACATCTCTTAACATTAAACAGGTGTCGTTTACTTGTGAAACTGTATGCACAGGATGCATCTTAGATTTGGTCATGTGATCTACCCTTAATTTCCCTTTGATTCCATGTTAAAAGCTTGACAAAGACTATGACAAGTATTAATGAAACTTAGCAGATATGTTCATGAGTACTAACAAAAAATTCTACTTGCAGATCTCAAGCTTGTTCTTTGTTTTTGTTAAAAACTAAATTTACATTTGAAATGAGTTTCTCATTTGAATGAAATCAGTTCAGACATAAAACTTCACTTTATTTAACTCTGTAAAGACAAGTGACTCCAGTGTTTTAAATAAAAACCAGAAATCAGAAATGATTTCAGTATACTTGATCTACCAAAATTAAAAAGACCTTGTGTCATACTCAATATAAACACATCCTGATTAAATACTAACTTAATAGGCTTCCCTAAAGGGGGTTTTGCACAACACCTCAAGTTGCTATAAAAACAAAATATTAACCTATCTATAAATACTTTCATGATAATTTGTTCTGATGACCTTTCCTCCATAGACAGTTATGTGCTATGTGTGATCTATGCTTAGCCGATCATGTCTTTCGATACATGACTGATGATGATTTTTTTGCCATTTCTTTCTAAGGTACACCAGTTGCCATCCAAGGCTATAGAACCCAGTCTGACCTGCTATTTACCCATAACTGGGTGGGGAGAAGAAGAGGATTCATACCTTTCCCAAGGTTATTAGCATGTAAGTGAATGTAATGGATTTGACTGGAATTCAAACTCAGCTCTCCGATTCTTCAATCCGAGGTGCTATCCACTGTGCCTCCTCTATAGTACCAAGACTTTAGGAATTTAAGCATACTACTAGATTGGTGGCAAGGTGAAATGGCTATAGATGTAACAGTAAATTCTATGTTTACCGTTTCTTCTATCAGACTTCTTGCTTGTGGATCTCTTCCGGTTCCTTGCATCCCAGTTAATTTTAATTTTCAAAAATTTAAATGCAATGTCAATCTTCATTTTCTGTCTTCCTAATTCTTTTATTGTTTTATCTCCTTAACAGTAATTTTTCCTCATATTTTCTAACACTCAGTAACCACTTGCATCTTCGTGACTTTATTGCTTTACAAGGAATGAAATGATTAAAAATTAAAAAAAAAACCATAACAACTTCAGTTATGTTTTTAAATAGCTTCATCAGATTTGATATTGCATGGTATGGTGACAAGTCCATTCAAATATCTCTAAAATATCAGCTGTATATGACCAATTTCTCTGATGAAAGCTTAAAAACAGCTTTGAGAAAATAAAGCTGATATGTTTCAGTGAGGACCATCCTTCTTCGAACCTCATAGACTGGCATTATAGAATCATAAACAAAGAACTGCACCAAATAGCAGAAAGAAAATCACTTGTGGACTTTCAATAGCAATGGCACAAGTAACTCAAAGAGAAAATAATGATACAATCAAAATGTTGATATTCCACACCATTTCAAAACAAAAGGTTAGGAATGAAGGCTACATGAAAAATTGTTTTAATAGAAAGATTTAATAAATTTCAAGCAGCAACAGCACTGGTTGTTCAAATATATGTTCAAATGAATGCCAAATATTTCCTTATAAAGAAATGGCTAATAGATGGCTTAGATAAGTTAATGAAAACTGTTATTCATTTATTTTTCACAATTGAATACTCCAGGCTAACATCAGTGTTTTTTTTTTGTTTTGTTTTTTTGTTATAACCCTTCATAAAGAAAAAATACATGCCTACAACAGATCACATTGAACATGGTGCAAATATCTTGTTTTTGTTGACTTTCCTTTTCTTTTTTTTTTTTTAAGTGTAATCAGTTGATACAGTCTTGAGAAAGATATCTGCTACTCAGTCCTTCTTCCCTTTCATGCACTGAAAAGCATTCTAACATAAACTCATTTTACCAAACATGCTTACAGCTGTTTAGAATAATGAAAATACTCATTGTCAGGAGTTTACTCTCATTTGGCTTTAAGTTACTTTTTCTTGTCATAATCACATGCCAAATATTTTGTACCAAAATAAATGCCAATCAAAATAGGGATCAATACGATATTGAAACTTTATAATTATCACTAAAACAATATTTCTTTCTTCATTATCATATGTATCCTCTTTAAAGAAATTCATTATCTGACCTTTTAACAATCGTGGTGTTCTGTGAATTTTACTCTACATTTAAACATGGTTTGTTTTTAATCTTGTTTTCTAATGCTATGCAAAAAGGTGCATGCATCATTTCTTTAACTTTGAACAATTTATCTTTTTAGTCAAGCTGGTAATGTGTGAGAAAAGTTTCAAACAATCTTGCAAGAATTACAAAACAACTTTTTCCAAATACTGAAAGAGAAAGTTACAGCAAATGATTTATGTTATAAATCAAGAACAAAATAAATGAAATTCAAGAAACATACTTTCCCTTCCAATTTCAAAATGTCAATTCTCAGTTTTCAACATTTAGACAAATTGAAAAGTTCCTTCTCTAACCTCCATGCAGTCTCTGCAATGCTGAACCTTTCTCAAACTGCCAGGCATCCTTTTACTGTTCTGAGCCTTTCTCTAGCCACCAGGCACTCCTTTGCTGTACTAAGCCATTTTCTAACTATCAGGTACTCTTGGCCATGCCAAGTCTTTCTCCAACTGCCAGACACCCTTTGCCAAGCCAAACCTTTCTCCAGTCACCAGGCAAAAACAAAAACTTACAATTTCATATTCTTTGAAATATGTTTAGTTCTTTAGAAATTCCCTTCCTACATTATTCCAGATTAGAAAATTGTGGATCAGTTACTGCTGTCATCCTTTCTCTTAAATTTTTATTAAAAACATCAGACAAGTGGCCAGAAACAGAATTCATTATATTCACCGTACACAGAAAATATATTCGGTTTCATAATTTTAACTCAAGCTGACTGCTCTGTTCAACATCATATGATTCTATGTGATTTTAATAATAATAAAAATTCAAAAATTACTTTAAAATAAAAAAAGATATGCCTCATACATCGAGAAGTCATTCTGGGTATTTTTCAATCAGATGCATTATTTGTATGGACACAAGAATGAAAATTTGGAAGATTGATGAGACAATAGGGAGAAAGGAAAAAATTCATCAAAACTATTTTGCACTGAAAATCTTAAAATAAATAGTGAAAGAAAGATTATATTTAATGTCTGGTGAAAATATCTTAAAAAGAATAAAGAAACTTTACAAATTTAATAAGACGTTTTTTTTTTTTGATGGGATGTACAAAAGTGACAATTTTTTAAAAAATTCAAATAATTCACTTAAAGTCTAAACTTATTAAAAAAACAAAAAAACAAAATAGACAGTTAATATTTTAAATATGAATGATATTTTTTTTTATTTACATATTTATTTTTTTCCTGCTCAGGAAAGTTATTTTCAACCTAACTGATTCCAACTTTAATTTGAGTGTCTATTCACACAGGAAGTGTCATTTCTCATTCATAACAATTTGTTTTGTCATATCTCTTTGCTACCTTTTTCTGCAAATTCCTCAAAATGAGAACACCACATGAGATTACATCTACTTTCCTAGAGCACAGCTTTTCAAAATTTCTTCCGAGGTATAAGTAATTCTTTTCAAAAGAAAATATATTTAGAATAGGTAGATCACCTCAAGTCATAAGAAAGGTGGGGGTTTATTTAGTTCTGATCCCATCTACATGGGCGGTAAAACACTCCTGTTAATGCAATGCCACTTGGCAAATATTTCCTTAGACATGCCAATAATTCATTGAGAACAAGTGTAAAGTAGAAACTAGGAAGATTTCTTCCAAACTGCTGGTGGGGGCCTGGGCATGTCATTTTTGCACAATGGGTTTCAGGGAGTGAGGCAAAAGCCTCACTAACCCATCATTTCTATTTAGTAAACACCCACCACTCAAACCACAAATAGCCTTAGGTTACTCCTTTTCATTTTGATGGTGAGATCTTAGCAGGGGCATCAGTCTGTCCCGAACTAGACTGACGTTGAGATTCTGGGCATGGTCAGGAGGAGCCCAGCTGTTTGTTCAATCTTCCCCTAAACTGCTTTGTGCTTCTCTTTTACATGTTTTGGAGACACACTTATCTGTCATGGCCAACAAAGAACCATGTGCTTAACCAAGGCAACTATTTAATACTACTTCTTATCACACACGCTCAACGTGCTCATTCCCTCCACAGGACAGTGCTTTTCAAACTCTTGAAAAGAGAAAAGGTTGGTCAGGGGTTGAACAATTCATATTGTGTTAAATACCATTTTGAATGATCAGTCTATATTATCTTGCATTTTCTCTTGCCCTGGTTCACCACATCCACAGGAAAATCTAGAGAATGACAAGGCCTTAGTGGAAATATTACAAACACACTGAAATAATTCTCTCGAAGAACTAGGGGACATTGATACCTGCCAGGAAAGGACAATCACTATTGGAAGAGACAATGAATAGCATATCTGATATCTCCAAGAACAACTACGAACAATGACTTGATATATTTAAAAAGAGGGGAAGGAGATTACATTATCTTTCTTTCTCTTGCCAAATACATTATTTATTCTAGACACAAACTTTGTGCAGATTCTTAAGGACAGCTAAAACAGTAGATATACATACGCATCCACACACACACACACACTTGTTCCACAATTTGTGCAACAAGGCTAGAATAATTCCCTACCCTTCTCAGTTGCTTAAGTTACAAAATCTTAAAAAGTTCTAAAAATGATTCAAACTTTTCATCTCACAAATTCATATACAAATAAACATTAACATATCAAAGAACTTAGCCTTCTTTTTCTATCTGCTGTGTCCCTTCAAAACATAAGCTATCATGGCTCTCCACAACTTCCTATCTCTTAGCAGTTTTTCTCCCTTTGCTAAAGCTTCCACCCCACCTTCCATCCTCCATTCATACAAGCTTGTCAAGTATGACTTGTTCCCTTTCTCTATCTCTTTTGCCCTCAATATGTCCCGTGAGGGTTAAATTTTCCAAACCCTCCTTTCTTTATTATGTGTCCAAGAACTTTAGGTTGTCTTTTTCTGATTCTTCTTTCTGTTGCCATATTCTTTAAGAGTTCCTTGTTGCTTACTTGGAATTTTCAGTATCCTTCTATAGAACCACATTTCTGCTACCTCAAGATTTTTTCCTCATCCATCGGGAGATTCATTATATTATCAAATCTTTTTCAACAGTGTATTTTATTATTAGAAAAATAAATTCATACCCCATTTACCTGGCCTTTGGATGGGGAGGAAAGTGTAGTATTTATTCTCTCTTCCCTTTAAAGTTATAAGGGAAGCTTAGTACCAGAAATTTCAACCCTGCAACAGCACCTCCATCATTGCATAAAAATTGGTGGATACGGACACCAGTATGATGGTGGTTGTAGGGACTGGGCAATTTTTATTCTTGGCCCATATGTATACATACATATACAGAGAGAGAGAATTAACAATAAGATCTGGAAAAATACCTAGTGTTTTTATATACTTATATGTAATATTGATAATACATGTATGTTTACAGAGAATTATTAAAATTAAAATATTTCAGAAAGAATTGTTTTACTTCAACTGATTTCCCTTTTAGCTTTTCAAAAAATATTTACAAATTTTTTGAAAAGCTAAAAGCAAAAGCAGTTAAAGTAAAATGATTCTTTCTGAAAACCCTCATGTAAGTTAAACAATTTTAATAATTGCTGTAAACATACATTTGTTATAAAAATTATGTATAAATATATAAAAAGGTGTTTTTTTTAAATCTATTATTTTTTGGTATACAGCAAGTTTTTGTACAGACCTTTCTAACACTTTCACTTTTTACATATATATGTGTGTGTGTGTGTGTGTGTAGGTATATATATATATATATATATATATATATATATATATATATATATATATATGTATATGTATGTATGTATGGGCGCGTAACTGAGTGGTTACAATGTTCACTTTCTGATTCATGAAACCTGGGTTTGAATCTCACCAGGAAACTTCCTGATGTTATAGGTCTGGAGGGGTGGGGGCGATCCCAGCATGCGGCACATTTGGGAAGTTCCTGAAAACCATGCCACGGGTTAACCTAAGCCTTGTGAGTGAAATTGGGTAGACGGAACACTTGGGGCCATCGATAGCAGTGCTAGCACAAAGTCACAAGTCATCGTAACTGAGGGTTTGAGTGAGCTGGTGTTGTTCCAAATGTTGATCATTCTAGGTAACACACTCTCTCCCAGAAACTGTAACTAAGGTCTGCTCAGCATAGTCCCAGTATAAATCAGATGGGTTGGCTCTGTGGGTGTTGAACAAACACAAATGTGCCTGAGCAACAGTCTGTAATAGAGATTGGCTAGCCTCCCTAGTAAACAGGTATCCTCAAATACAAGTAGCCATATATATATATATATATATATATATATATATATATATATATATATATATATATGTATATATATATATATATATATATATATATATACACACACACACACACATACACACACACACACACACACACACACAATTTTAAAAATGAATTAATCCCAATTAAATGCTAGTTATTGTTGATTTTTTTAATATCCAACAGACAAGGCTACATAGTGTAGAAGTTTTATATATATTTTTTAAATCATTTCACCTCAAGCAAAGTGATAATGCCACTTAGATGCAAGGGATTACTGATTGTGAAAGAGAATTTGAAGACTTTAGGGTGGAGAAGGGTCAATGAAAGAACAAGTATCAGGAAGACAGAAGATAGAAATTGGTGTTGCATTTAAATTTTTAAAGATTGTAGGTAGCAGGAAAGTGAGGATCAGAAAAAGAGTTCCACAGAAGTACAAGAAAAGAATGTATTAGAATAGAACTTATGATTACATCTAGCTTATTCAACAGTAAAATGATGAGACCTAATTGCCAATCTAGTAGTACGTTTACATTCATACAGTCAAGTTACCAAGGATGAAACCTCACCAGAACAATTTCCATGAAAGTATTCACAGAAAAGGCACAGGGAAGCCTTGTCCTGTCAATTGTTAAGTCATTGAAATTTAGATGCCAAGTCAGAATTGTTTTCATTACAGACCTTTCTTTGGATTTTGTCAATCATATCAAGATATGTAGCAGGAGCACCAGACCAGATATGACAGAAATGGATGGTTCAATGGTAGATTTATAAATGTGCAAGATGAATTCCAACATGAAAAATTATCTAGCATGACACAGTGAACCAACTTACCTAACAGTAGTCCTAGCAATTAATTCAATATAATCAATTCACTTCATACCAGTAGATAACATGAGTCCAAGAAGGTGCAAAGAGCTGATATCCTGGAGATTAGCAACAGCAATGTGGATGGATAATTATGGTGATTAAATGATCAAAGTTTTTTCTTTAGAGGTGTTAGCATTTACAAGTCATTCCTTGATTCCTTGCCATAGTTAATAACTGATTGATGGTCATTATTGAGAGCAGCCTCTAGTTTTACTTTATATTACCTATTGGACTGATTACAAAAACTGGAGTAAATAGTTGTCATCAACATTATATATATATATATATATATATATATATATATATATATATATATATAGATAGATAGATAGATAGAGAGAGAGAGAGACTGCAGAAGGTATGCATGGTTCTATATGAAATTAACATTTATATTGTATACTTTTAGGAGCCATGTTGCTGTAACCTAATGATTTAAAAGTTTTGCCACTCAAAAAGTGTTTTACTCATAAATGAATACTTAAGAGTATTAAATAACAGTACATGCACTAATTTGAAAACTTTTAGAAGATTTAGATTATGTGGAATGGAGTAGGCATAAGCACAATTTGGTTATGGTGTGTTAAAAAATATGGATATACAAATACATTTCAATGTTTCTATGTCATCCCAGAACACAAAGTAAAGAGAATGACTATTTCTGTCTGAATTTCTGGGATGACCAACTATCATTATTTACCTTTCAGACTATTGTCCTGATCTTTGTTGTTATTATCATTGCATTTTGGCTGTTGTGCCGTTCATCAGGTGCTTATTGATTTAGGGATTAAATAAAATGTCCAGTTTGAAATTCCCTGAAGGTTATCAAGATTGACAAGTGCTGGATGAAGACCAATGGTGGAGTGGTTTGGGTTATATGGCACAACAGCCAATAACTGATTTACTTTTACAGCCTATTAAGCCTTTTTTGGTTATTTAAAGCCAAAATATATTTCTCATTGTAGAAATGCTTACATTAACCAATGTTTCCAAACAGCTCACCATCTATAGGCTCCTCTACCCTGAAGAATATCAAAGTCCTTTTAAAAATGAAAAAGTAATTGAATCTATGTCCACCATCTCACAAAGGGAAACCTGATAAAATGCTATAAGTTATCAATTTTTGAGGAAACAGATAAGCATGAAGAATCAGAAATCTCGAAGGACAATGTTGAACATCTGTGGCAGACGTGATGAGACAGGACCTGGGATGAGCACAACTGGTTGCCACTTGCCTTGTCCCCACTAAAAAAGAGCCCGTATTCGCTAAGCATGTAAAGCTACTGCAATTGAAATGAGGGAGAAAAAAAGCACTTACCACTCTGCCGTAATCCGTCCTCAGCCAGATAATATAAAAGAATGAGGGGGGACTTGCATTGTATTTTTATACAATAAAGATACAATGCATTATGGGACAGGGACGCAATGAATTATGGGATTGCATGAAAATGCAAGGGATTATGGGTATATGGACAAATATAAAAGTAACCAATTTTTCCCAGTGCGATGTGCTTGAAGTGACGTTCACAGTTGGCGGCTAGAAAAGTCTGTTAGTGTGATTTCGAGACAGAACTCAATGAACGACTCAAAGTTGGAATACCAGTTGGGAGAGCTTGAATTTACTCACTGGTTGCTATTTTCTTTTTTTTTTATTATCCACAACATCAGACTGTGATAGCAATGGACACTGCTTAACTTCCAGTGACTGAACAAAAAACAGTGTTTTTAAGATGACCCCCCACCAGACATTACAAGAAATCTAAGAGAATTATTAATATTAGTGACTTTCACCTGTGCAAACATTAAACCGACACTGTGATAACAAATGTCTTTGTTTAGAAGCCAAGTTAATATAATAATAATAACAATAATAATAATGAAGCTGGCAATGCCAATGGCAGAAGATCAAATATTACAGTAATCAAAATGATGTATTAAAAAGAGCAAAAACAATTCTTGCAAATAAGAAATGTTAATAGATCCAAGCAATCTAAAGCAAAACAGATGTACAATGACAAAAACAGAATAGTCCCCATCGTTAACTTATATAATCCAAGAATACACAATTCTTTTAAAAGGAACCTCATAAAATATATGAGGTTTACTTCATTTCTTTTCTCTTGGTTTAATGTAATCTTTTCTTGTCAAATTTATAAACTATGTCAAAGTTAAAAAACAAGGATTGTTTGAACTATTGAACTTTGTGTTTGTATTACTTTTGAGCATATTTTTTTCATGTTTTGGCTTATCTAGTTTTCAGCATTATTCATAGAAGAACAGATGAAAATCACTGTGAGCAAATTGAAGCATGTGACAGACAGGTCAATAAAATCAAGTCAATTTTGTTACCTTTAATCAACACAGAGTTGGAGAGCCTATAAAAATTATAGAATCAACTAAGCTGCTGAAAATTGTGTCTGTGTAGCTCATGAGCAGAGTTGATTGGCATGTTCGCTATCATACCTGTTTAGCACAATTTTCTAAAATATTTTTCTATATGAATTGAACACGTAAAGAAGGCTGTAGAATGGAACAACTGAAATGTAAGTGAATTGCACAATAAGCTTTCTGGGGGCAACCTGTACAATAAAGTAATTCTTGAAAATCCCTGAAATTAATGTAAGGACCAGAGTTGCAAGATTGATTTACTTTTGAAAAGAAAGTGCTACTAAATTTTGGAATTTCAATACTTGCAACTTTTGGGGGTTACTTTTAACTAAGCTTGGATAATAATGTGAAGGCCACTTCATAGTTTCTTTATAATGAAATTTCAAATATGAATAATTCACTACTTGTTGCTCAATCTAGAAACCCAGGTATAACTCCAGTTGATGAATATGGACAAATATCTGGTGCATTCCAAGGTCAGCTACAAGGAAAGTTGATTCACTGTGCTATGCTAGACAATTTTTCTCTACATATTTTTAAGTCTACTATTAGTTCATTCTTTGAATATTGCTGCCTCATCTGGCCTGGTGTTTCTGCTATAGATTTAGAGATTCTTGATAAAATACGAAGAATCTACAATATCCTAACCTAGCATCCTGACTTCAGTCACTTTCTCAATGATTAACATATCTTCCTTGTGCCTTTTCTATAAATACTTTCATGATAATTATTATTTCTTTTTTTTAAATCATTTAATCCCAAGTAAGGTGGGAATGCCACTAGTAGACAGAGGGTTACAGAGAGTGAAGGTGAGAAAAAAAATTGGGTATGGGGCAGGGACCGAGGAAAGGATAAAAACTGAAGTTGGGTTCAAGAAGACAGAAGATGGCAATTGATGTTGCATTTAAATTTTTGAATATTGTAGTTATCAAGGAAGCAAGAAAACAGAAGGGTGTTCCACAGGCAGGAAGTGCAAGAAAAGAAACTGTTGGAGTAGAAGTGGCAGTAACATTTAACTAGTTCAATAGTAAAAGGGTGGGACCTAGATGCTTAAACTCACATAGTATAGGCACCAGGGAAAAAAGCTTGTCAGAGTAGCAGTCATAAAAATATTTGTTGAAAAGACAGAGAGAAGTCACGTCACATCATGAGAAAGTGGGTGAATTTGAAATGCCAAGTCACAGTTGATTACATTGCAGATCCTTCTTTTATCAAGAACCTTGAGATGAGTAGCAGCAGCACCTGACCAGATATAGTAACAATATTCAATGCACAAATGAATGGTAGATTTGTAAATATGTGAGATAGACTCTGATGAGAAAAAGTTTCTTGCACAACACAGTGACCCAACTTTCCTTGCAGTAGATGCAGCTACTGTTTCAATGTAGTCATTCCACTTCAAGAAAAGTTTCTTTATGGTGGTTAAATGAGAGCAGTTTTGTTTTGGAGGCATTGAAATTTACAAACCATTTCTTGCCCCAGCTAACCACAGACTGGAGGTCCTTTTCAAGAGCAGCAGTCAGGTTAACTTTGTCAGTTCTGATGGATTTGCTATTGAGACAGGAGTGAACAGTAGTGTCATCAGCAGAAATGCTTACTTAGGAACTTATAACATCAGGAAAATTATTGATGAAGATCAGAAACAGCATAGGACCCAGGACACCCACGTTCGGGTGAAAGGATCTGGAAATGAGCTTGTTCAAGACTACTTTCACTAGTGGCATTCCTGTCTTGCTTGGGATGAAAGTCCATCACTTTTATGAGATTGAAAAGTTAAGGGTTTGGATGTCAGTGGGGTTAGTAACAGAGTGTTTTAGTCACCTGACATTCTGATGAACTTTCCTCTATGGTATCTAGACTTTAGGAATTTAAATGCAATACTTGATTGGCAGCAAGGTCTCATCATTTTACAGTTGGAATGGCTAGATGTAACTAAGTTCTATGCTAACAGTTTCCTTTCTTGCACTTCTCACTTGTGGAACTCTCTTCTGGCTTCTTCTTTTCCAATCAACATTGACCTTCAAAAATTTAAATGCAATGTCAATCATTATCTTTTCTCTTCTTAATTCTTGTCTCTTATAGTTCTCTCTCCTTAATAATGATTTCTTTTTCTCATATTCCCTCAAACTTAGTAACCTCTTGAGTTGTTAGTGGCTTTATTCTCTTTGTTGGGATGACATGATTAAAAAGAAAAAAAAAAGCTTGTAAGTATGACTACTGAGTATAAATAGAATTTATGCCTACATATTAACTTGCATTTTAGAGATTTTGCTCTGGAGTATTGATTAACAAATTTTTATTAAGAAAGTAAAGAATTTGATCCTCACCAAGTGTTTCAAATAGATGATCTTGTGTCAAGTGAAGGTCAGATTAATAAATAGCTATAAGCATATATAATGATACCATGTGAAAACTCATGTAGAAATGTCAATAACTGACAATTGTTGATTATAAAAATTTAAACTTTTTATTAGGAATACCTAACAGCAAAAAAGAAAGGAAAAAAAACAGAATATCCACACAAAAAAATAATTAAATAAACTATTAAAATATCTTTGGAAATGTTTAAATCAATAAAACTGATATAAGCATTTGGCAATAGATGCCTCAAATTCCCCAAACAAATATATGACTTTAAAAAATAATTTAAAAGTATTACAAAAGAAAAAAAAAAATGACAGAAACAAGGAGGTTAAAAAAAAAAACGAAGAAAATCCAAAGTAGATAAAAAATAAAATAAGCTATTTACATTATTTACATTGTTCAGACTGTTGTCTTTATTGTCATATTAACAACATTTCATTCATTGTATTCTCTAGTCTTCTTCAGGTGATATACGTTGGAATTTCAAACTGAGCCCTTTATTTTATCCACTGTGTAGATTGGCCCAGGGGAAAAAGCATTGGTTGAAGTAATTCATTAATTTGACCCAATACCTGACCATAGCAGAGGTTAACAAAATTTCGAGAGTCAAGTTACTAAAGTGAAATAACTGAAATTGAGAAAAGGTATGGTACGTGGAACTAGAATAATCTACCTTGATGCATGAAATAAGGGGTTCAGTTTGAAATTCCAACATTTATCACCTTAATAAGGCCAGAGCATACAATGACCGAAATATTGTGAATATGACAATAAAAATGAGAACAACAGTCTTAGAAATAAGAGATCTAAAAATAAGTAAAATAAAAAAGAAACACGAAAGAAAAAGATTACCAAAATAAAATAAAGACAGAATAAATATTTCCTTTAATATGAGGAAGCATGGCAAAAAGAAAAAGAAACAAAAAAGAAAAGAAAAAAAGAAAATCTCAATGCAGCTGTGATAGTGATAGTTGTTAAGATAGAAAATAATGAAATTGCAGAGTAAAAGAGAAGAAATCCAAAGAGGAAACAGCGGTGAACTTTCCTCATTGACATTGGCATAAACTAAGAGGACAAGGAAGATGACAGAAGCATGTAGCAGCTTGAGCGTCATCATCGTCATCAATAGACAAAAAAAAGGGGAAGGACAGTTGCCACTCATTGCAGCTGCAAACGACTAAGTGATCGATTTGTCGAATAATCAGGAAGATTGAGAAAAATCTCGATCTGACATTTTCTGCCAAGGAAAATGCTGCAAGGATCAAAAGATTCAGTGAGCAGTTGTGGGTGGGTGGGTGCTGGTGGGTTGGTGAGAGAAGAGGAAGAATTGGAGGAATCAGTGTGTTGAAATAAGATAATCAGAAAAGAAAAGAAACAAAAAAATAGCAACAGTTCCTGAGGATAAGGTGAGACATGGGGACCAGAGGACATGAAAGGAGTTCAGGGACATAACTGCTTTATTGAAGCCAAAGACGACATTTGCCCAAAGAAACTCAGCCTGGTTGCTTTCTTTTTCAGAACTTCCTAGAATATGTCAATAGCGCCAACGATAAAAGAAAAAAAGCAGAAAAGAAAGAAAAAAGAGAGAGAAACAGAGAGAAGCCTTTTTTTCAAAGTGCTAAAAAAGAAACAAAAAAAAAGAGAAATAAATAAAAAAACAAATTCCCCAAAAATCACTACAAAGAGAGCCGATCAGAGACCTGAGGAATTTTTTGTTTGTTTGTTTTGTTTGAGAGGGAAAACACGACATTAGGAATGAAAGAATGACAACAAAAAAAAGAAAAGAAAAAATTAGGTAAAGATCTAAAAAGACTTAAGTAATCATCACTTGGAGGTTTTCTTGTTTGCAAATAAGTCACCTAAGAGGTGTGGCTATTTGGGGAAGGGGAAGAACCTGGGGAAAAATAACAACAATAACAAAAAGAAGAAGCATGGACATGAAGAAAGAATAAAACAGAAATGTCAAGTGACAGTCACTAAAAATCCAATTCCAAACTTTGTATTGTAGTTCCATTACATTTGCTGCCTGTAAAGCTAACAAGCCTTCAGTAACTGCAGTGATAGCCCAGTGGTTACAAATGGAAGAAAGTGAAGGCTATGAAGATTCAGTTCAACTCCTACAGCCAGTCTCTATCATTTGGTTCTACATCCTGCTGAAGTTGTTAATGGGTGAAACAGGAAACATAAATGCAAATATTTTAAGAACTGCATCATAAAATGTGTAAAAGGTGTTTAAAGATTTTCACAAGTTAACTAAATATTTTCTATTGAACTGAAAAATATAGACTGAGAATTGTACTTAATATATATAGGGTGCATTGTACTTAATATATATAGGGTGCATTGGGTAAATTGTCAACATTTTATATTTCTAATTTTGCACATTGTTTGTTTTTGATTTTATTGACTGCACAATATAGTGGGGTCAGTTGGGCACCATCTATGAGAAAAAGAGAACCATGATGCAATTCACTCTGCCAGAAATTTAGAAATGGCATGTTGTACTGCCTGGCATTCATATCAAAAGATCTAATACAAACATTTCAGAGGTTTTTTTTTTTTGGCAGAGGTCAATCGGAGGACAGTGCAGAAGATTTGGAAAGAGTTGGATGAGTTTAATGGCAATTATGAAGATACGGCAGAGCAGAAAACATTATGATAAGAAAAGAACTCCTGATTTTGGTGGTAAGGGGCTCAGACTCAACACAGAGGGCTAGGTCAAGAGGGTGGCTGCTAGAAGACTATGTGTAGCAACAAGACTTTGCACCATGCCACACAAGCAGGAGAACCCAGTCAGGGCTGACAGACAATTTCTGTCACCACTCACACTTTACCTCTGGCTACCTAACTCCCCAGATTGCAACCCCCTTCATGTGTGGGGTGCAGCTGAGCAAGAAACCAACAAATCTCCTTGTAAAACCAATGATGAACTGAAGGTAAGCATTATGGCAATATTCACCAAATTAAACAAGCCAAGAAGAATTGCAGGAGATTCCAGATTCATCTGGAGGTTGTGGTTGAAGCCGATGGCAATTTTATTGAATAAATTTACTCTTTAGTATTTCAAATTAGTTTTATGTAAATTTTGCTAAATATATCTGTAAAAATATGATGTCACTGTTGTTTTCATTTTTGTATAATTTAGATGACAATTTATCCATCGCACTGTATATATCCAAAAGCCATATAACACCTACAACACTGTTGAGCTTTTTGTGTATCATTCTGTTATGTCTTGCAAAAATATAATAATGCAGAGATTTATAGAGAATAAAAACAGATTTCATTTCAGTTTGAAAGTGCATAAAGCAATAGACTAAAGTGTCATCCATCTTAATTTACTAGTTACCACCATATCGTCAAAGACATAAACTTTCCTATAAAAAAAGAGAGAAATTGTGATTATATATATATATATATATATATATATATATATATACATACATATACACAGAGTAAAAAAGAGGTGTGTGTGTTCGCATATAGATAGACGTATATGTGTGTGAACATATATGTATAGATATATAAGTGTGTGTATGTGCATACATATATATATATATATATATATATATAACAAGAGAGATGGATAGATGTGTGTGTGTGTATATATATATAAATACACACACAGACATGTATAATATATAGATAAATAGATGTGTATGTGTGCATATAAATATATACACATACAGATGTGTGTGTGTGTGTGTGTGTGTGTGTATATATATAGATAGAGAGATGTGTGTATGTGCATATGTAGATATATGCATACAGACATGTATGTGTATGACATACACATATATTATATAAATAAACATAAAAGTAAAACTTTCCTTTGGCAACATTTTTTTGTCTACTGATGGACTTTATGGAGGTAAATCGAGTTTTCCTTTTGCCTTTATTCATATTATCCTTATATATATATATATATATATATATATATATATATATATATTATACACAGACACATATATATAGCTACCGCCCAAGATAATTTTTTAAACTACCCAGTAATTTAAAAAATTTAAAAATTCCAATATTTTATTGAATTTTAAGTACTTTGGCTTTCTAGGTTTACTTAAAAGATGCTTATTAAAAAATTAACAATAAATTTTATATTTACAATAGTTACCATTCTTATTTTCTATTTATGCTATATATGGATGTACATATTTGGAAAAATAAGCACATTTGTAGACACAAAAAAAACAAGGTGTTTTTGAAATACAGGGTTTAAGTGCTGAACTGTAGTATGTTTTTCTATTCATGATTAGTAAATATAATTTTTATTTATTAACAATATAACTTGAGCAATACAATTACAAAATTTTAAAAGATTGAAAAGTTTATAAATTATTCTAATTCATTTTTTAATAAATGCAAACAGTTCTTGAAGAAATTCATTATTCATCGAGAATATTCTTTTAAGACAATAGTGTCCATAATATATTTTATTCATAAAAGGAATTAAAAGCATTTCTAATTAAATAATGTCTTAATTTTATTGCATTTTTTATTTTACGGTTCAGAGCAGATTTTGTGTAACTTTAGATTCTCCAAGGACTTGTCTTTATAACTAATATAAATATTAAGTGCTACAAAAAGAATTTCTCAAAATTTAAAAAAATAAATAATTGTGGGATAAAAAATGTAAAAAAATAATTTTATCAAAATTTTCTAAAAGAAGCAACATTTCAAAAATAATTTTATTCATTTGTGAATAAATCCTAAAAGTTTCTTTAAAATCTAACAATTATGTGATTTTTACAAGAATTTCTAAATCAATGCATTTTTCACTGCAAAAAGATGCTCCAATTTCCCATACTAATTTATGGTACTACATTGATGTCAGAGAAACAAGATTTTTAACCAAAATTTCATATTTTCTGGTAGTAAAACTGAGTTTCATGCATGATGCAATTGTCAGGTGCTGATTGAAATCAGCATCTGTTGATTGCATTGCACATGAAACTCAGAGTTGTACTACCAGAAAGAAAAAAAATGTATTTCATGTTATTATTTATTTCCAGTGAGGAAAAAATGTATATTTATTATCAATATAAATTATAGCACTATCAAGCACTATTTTATTAGCACTAGCATGTGTGATATTTTATATTCACATATATATGAATATATAAGCAACTTTATTTACAGAGAAACAATTTTATATTATTTTTACTTCAAGTTCAAATCTGTTGAAAAGAAAAAAAAAAAAGAATATTCAATATTTGGCTTTTTAACCAATCAAAGAAAAAAAAATGACCTGTCAATGGATAATTTTCCTTCTCAGATCATCAGTATTCAGGTGAGTCTAACAACTCGCTCAAAAAGTTAGTTACAAATCAAAAACAATTCCTTATTGGCAGTTAGTTAATTTTACGTCTCTCAGCTATTTCTGAAAGGTACTCACCATAGATGAACATTTCCATCACACCTTTCTTTTTTTACACATTTCCATCACACCTTTCTTTTTTTACCTTCAGCATCTAATGAATAAAAATTAAGTACTGAAGGTTAACTTACTTGTTTATGAGTAGGTCTTGTGTTTCTGCTATGTATTTAAAGATTCTTGATAAAATACAAAGAAGAATCTGCAATGTTATTGGTCCTGACATGGCACCTCAGCTTCAGTAATGTAACTTATTTGAGCTTTTTATATAAATACTTTCATGGTAAATATTCTAATGAACTTTCCTCTATGGTGTTTATAGAAGTTGTTACTTTTATTCTCCACAGACAATTTGTATATATGGGAACGAGTTAGGACTACATAGAGACTTTTAGGTATTATGGTCGCTGTAGTAAGAATGTGTTGTTTTGGTGTTAGGAATACAGTGGTATGTTTGGGTCAGTAATTGTTGCTAGCTAAGTTTAAGATAAGACAGATTGAAGACGAGCCCTTCCCTATCCCCACCTTTTTGGTCTTGTGCCACATTTTTGTATTTTCAAACTAAATATTAATTTCCTCTATGGTACCTAGACTTTATGATTTTAAGTGCAGTACTAGATTGGTGACAAGGTTTCATCATATTACAGTTGAAGTGGCTAGATGCAAATATATTAGGTTGGTGCAAAAATAATGTTGTTTTCTCACATAGTAACATATGTGAGAAAACGACATTATTTTTGCACCAACCCAATAGTTTCTATGCTAAGGTTTCTTCTTTCATACATCTCACTTGTGGAACTCTTTTCTGGCTTCTTGCTTTCCGGTCAACTTTGATTTTGCATCTTAGTGGCTTTATTACCTTGCTTGGGGTTATAAAACAATCACTGGTTATAATGCATTGGCATGGAATCCACAAGTTTCTCAAGTTGCTGCATGGCTAAATCTATCCATTTATATTCCAGGGTTGTCCATGATGTTTTCTGGGTGTAACTACAGGAATTTGGTTATTTCAAACCATCTTTACTCAAGCAGTATCAATCCTTCTCTGTGTCTCATAGCTGGCACAGTTATTCTTTACTTTTAACTACAAATAGACATAATCCAGTTGAGTTCCTGTCAATGAGTGGAGAAGATGAAACCATCCATTACACTGCTGTCTTCTTTTTTGGTACTTGCTGTCTTCTTTTTTGGTACTTTAATTTATTTAAACACACACACACATTGCCTGCAATAAGGGAAATAGTTACAGAATTTATCTGATTACTCCTTTGCTTGCGCAATAAGTTCAATATTTTTTGGTAGTTCCCTAAATAAAGATAACAGACACAATAAAATTCTCTGGTGGTGTTTATTTCCCTTGATGAAGTCATGAACCTTAATACTCTCATCTATAGACACATTGACATATATTACATTTAAAGAAATATAACCTGTTGAACAATAATTCAACAATTCTATCTGAATGAATTATAATGAAAACTAAAGAAAAAAATGTTTCTGTCAACTGAAAACCACTTAATACAATCTTAAGATATCAACAGTCCCAGACGATATGCAAAACTTCTCTTACAAATTTAATTGGTTCCAGAAGGGCATCTGCTGAAAGTTTTTCTGTTTTTAATTTAAAATAATAAATTACAAGGTTGAACATATGTCATGCTAACAGTTACGTTCCTTAACCTCATAATACTTAATTACATTTAAGTAAAAAATAAATGCTTTAATTTATATACCATTTTTCTAAACAGTACTTTTTTTTTTAGAAATTTATTTACATATATATGAAGTTTTACTTTTTCTTACAGTTGTTTTTTATTTTCTTTCAGAATCTTGTTTGATTTTTTCCTTTTTCAAGTTTCTACTTTAAAATGTTTAAGTTGTGGATTATGTGCACACAACATAAAATGGCTCAAAAAATGTTGTTTCACGAATAATTAAATGGCTGCTCATTTAGATTTATTATATTGAAGAACTTGAAGAAAGAAAGAAATGTGCATAGGTGAATTCTTGATATTATCAGCATAGGAAAGTGATCCCAACATGCTACACATGTGAGAAGTTCCTTAAAACTATCCCATGAATTGACCCAAGCCTTGTGAGTAAAATTGGTTAGATGCAATTGTTCTGATGGCTGTACTGTCACAAGTCATCATGGCTGAGGTTTGAGAACACTGGCCTTGTTCAAATTGTTAATCATACCAGATGATACTGTGTCTCTCTCAGAAACTAGGAGTATGGTCCGCTCAGCATAATTGTTCCATAAACCTCAAGTGGTCTTTGTGAGTGATGAACAAACACAAATGTGCCTGAGCAGGTGTCCACAACAGGGATTGGCTACATGTACACACAAGAAAACTTAAAGAAAATGTGTGCTCCAGTAGGATTTAAATGTGTATCCCCCTTTGCAGGAGAAAACACTGTCTGATCCAGCTGCTTGGCTACGGAGTGCTTCACAACAAAACAAGGTGTTCTATTTGTTTTTAATCCTGCCAGAGGGAATATTTTCATTACTAAGTTTACTTGAGTGCACAGCCATGAAATAAACACTGTTTAAAAAAAAACAGAAAAATATGTGTACAAATATCCATGAAAAATATGTGTACAAATATCCATGAAAAAAGAACAATTGAAGTCATAAAAATTTGTCAGATTAAAAAAATACCATTAATTCTTTAAAGATTGCTTTGTTTACATTTCCAATATGAAATTGAGCAAATATGTCTTTTAAGAAAACCTGAATGAGTGAATGTGCATCAACGGTAAACAGAACTTTGCTCTACTGTGAAGCTCTCCATAGCCAAACATTCAAAGCACACCAGATAAGATGATGGTTTCTCATTCAAAGAGAGATGCAAGTTTGAATCTTGCTGGAGGTCATATTTTCTTTAAATTTTCTTGAGTACACAAGCTGGTAGACAAAATAAACAATGTGTCTATATTTCTGAGATGATGAATTATAACTATTTACATTGTTTGGACTGTTGTCCTCATCTTTATTGTTATATTCACAAGGTTTTGGCCATTGTAGAACAAGAGCAATCAACCCCAGTGAATAAAATAAAGGGTTCGGTTCAAAATTCCAACCTATATCACCTGAAGAAGGCCAGTGCATACCACAGCTGAAACATTGTAAATATGACAATAAAGATGAGGACAACAGTTCAAACAAGGTAAATAGTGTAAAATAAATATAGTTTTTTTTTTTTAAAAAAAAACAAAAAACAGTGCATCTATTTAAATATGGGTATCCACTAAAAATAATGTTTGAAGAAACAATTTTTTTTTTTTTAATCATTTGACCCCAAGCATGGTGATGGTGTCATACAAGGAGTTACTGGGAGTCAAAGAGAATGAGAAGAATTTAGAAGGAACCAGAAACCCAATCTTCAACAGTAAAGAAGGGATATATATATATATATATATATATATATATATATATATATATATATATATTGAGAAGGATCTTTTCCTGAAATAGAAGGAATAACTTAGTGTAAAAGAATCAACAATCAAATCTGTGCCATTTTAAGTTTGGGTTGATTTTGTTGACTTCATTGATGTTTTTAGAAAAAGGCATGAAATCACTTCTCACTACCAGATATATTCACAAAAAATATCATCACTGACATGCTATTATTACTGACAAAAAATAGAACGGGTCAAAACTTGGACAAACCACTTTCCCAAAGTTACTTTACTTGCCCAGTCAGTTTGTGCAAGAGGTTACTTATCCAGTCAATTTTGACTATGGCCTGTCTAGTAATATTATAATGAATACATGACCAAAGTCTATAAATCCATCAGATATGTCATCCATGTTACATGCATAGTGGACAATAATGATAGATTGACAAATAAACTATTCTGTAACCATGACTCAACAATACATCTTTACAGAATAAATCTAAAATAAGAAAAGAAATGACATCAATGCAGTTAAAACTGCTTTAAAACATTTAATTTATACAACCAAAATAGTTTTTTTTATGTACTATATTTGAAGATGTTAAGTAAACAATGTATAATTGATGACTTACCAACTTTTATTTTTCACAGTTTATTAATTTTTTTCTTCTAAATTTAAGCAAAAAGATGAAATTGATGAGAAATCTATCATTCAAGCAAATAAATCTTTAGTCCTTAAAAGAGAGGATGTGCTCAACTGAGATTTCCAGTTGAAAACTGATTTCTGAATTTTGTGTTTTGAATTTTTCATCGTCAAGAATCCATCAAAGCTTACAGAGACTGGTGAGATAAAAGATAGAGCAAAATAAATTTTTTTCCATTTGATTTCTGGATATTGTTTGGAGAATGTCAGTAAGAACTCAACTAAATCCAGTTTTCTAATATTTTTCAAAGTATCAGCTTCAATGACTTGAGAACAAGTGCCTAAATGTTCTTTAATTTGCATAATTTTATGATTTTTTATTTGTTTTTAATCTACAGACACTAATCTCACAACCATTTTGTGATACTTCTTTTTTAAAAATTGTGTTCATTTGAACATATATTTATGCTATTTTTTTTATAACTGTTAACTTGAATCAATTTTCATGGTTCATTATAAAGGAGTAAGATCAATGCTGAGGTGTGAAAAGCTGATAGATCTCAAGTTCTATAATCTGTCCTTAATTATGACATAATTAAACTCAGATGAGTATTTCCATGCATGCCACAGAAACATACAATAAGTATCATTAAGAATCAAACCAATGTTCATGTGTTTGGGGATGATGACTGCAGTAAGGATCAAAGAAGACCATTGATAGCTCTGCTTGCATGAAGTCACAAGTCATTGTTAATTGAGAGCTTGAGTGTGCTGGCCTTGTTGAAGTTGTTGATCATGCTAGATAACACGCTCTTTCCCAGAAACTGTAACTGAGGTCTGCTCAGCATAGCTGCAGTATAAACCACAGGTTGGCCCTGTGGGTGTTGAATAAAGTATCTGCAATAGGGATTGCCTAGCACCCCTAGTAAGCAGGTATCCTCGAATACGAGTGGCCAGCTATAAATACAATACTTTGTTTAGCTTTTGGAAGGAACCTTTCCCTATTTCAATGCATTTTGGGATTTCAATATCGTAATTTCCATCCTCTGTTAGAACACTTCCAAGATATTTAAATTTTTGTACTTGTCTTATTTTGGTATCTCCAAAACAATGAAAAAACAATCAGAGAATTTATTGTCAGTGTGGATATTCCTGAGTATAAAGTAAATGCTATGGAGTTATCATTGAGAGTAAGGTTATCTCATAAAAAAAAAAAAATAAAAAAAAATAGAGTGTCTGATACTTTGATACTGTCATTACTTTTATTATTATACTAGCAGTAGATCCCAGTGTTGCCCGGGGATGTAACAGTAAGAGATAGATCAAGTATCGACCATCATAAAGACTGAAAAATAAAATTGACAAAGATTATTGTTTAAGCTTGACGGACACGCATGTTTTAATTAGTTCTTTTTATATTTTTTATTTTTTTTACGAATTGGTCAAACCCAAACTCAAACAAAAACATTGTTTTCAATCATTATGAGTCTACTGATTGAATAGAATTTTATTATAAACAATTGTCTTGTAAATGGAATTTTTAAAGCATTCTGAATGTAAAAATAAAGAAAAAAGTGTGCAAGACAATAAGAAACACTACCTGCCAAAAAAAAACTGAAGTTTTGTTGAAATCAGTTGAAAAATGTAGGAAATCTGATCCCATATATAAATGAACACACACACAAACAACCTGGGTTTTATAATAGGTATAACTCGATATGATTTGTCCCCCTTTCATTCTTGTGACAGTGATGCCTCTTAATCGTGTTTGCAAATTGATTCCATACAAAAACAATTGTGTTTTTCCAATTTTTGGCGCTGTCAGAACCACCGCAAGGTAATTTTATGTAGTCCTGTGAAGTTTAGTTGAAATAGGTTGAAAAATGTAGGAAATCTGATCCAATATATAAACGTACAGACACACACACACACACACAACCTGGGTTTTATAATAAGTATGATTCTAGGTCTCACTACTTATTAGTTGGAGACTGATAACAGTCACCAACAAGTAAGTATTGACCGAAAATATACATGTGTCTGATAAATGTTAATTTAATTATACTAGAGCTTCTATAGAGGAGGCACATGGAAGTAAGGGATAGTGGCTTGGATTGAGGAGTCAAAGAGCAGAGTTTGAATTCCAGTTGAATCTGTTACATTCATGTATGTGCTAATACCCTTGGGAAAGGTATGAATCTTATTCTTCTCCCCCCAACTATGGATAAATAGCAAGACAGACAAGGTTCTATAGCCTTGGATGGCAACTAGCACAGAAAGAAATAGCAGCCTATTATGGTAAAAAAATCTGCCTCATCAGTCATGTATCAAAAGATACATGATTGTATAAGTGTGTATCACACATGGCACATAGCTGATTGAGAGCTTCTATAATGAAAAAAAAACACTTTTATATATTAATTTACTAGAAAATTAAACTATTATATGATGAAAAACAAATTTTTCTCTTTTCTTGGGCTTATTCAAAATTGCAACCATGGACCATTAAATTTTAAAACTAATTTGCCTTTACATACAAAATATATATGAGAAATGAAAAGAACTATTTAAATCTAAGTCAATGATCTTAAGTATTTATAAAACATTTTGGTTTCAGTGAGAAGGAGATTTCCCTTGACAGATGAAAGTTGCAGAAATTAATAAATATAATATTTTAGAGTGTGCTGAAAATTTTTCAGCACTTACCAAGAAAACCTTTCAAAGAATTCTAATGTTTGGTCATTTAGTCCAGCCAAGAACTTTGCAACACCCCCTGTTGTATCTTTCTAAATATAGATCATATTTATATTCTTAAGACATTTGTAACTTCAACAACATCCAAAAGGAGTTTTAGATTCAATAAAAAATTAATGAATGAAACATTACCAATATTTCAAAAGTTCTTTGAAGATAAGAAAAAATATTTTAAGATTTTAAAGTAGGTGATATAATTGAAACAATATTCAACTTAACCACATGATAAATTCATTCACTTATTTTAGTTTTCCAATCTCCTGAAATAAAACCCTTTCTTATTTTAACAGACAATTACTGTAAAAAAACAAAAAAACAAACAAGAATACTACTATTACTTTTGTAACTTTTAAAATGTATTACACTTTAAACCAAATGAGGTATTGGATTTTTTTTCAATTATGATAATTTGTAACAAAAAACAAAGAGAAACAAAAGGAATTGAAATTAAAGTGTAAATAGTTTTGTCTCCAAAGAATAGAATTGTGAAACAATGAAGCCTACAAATTAAGCCTACTGGCTATTGTCTAAAATTTTAAAATTCAATCTTATAAAATGTACTTGGGTCAGCTGGAAAGTTTATAAGCCAACCAAGATATAAATGTAAGTAGACACACCAGTTGGTAGACTAAAAGATATGCAAACGTACCACAATACAACAGCTGGTATGTCTATTTACATTTATATCTTGGTCAGCCTTTAAACTTTCTCGCCAATTCTCATATACAAGTTGGTATGATATACAAAGAAATAATACTGAAAAATAATTTTTCAAATTCTATTTTTCTTTGGGCTACAAATATAGATAAATGATATATATTCATTGGTGAGGATTTCAGCAGAAGAGAAAATTAGAATTTCTAAATTGCTCAAAAGGTTCCAGAGGATCAAGGGCCACATTCATTTGAGCAAACAGATTAAATGAGCAATAAGTGATTAGGAAGAATTCTATTTATGGATTTAAACATTTGTACAAAAATTTAATGATTGAGGATACATTTTTAATAAGCTTAAGAGAAGATAAGCAAATAAAAGAGGACAATCAGTCAAATCAGTTCAGAAAGTTGAGCTGGTGTGTAATAAAAGAAGGACTGATATGCAATCTCTGAGCAATGAAAAGAGTGAAACAAGTTTTCCCATTACAATTTAGTGGCAGTGCATTTGTGATACCAAAGTAGCTTGTAGTGAAAAATAAAACAAATTGTCAAAAATTTGCAGAGACACACATAAAAATAGTCTCAAATCCACTCACAGTGTAGAATAAAGCAAACTGTCACAAATTCACAGAGCAGTATGTTCAAATAGTCAAAAATCTACTTTTTCAAGTCGGCTTTCTTCGTTACATCTTATTCACTACCACTGACTTTACATGTCTGATGGCAAGTACACTAATCCATAGGCAGCACATCCATGTTACTCCATCAACCTTGTAGGCAGCACATTCAGGCAATTCCATCAACCATTTTTGGTTATAAACGATGGAATAAGCCTACCTAATTTTTTCTTTCTATTATGGAGCCAATAGCATTGGCAGATACATACCCTCAAGTCTTTTTTAAGGTAAGTGGATTTCTTCTGCACAAAACTATAAAGCCTAATATGTATATTTAACTTCTGAGCCTCTAATATATTCAGGAAGGATATTAGAATAATCCAGAACCTATACTGGCAGCAAGCCACCTGCATATGGATAGAAAATGTGTTCAGTAAATATACTAAAATAGGAGGACTATAAGTCAAGGATATGTTTTCTCACTTGACTTATTCAACCTATACAGGTGAGGTGATTCTGAGAGAATTAGAAATCCTACCAGGATTCATTATTTGTGATGCTGTATTGATAGCAGACATAGAAAGGAAACAACAAGAACTCTTACAGAAAGTAGTGAAAGAAGAAAGGACTAAACATCAATTGCAAGAAGAGGGAATGTATGGACGTTAGCAAAAGGAACAGATACCAAAATCAAACAAGTACACAAGTGTTTGGGAAGATGTTTTAACAGAGAACAGAAGGTGTAACAATGAAATCCAAAGGGGCATTGTGATAGCAAAAGGTGAGTTCCAAAAGCTAAGCAAAGTATTAAGAAACAAGAAAATTTTATAAGAAAAAAAGGAAAGAGTACTGAACTGTTATGTAATATCAGCCTCCTCTATATAGCAGGGAATACCAAACACTTCTCATAGATGAAGAGATTTGAAGCAACAGAAATATGGTTCTACAGAAGGATGTTGAGAATACCATGGATTGAGCATGTGAGCAACAATTAAATTTTAAAGAAATGGAAACAAAAAGAACACTTATAATTAACATCAAAGAGAGATTTGAAATTTGTAAGAAACATAATGAGGAAAGAGGACTTATAAAATTTGATACTCGCAGTGCAGATTTAAAGCAAAAGGGATAGAGTAAAACAGTGCATAATCTATCTGGTGAGCTTGAGTAAATGGAGGGTGGAGTAAGATTCAGGAGAGATAACAAAAAGACAAAAATTAAATAAGAGCTATAAATGAGAGGAAATTGTGGAGAGTCATGAAGAGACATGGCACATAGAAGAATCTTTCTTAACTGGTTATTCATTCTGGTGTTAAGGTAGTTTTTGCCTAACTTCATCTTGAAAAATGTTAATTTCTAAATGCTTCCAAATCTCTTCTTGTGAATATTAAGTTTATTACTTCTAAAATCTGCACTATCCACAGATTAAGAGTAGATGCATGGCTTAATAAAAACAAAAAAGTACAGAATTTAAATTCTTGAAAACTGACATGTCTTCAGATCCAGCTCTTCAAAATCAAGCAAAATATCAAAGAAAACGTTCTTTATAAATTTACTGCTTTTTATTTATAATGTTTAAAAAACTTAAAATGCAAACTTTCTTGGGTACAATTTCAAAGCAGTTAATGGCTTTCAGTTGTGTGGCACTAAAAAATTAATGTCTATAAACAATCACTTTCTCCTCCTCCAACTCCTTTATTGGGTATTTAAGCATGTTCTGCTTTTCCCCAGGTGCAGAATGTTGTTTCAACTTTGTTAAGTGTTTTTTTTTCCTTAAGAACTAGTAAAAACCAATTATCTCAAGAACATTTTTTTTCAAAGAAAATCATTCTTTTAATTTTCAAATTTAGGGTGAAAGAGATTAAGATTAATTCTTTGAAACAGGATGAGTGAGACAGACTCCATTGGGTAGTAACTCGGACTTAGCACCCTTATATATGTATGCATGTATGATAGGAACTTATCAGGATTGATGATAAAGGCAACAGCATTTTGCTTCTACTGGAACAGTGATAAGGTAGTTATGGGGAAAATAGCTTGACCAACTACTCACTGACCTTCTTCTGTCAACTCTTTCAGTATACAAGTCAGAAGATATTTTGTTAGAACAGGATAGACTACACAGAAAAGCAGATTCAGTCCTTTCCCAAAAACAATGTTTTTAATCAAACTCACTCCAATTAAGGCATTAAAGCCACTAAAACACAATGGGTTACTGAGTGTGAAAAGGTTAGAAAACAGAAACATTATTAAGCAGAGAGAACACAATAGGCGTAATAAAGTTGGCTGAAAAGCATATAGCCAGAAGAGTGTTTCACATGCTAGAAGAGTGAGAAAAACTCTTAGCATAGATCTTATGGTTACATCTAACCAATTCCACTGTAAATTTATGAGACCTTCTTGTACTCTAGTACTGCACTTAAATTCACAGAGGTGCCACAGAAAAGAGCTCATCTGACCAATTACCATTATACTATTATTTATAGAAAAGACACAGGGAAGCAATTTTATGGCAATTAGAAAGTGACTCAAGCCAAGATGTCAGGTCAGTTCCAATAATATTACTGATTCTTTGGATTTTATTAGGTTGGTGCAAAAATAATGTCATTTTCTCACATATGTTACTATATGAGAAAACGACATTATTTTTGCACCAACCTAATATCAAGAATCTCTAAATATACAGCAGGAGCACCAGACCATATGCAGCAGCAATATTCAAAACATGGATGAATAGTAGACTTATAGATATGTAAGTAGATTCTAGAGAGAAAAATTGCCTAGTACAGCACAGTGAACCAAATTTCTTAGCAGCAGACCTAGCAATGGATTCAATATAATCTTTCCACTTCATGTCAGCTGAGAATGTTAGCCCAAGATGATGCACTGATTCACTCTCCTGGAGGTAAGCATCAGCCATGCTTATGCAAGGCAGAAAGGGGTCCCTCAAATGAGCAAATATAAACAAACTCAGTTAAAATTTGAAATGAGTTCATCAATTCTACTTTTGTGCTCATTATCTTCCTGATATGTATAATAGTTAACTATCAATTGGTCAATGAAAGAAAAGACATTAATACCAACAGGGGTTAGTTTCTATTGTTAGAGAAGTGACACTCCTTTATCCATAAAAAAAAACTAATAAAAAAAAACTTAAAAATGTAAAAGAGGCTCTTGTTATGTTGAGAAGTTTCCAACATATAACAGATGTGGGACAGACATTAAAAAAATCTTTAGTATAGAAAGAGTTAACTGACCATGACTAAGTCTTTTTACATACAAAATTATGTTGTTTTAAGGTTCAGTTAAGTTTGTAAAAACATACCAACAAAGATAATAGCAAAATAAAAAAGTAAATAATTTCAATATTTTTTTAGGTCATAATTAATGTAGACTAAGTTGTCATTGTTAAGAATAATGGATGAAATACTCAATAGACAATTGGCGAAATTCTCAATGAGCAGAATTGATGAAATACTCAATAGACTATTTTCAAAATTCTCAATAAGCAGATTTGATTAAATATTCAATAGACAAGAGGAAAAGGAAGAAAACCAGGGCAAAATAATATAAGACCAATAATAAAAAATGCAAATCAAAAGCAAAGCAGCTATAAGACAGTAACAAAACACAAAGTTGATAAAATAGGAATAGTGTTCACATTGAAAAGGGATACAGTCACGTGGTCATAGTCTTCTCACTTCAAAGCAAGAAAAATCTCATGCTGAAATACTGGTTCTTATTTAATCACTGTATGTATATATATATATATATATATATATATATATATATATCTCAGATAGATAGATAGATAGATAGATAATATTAGTGGTTAATATACACATACATATATATACATATACCTAAAATATATATACATACATATATATATATATATATATATATATATATATATATAAAATAATTCCAAGAGGATAGAATCCAGGTAGAACTCAATGTCCAGGACGTAGTAAGGATATAATAAAAAGGCTTAAACACTAGTACTGTATGGTCATAATTTATTACATTGGAATCGTAAATATGATTCAATTTATCAGACCTACAAATTCAAAAAGAAATCAGATGTTGGAATTCAAAAGCAAAGAAAAGCAATTATAATACAATAATAAAGTAAAAATTTCTCAAAACAGAACATGAATAGTGTTCAAAGAGTGCAAGAGGGATACAGTTACTGTGGTTGTAGCCTTCTGACTTTGAGGCAAGAAAAAAAAATTGGGGGATAAGACTGGAAAACTACCAATACTTTATTGCTTGGGAAGAAATCCTAGCATGCATCTGGAAATTTGGGGAGGAGAAGTTTTTAGCAGTGAGTCCCCAAGATTGTAACCAATGATGGAAATTGACAATTTGTTAAATGTCCTGTAACCTGTAAGATATCAATTTACAATTGGATATAGTAATGAACAATCTGCCAAGAATTCATTATTGTTTCAAACAGCAAGTTTTCATAAGATGTTAAAACATTATTTTCTTTGAATACTTATTATCTACACATGAATTTAATATATCGATAATTCTATACAAGAAAGCAAGTAAAGTCAAATACAAACAAATTCTTGCCAGATTGTCTCTAAATTCATTCGTGAACTGAAAAAAAATTCTGGATAATAATACCCATTGCTTTTGATTTTTAAAACAATAGTTATAATGGTCTGAACTGGTGGAACTGAAAAGTTCACAAAAAATACTAGATTTAATATACAAGAAAATAGCACCACTATTAAATAAAAATATTTAAAATATGTTTATTCCTTTGAAGGTGGCATGTAGCATGATTACTGGGAGAAAAATGAATAGTTTGAAGTCTGGATATGTTAATACTACTCTTAGTAAAATATGAATCCATTTCTGTCTTCTGTCTTTTCATCAGGATTTGACAAAAGTCTTGTTACTGGCATACCAAAATTGTCAATGTAAAAGTTTACATTCATACCAGAAGTTCTTTCTTGTTAATATATTGCAAGTACAAGCTGTTTCATGTTACTTGTGCCGAAACAAAGCACTGCCAAGTTAAGCACTCTTTTCCCTTAAGAAGGCCAGTTAAGCACTTTTTCCCTTAAAAAGGGTAAGCAGTCCAATAATCTTCCAAAATATACCTGCCTCCTCCTGCCATACTTAAGTGTAAATGAGTAGGATTAGACTGAAAATGGAGTAATGCTCCTTGGTCTGAGTAGGAGTTGCCCAATTTTCATTTTTCAGCAGTTACAGTGTTCAAAATTGTTTAGGCTGTCTTGTAGGGAATGACTTATTTTCCCCTCTACAACCTCTTTCCCCACATCCAATGTTGCTACTTCATAGCTATTTCCATGGCAGATGCTCAGATTACTTTTTAGTTACTCCAGTTCTGACCTTCATAGCTAGGATTTGCCATGGTACATTCAAAGAATCATATCACCTCCATTTCCCTCCTATTCCATTTGTAAGGAGGAAGCTCCACTCAGGCAGATTTTTCCTGAGAGCTGCTACTCTGGAACAAATTCCTGCAAGGAGACTTTTCTGAAGATTACAATTTTAACCTCTTTAAGTCGAAAATCAATCACTATCTATCCTCCTTATCCTCATAATTTTTATTTCCTTGTTCCTCCTCTTACATCCAGTAACCTTCTACCATGAATAGCTTTGAGCTTTGTATTAAGTGAACCTTAGTTATAAAAAACAAAAAAAAAACAAAAAAAAAACAAAAAAAAACACCAATATCACACTTTATCAAACCCCAAATATAGGTTTTGGGCAATATCTTTCTCCTGTATGATCTTACAATAAAATAATAAAATTCATGCTAAATATATCACCATTTCAGAATTTTACACTTGTACTTGTATTTGCAAACCAAGAAAGCAACAACACCCTTCTTGTTATGATTATTAAAAATGCTTCAAGCATTTTAACATCACGTCTTAAGTGAAAGGTAAATGTAATCAGTAAAACAATTTATTTTTAGTCAAATCCCTTATGGAATGCATGTACCTCATCAAGTGGACACATTGAAAGAGACAACCTCAAAGCATTGATTCTTTTATTCTCCAGTGAGAAAAGGTGACACTTTTATCTCATTTACAAGGATGTTAGATGTGAAACCTCACACACTAAACACAACACTGAATATCTGAGAATTAGGCTTATTTCAATCATTTTCTAATTTTCTGCTTGCAAAGAAATATCTAGAGCTGACAATAAATAATGCTCATAAACTTGCTGAGAAGAAAAATCTACAATTTGTTTAGACGAACATGAAACTTTTTATTCCATTGTTTTAACCATTGATTTTTTTTTTCATTTTTCAGCAGGAAAAAGGAGACATATTGCAGAGGTTATTTTGCTTATCCAGCTAATATTTTAATATGCCTTTACAAAGATTAGCTTAGTATGACAAGACTATCATTGTAGAAATGCTAAACTCACAAACAATGGCTTTTGAGACAAATATCTTGGCCACTGCATCATGGGAACACACAATTTTTGAGAATTGGCTTTTTGAAGGGATCTTCAGCAAAGATGAAATAAGGGTTATAAAATCTGAAACTGAACATAAATGTCTTATTTACATTATTTATATTCAGACTATTGTCCTCATCTTTGTTGTTGTTGTTATCACAACATTTCATCTGTTGTGCCCTCCAGCCATTATATATCATTCTGGGTAACACATGGGGAATTTCAAACTTAACCCCTTATTTCATTTATGGGCATAGACTTTTTTGTTGCACTGCCCATGTCTAGGGATATCTCATCTAGTTTTATTTTTAGTACTGCTCAATTATTACTCACCCTGTTTCCACTGAATTCAAATACGCACTGCCTGGCCCAAGGATTAAACTCAAAATTGCTATGTCACCAAATTCACAAACCAACATTTTAATCCACTAGGTTAGCATTGGTTTGTGAATTTGGGGACATAGTAATTATGAGTTCAATCCCTGGAATGGGCAATTGGTATTTCAACTTGGTGAAAACATGGCAAGAAATAATTGAGCAGTACGAAGAATTAGACAAAATATCCAGAGACATGGGCAGTGAAGTTAAAACAGTCTAACCTCATAGATTAAATAAAGGGCTCTGTTTAGAATTCTGTGTAAATTACCCAGTTTGATATACACCTGATGAAGGCTGGAAGGTACAATGGATGAAACATTATGATGATAATAACAACAAAGATGAGAACAATAGTCTGAATATAAATAGAGTAAATAATAACTCTAATATTATGGCTATAAGCCACTTTCTTTTGATTTAATTTAATAAACAATATGTCAATATAAGAACACAAAGAACAGGAAGTGAATTGAAATATGAAATACCACATTTCTGTGGGCTCATTTGCCTTAAATCTTTTCTTCAGAAATTGGAGATACCTTGATTCCAGAAGTAACATTTTAGGTATGAGAAGAACTGTGAGGGTATTTCAGTCATATTCTAAGTGTTAAATTTTATAATGAAAAAGAATAATTATTCAGTGATAATTCAAAATGGCAGAGAAGTTGAAGAACCCTGGGATAACAAGTGAGAGAAAAGCAACTGAGACCTTTGAAAACAAATTTTCTGTCCAAACACAGCACATAAATTAAGGAAAATACATTTCTTATATATGTCATAAAAAGGGTGAAACCAATTAAAATTATTAAAGAATTAAGAATTCCTTCAATTTATGAGTCAGTTATGATGCAACTGATTTCAACAAGACTCCTTATCACCCTGTATGAGAAACCAGTTATGGAAGACACTCATTCTTGACAATTTCTTTTGATGATGATAACAAAGAAAAAAATAGTGATTGCCCATAATTAAAGTTTATAGAAAGCACAGATCCTATCAAGGTTGTGATGCAGCTCTTCTCAGAGATGATACATTAATCAATCTGATGGTTTTGTTTTGGAAATGGCAAAATACTGATAATGAAGAAACTGCATCCTGAAGACATTTTCCTGATTTGGACCTTAGTAGAGTTTCTGTAGAAAAGAATAGTTCTTTCAGACTTCTATAAGAGAAAAAAAAAAGAAGAAATCTCCATTATTTGGAAGGAAAATTTTTTTTTATATATCTCTGACAAAATTTCATCAGCTTTTTTTAGCATTATTGTTATAGGGGGCAATAGTGGAAGGCTTAGTTTTTCCATACCTCTTTTGAGATCTACTTTGCTAAAAGCACTGTCATTTACGTAGTCTTTTTCATCTTTCATTCTCATCCAAAAATATCTTGTAACCTTTGCTTCTAACTTCATGATTTGCGAAAATAATCCAGTTTACCAAAGAGAGTAAGGTATGTTACCTGAACAAAGTTATGCAAAACCTATAAAATAAAAAAAATATATATATCAGTGTTAATTCAAAAATTTGAAATAAATTTCAAAATATGATCGGTATATATGCTTATGCATGCACATATACGTTTAGAGGAAAATAATCATTCTCAATGAAAATTGTTAATAGTCACATACAGTATTCAGAAAATAAGTTTTAATACCATGTCTCTTACAGGACGTAGGAGATCATGGCTCTCTATAGATTCCTTTTATTTATTATATGTGAATTGCCATACCTTCTTGGGAAAGCTAGTGGAGGAGTTTTTGATTACTTTCTGCACAGCTAGGAATTAATAGTTTTCCTTCTCTTAGACAGATTACCACCCATGACATGAGTCCAGTCTACCATGAAGTTCAAAACACAGTTTTCAGGAGAAGAAATAGATTGATACCTTTCCCAAGGACATTAGTGTGAAAGTGAATGCCACAGACTAGCTTGGAAATAACAGACTATTGAAAATAATAGATTCTTCATAAGAGGGAAAGATGTATGCAAACAAGAACAGACACTGTCCAGCAGACAATTTTAAATAGGTAATTGATGAAGTTAATTTCAAACAGTAGCATGCTTGAAGATAATCAAAATTTTATAAACACAAAAGAGTGATGGGCAATTTATTCAATATTTCATATCATGAAAAGAAGTGACTTTCTCAGCAAAATATAGAAAAAATTGCCTCCATAAAAGCATATTATTCTGAGCTACCTTCAATCTTTAACAAATAAAGACATAAAAATATAGTTTGAAATTTGCTATATTTATAGAGGAAGAGTGATCAACATCAGAGACAGAGCATTTACAGACATGAAAAAAAAAAAAAAATGAAATAAGACCGATATCTCATTTTATCAGCTATATTTACCAAAATTACAGTAAAATATATTGAAGTACTAATGAGTAAATTTATTCAATAAAATTGCCATTGGCTTCAATCACAGTGTCCAGACAACTTCAGAATTTCCTCTAACTCTTCTGGATGATCACCTTGTTTAAGTTGGTGAATGCTGCTATCATCTTTGCCTTCATTTCATCTTTGGTATTACAAGGAGTTTTGTTGGCTTCTCATTCAACTCCGCCCAACACATAATAATGAAGGGGTTTGCAATCTGGGGAATTAGGTGGCCAGATGTAAGGAGTAACATGGTTGCAGAAATTGTCTGACAGTCATGACTGAATTCTCCTGCTTGTGTAGCATGGTGCATAGTTCTGTTGCCAGACATAGAGTCTTCCAGCAGCCATCACCTTGACCCAGTACAACCAACTCTGAGACACTCACCAACAAATTTGTGAGTTCTTTCTTTTCTTATCAGAACGACCAGAGTGAGTTTTCCAAGCTGCCATACCTTCATAATCACCATTAGACTCATCCAAATCTTTCCAAATTCTCTGTGCTGTCCTCATACTGACACCCAAACACTTTCAAATGTTTGTATTGGAGTTTCCAGTGTGAATGTGAAACAGTACAGTATGCTATCTCCAAATTTTTGGTAGAGTGAATTGCGTCATAGTGCTCTTTTTCTCACAGATGGTGCCCAACTAGCGACAGTCACCAATTGCACCCTGTATGCACAGGAAGCATGTGTAGCTATTCATTTTCCTAACATTGTCCTGATATACAAAAATTTATATATCATGTTCTCCTATATATATATATATATATATATATCGGAGAGCCAAGTTTGAATTCCACTTGAATCAATTACATTCACTTACATGGTAATACCCTTGGGAAAGGTATGAATCCTCTTCTTCTCTCACCCCCAGTATGGGCCAATAGCAGGACAGATCAGGTTCTATAGCCCTGGATGGCAACTGGTCTAGAAGAAAGACAACTCTGAATTCAATACCTGTGAAGGGTTGTTTGGGGACCTTGTGGCACATGGTGCCCCAGGTCTGTAATCGACCCTTCAAAAAGTGTGGTTGGTTCTGCACAAAGCCTTCACCACTATAATCATATCATATGTGGTGCTGGTGTCTGGCTGTCAGTTCCTAGGAAATGAGCTGCTTGACCCTCATACATCAAGTACAACAGGAGAGCACACCATATATATATATATATATATATATGTATGTATGTGTGTGTGTGTATTGGAACAATGACTTGAGAATTTTATTAAAGCTTTGAATAGCACCAATGAAAGCATCTTAATACTAAAAAAAGGCAAATATCTAAGGAGCTTTTTGTCCACCTCTTCATCAGAGATCAAGCATTGGCAAAACAATTTCTTTTTTTATTAATCTTAACAAGAACAACAAGACAGAATTTTAGAGAACTTTTTCTAACAAATTTAGAAACCAATTTGTATAAATAAAACAAATAAAACTGATAAAAAAATCTGAAGAAGCACCAGAAATGGTTGGGATTAAAAAAATGTTTAGTTTTCTCCCAAAAGAAGAAGAGAATGACTGAAGCTCTCCTTTTACCTGCACAGGGTGGGTCTTCTTAATTTGACTGTAACTGCTTCAACAATTCTGAGCTTATGCAGGGACCATACACTGTATAAAATGTCAAACCAATTTTCCCAATATTCACCTGCACATACGGGATTGTCAACCAAATGTTGGCCAATAGAAGAATCTAAAGCCAACTGTGTCAACCATGTCAAAATATGCAACTCCCACCCATCTTATATAAGCCAGAATATGCTAGTTGATTCCCATAACCAAGCATAGACTGGTTCAGCCCACATAGTCAGCATCGCACTGACATTTAAAATAGCACAAAACAGAGCTATTAAAAATAGGGCAAACCTTGTCCTTCTAAAAGGGAGGAAGAACACTTCTAGTTAAAAAAAAAAAATTAAGTGTGTGTATATATATATATATATATATATATATATTATAAAAGGCTCAAACACTAATATTCCACGGTTATAATTTATTACATTGGAATCATAATCACAATCCAAATCATCAGACCTACAAATTCAAAAAGCATATATATATGTATACACACAGCATGTGATGGGTAAATTGTTGCCATTTTATATTTTTATATTTTGTGCATGCATGTTGTTTTTAGTTTTGCTGACTGCACAGTATAGTGGGGTAACTTGGACACCATCTGTGAGAAAAATAGCACCTTGACACAGTTCATTCTGTCGGAAATTTGGAAGCAGCATGAGTTGGGTGATATATCCAGTTAACATCATTGTGTTTGGAGTGACCACTAGTGATGACGACATTATGCCTTCATTCATCTTCCTACAGGGCCTCCAACAACATGGATGCCTACATCAAGTGCTTTGAGCAGGTAATGCTGCCTCACGTCAGGAGGGTGACTGCTGGAAGACCCTATGTCTAGCTAAAGGACTCTGCACCATGCTACACAAGCAGGAGAACCCAATCATGACTGTCTGACAATTTCTGCAACCATATCACTCCTTACATTTAGCCACCTAATTCCTCTTCATTATTATGTGTGGGGCACAGATGAGCAAGAGACCAACAAAACTCCTTGTAATACCAAAGATGAAAAGGATTATGCAAGGATTATGGCAGAATTCACCAACTTAAACAAGGAGACCATTCAGAAGAGTTGCAGGAGATTCTGAAGTCATCTGGAGACCATGATTGAAGCCAATGGGGATTTTATTTTATAAATAAAATATATGGTTATTTTTATCCATCACACCCTGTATATGATTATATATATATATATATATATATATATATATATATATATATATATATATATATATATATATATATAAATATAAAAGTGAACATAGAAGTCAACACTTAGAGGCGACAGTCTGTTTCATGCTATATGCAATCGTCAGGCCTGATGATTGCATATAGCATGAAACAGACTGTCGCCTCTAAGTGTTGACTTCTATGTTCACTTTTATATTTACACACGCTCTATCTCTGATATTGAGCACTTTATTCCATAAATATAGCACACCTTAAGACTATATTTCTTTATATATATATATATATATATCTGCAAATTGGATAATGTTTGTGTGTGTATGGAGATAGTTACACAAATTCAGGTTGAAATAGAAAAATGTTCAGGACTTTCCCAAAAGACTATATAATTATTGTGTCTATTACATAACAACACTTTAAACACATTAATAGTTCACCATTATAAACCTGACTCCAATATCAATCTAATAAATGCCAGCCTGATTAGAAGAGAAGAGACTTTTCATAGAAGAAAATACATTGAAAGTGCACTGATCTCACAACTCTCTATGGTCAACATCTGACCGGGCTTATATACAATATCACAAAAGCAATAGTAACATAATGCGATATAACAAAATAATAGACAAAAACACTTCTACTTGGAGTGAGCTAATTTCAAATCCAGCAGCTGTTAATGGCTTCAATATGAAATAAAAAAGAAAGAACTTTCTGGCCATATCATCTGACAGTTTCATAAAATTTTTAACAATTCAAAAGAGAAGGAAAACTGTAAAAATGGTGTACTGCTGCAAATGAGATGATAGCTGAGAGGTTTGAAGTTAAGTCAATGATTGGAATGGACATACAAAATTTTAAAAGGACACTTTAAAAATATTAAGAAGTCTACAATCAAAGCGGAGGCACATTGGAGTAATGGATTGCAGCTTGAATTGAGGAATTGGAAAGCCGAGTTTGAATTCCAGTTGTGTTCATTACATTCACTTACATGCTGATATCCTTGGGAAAGTTATGACTCCATCTACCTCCCAGATATGGGTAAATAGCAGGACAGACTGGGTTCTATAGCATTGGGTAGCAACCAGTCTAGGAGAAGGAAAACTCTGAATTCAAACCAGCCTGGAGAGCTCAATCAGGCTATCTTGTCCACCACTTCTACTGCAGTACATGTGGTACCCCTATGACTCGAAAGAGTTACAGGAGTCATGATCATGAATCAAAGATAGAGAAAGAATAGCAGCTTCATAAGATAAACTCTTCACTGACATGGCAGTTCTGGAAAAAACAAGATGCACCTGTTTAAATGATTCTCCACACAGATCAGACTCTTTACCAGGGTCTGCTTATAGCCAAGTTAAGGGATGTACAAAATATGACAAATATCTCTCCACACTCAAGGTTCAGATATTTTTTTTTTTTTTTTTTTTTTTACAATGATGTTCACCCTGTACAAGGCCAAAGAGCCTCATGAAGTAGATTGTTATAGAGTAAGAGATACAGTTTATGGAAATATGTTGGAAAGATAACTTTAGAATAAGTTGAGATTGTAGTGATTGGAGAAGCATTCTTTTTTAGGAATCAGTTCTACAAAGCAGCAGCTCATGGTAAGAAGCTGCTCATGTGGAACTTACCTCTCACCAGTGGAATAGGAATGGTATGTGGATGTTTCACTACAATGTGTGTAGCATAGCAAGCCTTAGCAATGGAATTTAAAACTGGTGAAACTAAGGAATGTATTTGACCTGAAGAGTTTTCATGGAAATAGTGATAGAGCAGTGAGAGGAATGCAACATTTCATCTCTGAGAAAGGGGTTGTAGGATGGAAAATAATTCATCACCCACAAGGACAGAGACACTTTGGACTCTATTGAAACTGGATAGTGAAAACTGGGAATCTCCTGCCCAAATATGGCAGCAGTACTCCACTTTAGGCTTGATCTGGCTCTTGTAAATTAGAGGATAGCAGACTTACTGGAGCAGTACAGAGAAGTGACCATTTTTCTAGCACTTTTAGTGATGAATCATATATACAAATTCTTCTGCATTGAGTTAAAGTCCCAATAAGTGCTCAAGGCATGGGGCCTCCCTGAGGAGACATAAAAAATAAAAAGTCATTTTCATAGTTATTGATAAAATGGTAAATAATAAATATTGCATTGTAGTTGGTTTGTCTATTTTGATAATTCTGTATATTTTTGAATAAAAAGATTTCTCTTCAAATCTATTTTATTATAAAATGGTAAATAATAAATCTTTATAAAAGTTAAATGATAATCATTCCATTGTATCTGGTTAAAATTGTTTTTGAATTTTATAATTATTGTTGAGTCTGTCAAAAGTATATACAGTAAAAAGCAGTCTCAAATGGAATAACCGTCCTTTGACACACCATTTCTTTTGCATGTATGAAGTTTAAAAATAGTGAAATTTCCCTTCATAGAGAAAAACAAATATTAAACAAATGTTGCCTGGTGTTGGACATTTCAGAAACTCAAATCTTATTTACATGACATAAATATACATATATGTATGTGCATGTAATTTGTTCTTTTACATTTTGGGAATTTGAACAGCATGGTTAAATTTTCTTATCTTTTGTACTGTCCCAGGTATTAACATGTGTTAAGATATACATTTTTGCCTGACCATATTTAAATACACACATTATATACATAATTATGTATTTTAAAGACTACTGTTCAAAGAAGTATGGCTATAGTTTTTGCTAGTCTACGTACAGCACTTCCAATTTTAGATAGGATATGTTCTATCTGCATAGTGTGTTTTTGATAGACCATAAATAAATTTGGGATAGAGTAGTACTTTTTGACTGTGTTGTAGCCTAATTACTAATTAACTTTCCCATTTGTTAAATTTTTATCTCTTGTGACTATTTTATACCTATTGACTTTTTTCATAAACATTTGCATAATTTAGTAAAAGTCTTATTATTATTCCTGACAATTCCACCTCCTTTATCTGAGGCAGTGACAGAAAAATCCTTATTTAGGTATGGGTTGGAATGAAGGTATGTATTTGTACATATTTTTGTTTATGTAAAAGAAAGAAAAACTGCAATCTTGTGACTATGACAAGACACTGTTATATAAATGATTAGCTGAGATCTGGGTTATTTCACGTTCTCAGACTATATATATATATATATATATATATATATATATATATATATATATATATATATGTGTGTGTGTGTGTGTGTGTGTGTGTGTGTGTGTGTTTCAAAATATAGTTATATTTCAGTGATCCCTTTATATATAGCATCATGCAAATGACTCTCTAGAGACGTCATTACAATTGGAGGAAATCCTTATGTTGTCCCATTGTGATATAATTAATTGTGTATTCATTTTTGGCATAAAGTCCTGAGAAAATAAATAAGTAAAAACATTTTAACAGTTGAAATAAATGACTTTGCTGTGTCCAGTTGGGAATTACCCAGGCAGGATAGAATTTCCACTTTGATGCCAGGTCATTGACAAAGCTGAGATTGACCAAACAAAAACACAATGAAATAACTAGGAATAAATATCAGATGAGGAACATTTGGAACATTATGTCCAACGTCTTGCATCTGTCTTTTGCAAGATTCAACTCATGCATCACGTCATCCTATGCCGCATTTACCCAACTATATATCCTCTTAACATGATATATTTCAATTTCTAAAAGAGTTAGAATTTCGATGATGCTAACAATGAGACTAGCTGGCTCCAAGCTGCAAGGGCCAGTTGCCAGAGTAAGTTAATTTCCAATGAATTTCCTAATACACAATGATCAACATTACCAGTTAAAGCACTAATGTAAAATATACACAATATGCTTACTTATTATATCAACCAAGTATTTCTGTTCTAATTCACTTCATGAAATCCCAATTAAAAGAATAAGTTTAAATATTACCAAATTCTAAAGCAATATTTTCTACTATTTTGAATTAGTTGTCTACCAATTGTTTTTGAATCTAGAAGATGTAGGTAATGTTTTAGTTGTTATTGCTGGTCACTGATTTATCGATACATCATCAATTCACAAATCAGATTTATTCATTTTCTGTACTGAAAAAATAAATATTTCTGAAAATAAATATAATTTCCCTAGTATCTTGGCTTAAGGTTTATTTTTATTTTATTTTTTTTTGTTAAATAAAAAGATAAGTATTTTAAAAATGAAAAATATTCATTTCACTAAGTTTAAGAAACATTGATAAAACTTGTAAACAATGTACTACAGCTGATGACCTAATTTTTTTTTTTTTAGTTAAAACTTGGTTAAAGAATGAGTAGGGTTTAATGAAAGTGATACTGTTATTTTTTTTATCATTTCACATCAAGCAAAGCAATAAAGCTACTAAGACACAAGGGGTTACTGAGTGTTAGAGAATATGAGAAAAAAAACTATTAAAGAGAAAAACATTAAAAGAACAAGAATTAAGAATACAGTAAATAACAAATGTCATTGCATTTAAATTTTTGAAGATCACAGTTGACTTAAGAGACAAGTCCCATGCCATTGGCAGATTTTGCCGAATATAAATATCCAGGCCATGCATACATATGTTAGAATCTTTTCTAAAAAGAAGACGGTAGCCTGGAACAGAAAATTCATTGATAGCAGTAGAAGAATTTAAATTAGCTTAAAGAGAAAAGATTCTACACTCCAGAAATTGGAATGTATTCCATGAATATTGGTAAAAGAAAGGTTGAGTCTGGGGAGTGGCGGGTAGTTGATTTTTGTTTACTGGTTTACTCATATTTCTTTTCAATGTATCTATCATGAGAAGGTTTTGTTAAGAAGACAAAAGGCCAAAATAATTATCATTATCTATTATCAATGGCAAGGAGGTGGCTAAGACTAAAGTATAATGTAGTCTCAGAGTTACCCAGTGGAAATATACACTCTTATAATGAACTGTAATAGCGGTTTTCTATGCATAGCTTAGATGTGGTACAAAGCTTAATGTATGGGGCATCCACTGTGGATCAAACTCACTCTTTAGTTGTAACTGATCTAGTGAGACAAACTTGCTAACCATTACACCATGCTGAAGTGTCCAAAGTGGACCTTAATGGTTAAGTGATAGTAATATAGACAATTGTCATGATCTAAATAAATCTTATAGTAATTTTGATATCACAATAACTTTCAAAAAGAGATCAGTGAACCTTAAATTTAATCTGAGTTTGCTTATATTTACTTCTTATAGGAATATGGATTTTATCAAATATCTTTAGAAAATCTCTTTTCACTGGTTGATGGAGAAGAGAGTGAGCACTTGTACAAAACACTTTTCTATATAACTATATTACTTCCTACCAGAGTAGTAGAAAAATACTGTTATTACCAGCTAGACTTCACATAAAACTATATATGATTATTTAAGCAGAGTTTAAAATATAGAATAATATGAAAAAGCTTCTTATTGTTGCTTAAAATTAGTGATTTCTTTAAGGTTGAATTTGATGGATTTTATGCTTTATTGACAAACTGAACCTTTTTTTTTCAAGTAGACAAATGACATCAGTTTTCGGTTTTCTTTCTAAAATCTGAATGTATGACTGACTCTCAAACTAAGATCAAATTATTATATTTTAATATCATTGCATCTTGGTATCCTGAATGAATTAGTAATAAAATGAACCTTGAAGAGATTTATAGTCTACCAATGGTAGTTATAAAATCTCATAACTGTCTGACATGATTTTGTTTTTACACTCATAACATATAAGCAGTATAAAATCCACAGAGTCAAAAAATCAGTTATGGAAAATATTCAGTGTGAAGAGCAGCACTAGAGAAAGAGACTGGGTTCTGTATGGAAAGCTCTGATTCTGGTTTCTTGACTAAAAATGACATGCAATGTAAAAATCTTTCCAGAAAAAAATGTCAGGCATAATGTCAAAGAATATTCTGCAGTTAAGGCACAAAGATATGAAAAAAGGTTGGAAATAAAAAAAAAAATAATTAATAAATTTTGATCTTCTGTTGTAATTTTATTTTTGTTGATTTTTCTCATAAACTATAATGACTATAGTGAAAATGAATAAAAGTAATGAACAGTGAAACAGTAATTGACAAAGAAGACTATATAACAGATGAAAAGAAAAAGTTTAATATTTAATATATATGATACATAAAAACAATGTGGGCATAGAAATCAACACTGTATGGTGACAGGCAATTTCATGCCATAAATGATCATCAGACCATTATATATATATATATATATATATATATATGTGTGTGTGTGTGTGTGTGTGTGTGTTAATGAAGGAGAAAATCAAGTCTTACTTCAGAAAAAGGAACTTGTGTTCTTTGTGTTATCAGTATGGTGTGGCTTAGTAGGCCTCTAAATATGGTAATTGTTTGGTCAAGACTAGTCAAGACCAATAAAAGAGCTCTAATTTGGACCACAGCATTGCATGGCTCTTTTTGGGCATTGTGAATTGTGATGTGAATTTTTTTTTTAAATTCATGATTTGATCAAACATCAGAAATTAAATTTTTTACCCTTTTGAATTATAGTATTTGGTAATGTTGAACTTATGAGAGTGATTTTTGACATTTGGAATTCTGACCTTGTACTTACTTAAGATTTTGTTGAAAAGTTATCAGCCTGATTCACATCCCAAAATTCCATGAAATGATCAAACATCAGAATTTTAAAATGTTCCTTTTTCATTGGACTGAGAACTTTTCAGTAACCTTTCTATGTAAGTATCTTTGTCTTTTACAATATTGGTTGTTATATATATATATATATATATATATATATATATCTGGTGGAAAATGTATGGTAAAGTGGAAAAAGTACACCATTCCTGAGCCTGGCATATTTTCTATTATCACAGTGGGGGTTACCTACTAACAAAAATGATGGACAGAAAAAAATAAAGCCTCTAAATTAATTCAGCTCAATATAAAAATTCTAAAATCCTTAGCACCCCTCATTCATGTACATGTGCCATTATACCAATATAACAAATTTAGTCTGATGAAGTCCTGAAGAACAAAATGTGTCACAAGTAAACTTTTTCCACTTTGTCATACATTTTACCCAATATTATAAAAATAGATTTTGTTATCTCATATATATATATATATATATATATATATATATATATATAATGTATGAGTGAGAGAAAGAATGTATCAATTTCAATGATAATATATTAGGTTGGTGCAAAAATAATGACGTAATAATGTCGTTTTTGACGTTAAAAAATACGTTAAAAAACGACATTATTACGTCATTATTTTTGCACCAACCTAATACGATGGTTTAAGAATCCAAAACTGGTTTGGGGGAGAAGAGATAGATCCTTACCTTTCCCAAGACTATTTGTGTAAAAGCCAATGCAACAATCTTTATTGGAATTTGAACTCAGCTCTCCAATTTCTTGCTTCTAGCCTTTAACTATTACACCACCTGTACATCCATAAAATCAATATAATCAAGATAATACATGGATTAATGTGAAAACACTCCATTAGAGTTTTAAAAAAATGACAGTTGAATGACTAACATATTTGATAGCATGTAAGATATTGCCCATTTAAAAAAAAAAAATCTCCTTGGTCTTATATTCAAAGTTAAATGGTCTGGTAGTTTATTCAGATGACATGGACTACTGATACTTGAATTTTGTCTAAGACTATACTGCTATATTAAATGTATACAATGTATAAGTCAGTGTCATGCGTGATACATGCTTAGGCAATCATGTATCTTTTGATACATGACTGACGAGGCAGATTTTTTTCCGCGGTAGGTTGCCATTTCTTTCTGCAGTAGACCATTTGCCATCCAAGGCTATAGAACCTGGTCTGTCCTGGTATTTACCCATAGCTGGGGTAGAAGATGAGGATTCATACCTTTCCCAGGGGTATTAGCACATAAGTGAATGTAATGGATTCAAATGGAATTCAAACTTGGCAAAATGTTAAATGTATATGAAAATCACAACCATTGGCTAGGATTTCTCATATTTCTCTAATATTAAGCCTTCACCCCAGGCAGTACCTCTCCCTCAGGAGGAGTCTAGATTTATTGCCAGTTGCCGGAGGTGTCCCCAAAAGGGGAGGTGCCAAGGAGGCTTGGGAATTTTTGCACAGTATTGCCATTAAACACACTTTAAGCCTTGACCTTGTGTCACATCAGGTTGTGACATGGGAACACTGGTGGATATCTATATTAAATGTAGACAGGGAGAAAGGTTTAATATGTCATCAGATATAGTGAATAAATTTTGAAATACAACTTTCTAGGAGAATTTAGGACTTTTCATTATTTATTGGGAAATTACTCTACTAAAAGTAGAAGAGATTTCTGAAGATGCCAGGTTGGGGAAGGGATTCAAAGAGAAAGTGAAGAAAGGACATAACATTAGCAGTGAAGGGTAGAATTGGTTTTTATATAAATACAAATGATTAAATGAATATTTTATTTCAGATAGACTCCCAAGAGTTTGTTAGCTTGTGACATTTATTTTATCAAATACTGAGAATATACAGCTCCTATACTCAGTACAGAGGAACAAAGAAACAAATGTAGGCAGAAGTAGGAAAAAAAAATCAGAAAAGAAAAAAAGAAAGAAAGTTTTCTCATGCTGAGTCTCATTAATCAAAACTTCAGTTCATCTTATTTTAATAAATAAAATAAAAACAAATATAAAATTCAACTTACAAATAAATATGTCTGTTCATCGAATGTCATTTTGCAGGCAAACAACAATAACATTTCATCATGATGGCATTCACATCTTGTCAGTCGTCCATTAAGCACTATTTCCTAATCTTATATTCATCTGACATAAGGCCACATATATTGGTATACCCAATAATAACATGATCAAGACATTGGTATTCTACACGACTTTAAACAAAAGATTAGGAAGGAAACCATGACAGTTACATGACTCTAGAAATGTATTTTCCTGTAAATTTTTCTAAGAGAAAGATTTTATAAATTTCAGTCGATAGTGGCACTGGCTGCTCAGTAATGAATGCCAAATGTTTCCTTATAAAAAACAGCTAATATTGCTATTACCATTGTTGAGTCTATGAAGCATGCCCCACAATGGTGGTCTATGTTTTCTAAATAACTGAGCACCTTCCATAGTGCAATGATTAGCAATTCAGTCCTCATTGGATACCCCTTTACTGTGGCCTTGTACCAAATTAATAAACAACCAAAATTCAGCCAGTTATTTGCTCAGACTGTGTCAGTTTGTATTTTTGGTGGTTCCTAACTGGCCTTGTCTCAACTTCACGACAAGCTTGCTTCCCATTCAAACACTTTGGGAAGTAATCACAAACTATGAAATTTTGGAAGATAATCAGTCAATCAGTTATGTGCCATGTGTGATACATGCTTAAGCAATCATGTATCTTTTGTTACATGACTGACGAGGCAGATTTTTTCCTGCTATAGGTTGCCATTTCTTTCTGGGGTAGACCACTAGCCATCCAAAGCTATAGAATCTGGTCCTTCTTGCTATTTACCCATAGTTGGGGGGAGAAGAAGAAGATACATACCTTTCCCAAAGGTATTAGCACATAATTGATTCAAATGGAATTCTAATTCGTCTCCCCAATTCCTCAATCTGAGCCGCTAGCCATAACACTAGCCACCCACCGTACCTCCTCTGTAAGGTAATCACAAACTATAAAATCTAGGAGCAGTGTCTCATCAGGATGTGAATGATTATGCCTCTTCACAACTTTTATCATTTGTAGCTTTTAGCAACATTTGTCTTTTTACTGTCTCTTCGAGTCACTCTTCTGACATTTATACAAGTTTCTTAGATAAATCATTGTTTCTCTGTTCCTTTTGCCTTCGATATGTCATGTGAGTATCTAATTTTCTGATTCTATTTCATTTATGTCCTAGAAATTTCAAATGCCACTTTCAGAGTCTAAGTATAAAACACACTTTTTGTTCCCATTTTCCTTACAATTTTCTCATTGTGTATATAATCTGTCTATAGTATTCTTAACATCCTTCTGTAGAACCACATCTCTGTTATCTGAAGTCTCCTCTTCATTGAGAGGAAATTGTCACACATTTACTGCTATATAGTAGGATTGATATGACATGGCAGGTCAGCTCTTTTTGCTCTGTTTCTAACAATTTTTTTCTGTTTGTTTTTTACTCTGCTTAGCTTTTGGAAGACACTTTTGCTATTCCAATAAACCGTCTTCCTACTGTGTCACATTTTCTATCTTCTGTTAAAACTCTCCCCAGACAATGAAATTTTCCTGGCCTTTCTAATGCAGTTAGTCTTTAAACTATACAGATAAACACTGATGACACAGTTTATAATTTTACTTCAAATATCAGTCTTTTTTGCCTTCTAGCCCAGAATGTGAGCTATCAAATGTGTGTTCATTTTTTAACTACATTGGGTAAAAAGGACATTCTGACAAATGTTTTTATATAATTCCAAATAATTTAAAAAATTTAAAATCTTGGATATTTGACAATGTATGGATACATTGTGGCTGCAGGTATACTTCTCAGTTCTTCATGGTTTCCGCTGCCCATAGGAATCATTAGTTAAGCCATGAATTCCAAGAAGGTATCACTATCACTTCCATCCCTTGCAGCCTAAGCATCAATTTGGTGGGGGTCAGGATTCTTTCTCCTCTCAAAGGACATTAAAAAATAAACTAAACTCATAGCTTACAAAGCAGGCAAAAATACCTACTGTATTTTAAATATATTGAAATTGTATCTGTGTGTGTAGCTGAATGTTCTACTTAAGTATTCTTGCAGTTAGATGCTGAATTTTTTTAGTTTTATTACTAGTACCAGTGGAAAAGAAAACTGCATTTTCCAAATGTATTCAACAGTTTTTACAATGCCTGTCTCAAAATAAGTTGTATTGATATCTTTTCAGAACAAATAGCAAATACATTTTGCCTGTTTTATACATACAGATGTTTATATTCCTTAGTCTCACAAATTCAAACCTTCACAGCCAAGATCCTTCATGCCATGTAGACAGGGTCAAATCATCCTCATTCCCTTCGTATTCCATTGGTTAGAAGGAAGTTTCACTGACACTGACCACACCCCACTCCCAAGAACCACTACTCTGTTGAACATACTTAACTCATTAATGGCCACTGTAAAATATGTTATTAATTATAAAAATTAAAATAAATATTCAATATTAATTGTGGGTTTCTACTGATGACCCATTAATGCTCACCATCTCAAAAATGGCTTAAATTTAAAAACTAATACAATTTTTAATATGCACCTTTATAATAGAAACCACATCACAAGAGGACAACCAACAGCAGCAACAACTAAAATGCATAGCACAAAATAAAGACATAATCAAGATAGTGACATTCCACACTATTCCAAATAAAAAGTTAGGAAGCGCCCCTCCCCACACTACCTACATTCAGTATTGGAAAGAGCAATAACTGCCAATTGACTTTTTTCTGAAAAATTGTTTTAAGTAAAAGATTTTATAAACTGCAGCTAAGTCAGTGAATTCCAAATGTTTCCTTGTAAGGAAATAGTAACATTACCATTTAATATCACTAATCTTCACTTCTTTCTATCTCATATTTATATCACATTACCATTTTCTTTACATTGAGTAGCTTTTGAGCCTTGTATGAACTTTAGTATAAAAAAAACTTTCAGGCTGATATTAATAATAGAAAGTCACCTTTTTACTTGCTAAGTTGACAAGTACAGTGAAATACAAATTTGCTGGTTACACTGTTAAAATGTTTTTATTAAATCTTAGCCAAAAGAAGGCTTGAAATCCACTCAAGATAGTTTACAGTTAAAATGGTTATGATGAATGAAGTATATGATATGAATGAAAAAGTAGCTTGTAGGAAGTGATGATTATGAGGATAAGGAGGATAGATAACATTTTACTCTTGACTTGAAGCAGTTAAGATTGTAGTGCTCATGCAGAAGACCAAAAAATAGCAGTTTTGGGAAAAGGCTGCCTGGGTGGAATGTTATACTTGTCATTTAGAACACTGAGGAAATGAAGGTGATTTGACTGTGTTGATATAGGGTAGTGGGTCATGGATCTAAATGTATGGGACTAAAGAATGGAGCTCAGCATTTCCTATGGTAAAATAACGTTAAAGTAACAATAGTTTTGAAATGTTGTATGTATAAGAAAGAAGCTGCAGAGTACAACATATGTCCCCACCCCTACAAGACTGCATCAACAATTTTGAACTCTAGAAAATGAGGATTCAGCAACTCTGGCCCAGATTTGACACCAATACTACATTTTTGATTTAATCAGACTCTTGTAAAGATAATGCATGGCAGTAACTAGTTTGCATTTCAAATTTTTGCATCAAAATGTCTTTTGCTGAATCTTGTTTTCGCTAAATTTTTAAAAAGATACCTATTAGTGGTAAATGAATGAGCTCCAATTTTGAAGACAAAATTCTGTTGAAACTTAACCATTTAAAATCCTTCTTTTATATATATTCAATTTAAATATAAATTTGACACAATGTAAAAATTTTTTTTCTGACTTGTTGAGCAATAACAATTCTCTTTTACATTTACAATTTTTCTCACTCCTTTCAATTAGTCAATTCATTGCCGTATGTAACTTGGGTGATGATGTTTCTTTCTATCTATGCCTGCCTAGACAGAAGATTTCTGTGCAGCAGCTTTCTTTCTGTGGTAGACTGGTTGCCAATCAAGGCTATAGGACTCAGTCTGTACTGCTATTCAACCAATAGGTGGGGGAGAAGAGATGGATTCATACCTTCGCTAAGCATATTTGCACTCATTCCTTTACTTTATACAAAACATGCAGATCAATATTTTTACATAGTGGTAAATTGATTATGATAGACAAAGAAGATAAAGAGCAGGGACAATTGGATTCATGTCTTCAAAAGAACAAATTTTATGTGTGCTATAGTGTTCTGCAAAGAAACACCTCTCATAATGTGAAGACATTCTCTTTTTTTTTTCTCAACAAATGTGTTACAAAATTTTTAACCTTTCTCATTTTAGTTCTTTGCTATAATTGATCATCAGATCCCTGATGGGATGTTGATGTGTAGAGTCACTGTGAAACTGAGCACTTGACAAGTTTCCTCCAACTATTTGTGTTTAACTCGTCTTGAGCATGTAGATCTGAGGAACCTTGATCATGGACATATGGCCACTGATTCCAGCAGGAGAAGTCTTTGCCCTAGCTGTTGACTTCAGTCTAGAAAGCCCTCCACCCAGTTGGGTTGTGTCATCACTGCACTGGATCCATACATAGTTATGGTACCCAGTATACCTCATTGTGCTAGAGGGCTGCTGGTCCTAAAAGAAGGTTTATCCACCTGACAGGTCTTGTTTTAATACTGCTGGGTCTTTAGCCACTCTCCTCCAGTGAGGGAACCAGTTGGCAATAATCTGGCCATGTATCAGCTAGTATTAGGTTTCATGGTATCAATAGCACTCATTAGTATAATTCCAGATCAAACTTCCCAAGAGAGAGAAGCCATGAAACAATTCTGAAATAATTGTTTGCAGTTCCCTTCTACAAACAGAAGGAATTCATTTTACAAATAAAGAAGATTAACTTAAATATCAAGCAAGCAGAGAGGACAATGAGAAGAATGTTGGCACAAGAAACTAAACTGAGCAAAAGAATACTGAACCCCAGCAAGAGATTTATAAAGAAAAGAAAAAAATGAAAAAAATTCATGTTTTGCACTCATTCCCAATTTATTTCATTTAGGAATTGATCTTTTGAGTGCCTGCAAGTTAATAATTTGCAGAAATGTACTAAAATGTCTTACAATCCTCTACTCTGCAGCTCATCAATAAATTTGGTCAAGAAATATATACACATTCCTTTTGGTCTTCACACCATCACACAAAAGGTCGCTTTGCACAAATACGAATCAATACTGACTGGGTTGCACTTGAGATAATTAAAAATATTGCATTTAACATGGTTCTCGGGTACACCATATTCATAGCTTACACATTATTCACATTTGCACTGATATACAACAAACAAGACTGTATTGTTACTTCTAAGCTTGAAGTCAAAATCAAATCAAGTATTTCATCTTGTCTTGCTATGAGCTCAAAGAGTGATATGATCAAAGATGGAGTCTGATTCATTACTGTATTAACAATCTATGGTATTTTGTTTTCACGTTCTCATTGATAAGTAAACATACATTTCAAGATGGTGTAGCAGTTTTGAAACAATCAATATTTTAAATTGTTTAACATTTCAATTGTTAAGCTTTTATATTTATCATGAAGTTTCTCATTGATAAAAGCAGAAAAAGCCAATAGTTTTGTTTAAGGGCAGATTTTATGAAGTGACTAAGAAGTAATATGTAGACATGTGCCAGACCTTATTCCATATCACAGAAAACTGATTTAAAATAATAATTCCTGGCATATTACTAATTCTGACCTTGGTAACTCTATGAAATTTCTCTTTCTAACTGATGTCAGTCTTCATCCTCATTAATGATCTCTTAAAATATCTTATGTCCAGAATTAGTTCATACTGAATATTTTCCTTTTTCTTAAAAATACCACATAAAAACAGTTAATAAGTAAAAATAATCAGGCTTGCTTAGAAAGTGGCTTTCCTCAGTTAATGAGAAAATAAAATGAAATATATCTTTAAGTGCTGTCAAGGAGACTTCATCAAGTGAGAGCTGTTGGAATTGTGTTTTTCCTTTATAATTAATGTTTGAGTTTTGCACTTTTTATATTATTTAATATATTAGAAATCAGTCAATGTTAAGCAGAATTTGCTGTATAATTCCAAAAAATTTAAAAAATTTAAAATCTTTGATATTTGACAATGTATGGATACATTGTGGCTGCAGGTATACTTCTCAGTTCTTCATGGTTTCCACTGCCCATAGGAATCCTTAGTTAAGCCATGAATTTCAAGAAGGTATTACTATCACTTCCATCCCTGGCAGCCTAAGCATCAATTTGGTGGGGGTCAGGATTCTTTCTCCTCTCAAAGGACATTAAAAAATAAACTCATAGCTTACAAAGCAGGCAAAAATACCTACTGTATTTTAAATATATTGAAATTGTATCTGTGTGTGTAGCTGAATCTTCTACTTAAGTATTCTATGTTGTCAACTGCATTGAATCCTTCTATTTATGTTGAAAAATCAACAACTTTCCAAATACAGAGTGAAAAGGAGCCTTTGTGAACCAAGACAAAAATTTGACTTGTTATTGAAAATACTCAGATAAGCAGAGTGTAGTGTATTGTAAGTTTCCTTCCATATCTTTTTACATACACACACACACACACACATATATATAGTCGACTCTCCCATCGAATTCAATATATGAGGGTCAAGCAGATCAGTTTTCAAGAAACCGACAGCCCGACAACGACACATGAGATTTGATTATAGTGGTGAAGGCTTCGTGCATGACCATCCACACTTTTTGAAGGGACAAATACAGAGACCTGGTGCACTAAGTGCCACAAGGTTCCCAAACGACCCTCCGCAGGTTTTGAATTCAGAGTTGTCCTTCTCCTAGACCAGTTGCCATCCAGTGGAAACCCAGTCCTGCTATTTTACCCATAGATGGAGGGAGAAGAAGAGGATTCATACCTTTCCCAAGGGTATTAGCACATAAGTGAAGGTAATGGATTCGACGGGAATTCAAACTCGGCTCTGCGATTCCTCAATCCAAGTCGCTACCATTACTCCACCGTGCCTCCTATGTATATATATATATGAAAACATTGTTTCCAATTCACTATTTATATGTAAAAAGTGCTTTATGTTAGATAGAGTGCTTATGGGTGTAGACAATGTTGACATAGGAATCAACACTGCATTGTAACTGTCAGTTTCACACCTCAATACATTCTTTAGACCAAGACTTGATTTGAAGATCACATTAAAGTGTGAAACTGACAGTCATCATGCAGTCTTGATTCCTACATTCACACTGTCTCACTCTCTCTTATATATATATATATATATATATATATATATATATATATATATGATTAATACAAATATAAAATGTGTCACTTAGCTGAATGGACTCTCCAGCAATTGCTATGTCCACTCATCAGGGTATATACGAAGCCTCAATATTTTAACATCTACTATAGAACAATAGCTAGATTATGCATTAGCTACTCACTAGTCCAATGAGTTCAATCCTTGGTGAATGTCCTCTAATTATGACCTATTCATAACAATTCAATACACTTGAAAGCCTTATCACAGCATACAAGCAGAAGAAATGATGTGGATTAAGTTTTCTTTCACAATAATTTTATATATCAGCAATTCTTAAAATATGAAGATAAATACTCCTTCACATACACACACATATATAGATATATATAATTCTGATATGAAACAATTTAGAAGCTAGAAAAAGAAAATACAAGTTGGTCAGACATTGTTGGTATTATTTAGAAAAAAATAAATACAGCATATATATATATATATATATATATATATATATATATATATATATATATATATATATAAATACATACATACACACACACACGTAAATAGAGCTTATATATATATATATATATATATATATATATATATAAGTGAATGTAATAGATCCAACTGGAATTCAAACTCAGCTCTCTGATTCCTCAATCTAAGCCTCTATCCATTACTTCGCCATACCTCCTAACACACACACAAACATATATATATATATATATATATATATATATATATATATATATAAACATGCTGAGCAGACCTTAGTTACAGTTTCTGGGAGAGAGCATATTATCTAGCATGATCAACAATCTGAACAGGATCAGCACACTCAAACCCTCAGTCATGATGACTTGTGACTTTGTGCTAGTACAGCTATAGATGACCACAGGGGTTCCATATACCCAATTTCACTCAAAAGGCTTTGGTCAACTCATGGTATGGTTTTCAGGCACTTTCCAAAGGTGCGCCGCATGTTGTGATTGTGCCCCTCGTTTAGACTGAAAACATCAGGCAGTCTCCTTCCTGACAAATTGACCATGGTGATATTTGAACCCAGGTCTCTCTCATACATGCACATATATATATATATATATATATATATATATATATATATATATATATATAAACACATACATACATACATACATCTTATATATATAAACACACATACATGTACCTTATATATATATATATATACACACACATATATACACACACCTTATATATATATATATATATATATATATATATATATATATATATATATATGCACATACATATATACATGCACCTTTTATATATATATATATATATATATATATATATATATATATATATATATAAACTTAATATATATATGCACAGATAAGCCTTATATACACACACACACACACAAAATATATATGCATATACAACTAGAAAATAATAATTTAGCACCACCAAAATAGCCTACATCTACCTAAGATATGTAGATGATATTCTTATTTTAGTTAAAAACATTGAAGAAATAATGGAACACCAAAAAGACTCTAAAAAAGAAAAAAAATGTCCTCAAGTCCATATATGAACTTAACAAAGATAACAAAATCCCTTTTCTTTGACATTTTAATAGAGACAATAACAACACATTTGCTACGTCCCCATATAAAAAAATACCAGCAAAAACTCTTGCACTCTCAACTATAAGAGTGAATGTCCTAATTACTACAAAATAGCACTTATCAGAATTTAATTAACTGAGCACAAATTAATTCCTGCACAAAAAAGATTTTCTACACTGAACTAAAAAAAATATTAAGCAGACTCTCATTAATAATGACATCCCAAACCACATTAGAGATGAACAAATAAGACAATATATCAAAAACTTCAACACACGTCAAATAGAATATGGAACTTCCTCAAAGAACCCTTAATATATTAAACTGTTATATTGTAACCAGATGTATTCTAACTACAAGCAGGATGAGAAAATCATAAAAAATCTCAATTGTGGTAATATATCTTACATGGATCATAATAAAAAAATAAAATTAACCATATATTATAAAAAATATAATACAACCAATTTACTTATTCGCAAAAATTCCTCCCCATCAACTGATGTATTACATAAAACCAACATTATATATCAATTTAAATGTCCCTTAGGAGAATGTATCTCTGACAGAAAAAGAAATATATATATATTATATATACGACAATTACATTAACAAGACGTCTTACACTGCATAAGTTTGACCATTCGTTCATTGCAAGACATCTACACCAACATTCCTGTCCACATCCACAGTATTAAAAATACTGATAGACAACATAAATATCTTACACCAAGAAAATAACAAGGTCAAATTACAGATCCTCGATCAATCAAAATTAAACAATTAAAGCCAGCACCGCATAGAATCAGCTAATGTAGTAATGTTCTGAAATGCCTGTAAAAGCAACAGTTATTCACACTTTAATACATGCATGACCATAGTGGATAATTTTTTCATGTTCTAATATACACCTAGTATATATATATATATATATATATATATATATACATATATATATATATATACATATATATATATATATATGTATATACACACACACCTGATATATAAACATATATGAATACACAGATGCATAATCTATATTTATGTACGTATATATAAACTTAATAATATTAAGCTTATATATAAAACATAAACAAAAACATTAAGCTTATATATAATACATAAACAATATATATATATGTACATGCACACACAGACCAAATATATATTTATATGTATATATATATATATATATATATATACATATATATATATATATATATACATACACACACAGACACAAACAGACACAAACCTTATATATATATAAATATATATTTATATGTATATATATATATATATATATATATATATATATATATATATATATACATACACACACAGACACAAACCTTATATATATATATATGTACATACATACATACACGTGTATATATATATATATATATATATATATATGTACATACATACATACACGTGTATATATATATATATATATATATATGTACATACATACATACACGTGTATATATATATATATATATATATATATATATATATATATGTACATACATGCATACACGTGTATATATATATATATATACATACATACATACATACATACACGTGTATATATACATATATATACATACATACATACATACACGTGTATATATATACATACATACATACATACACGTGTATATATATATATATATACATACATACATACATACACGTGTATATATATATATATACATACATATATATATATATATATATATATATATATATATATATATATACATACATATATATATATATATATATATATATATATATATATACACATGATATAATATACTAAAAAGAAAAATTGTAGGCAAGACTAGAGTCAGACCAATGTTTGGATATTTTTTTAAAAGTGCTCAATACACAATTCAGAAAAATTAGGAAAAAATCCATGCACAACACACAATCCAGGTTTCGACCTTTCAGTCTTGTCAGTTACTATATATACACATAATATATGGCTGAGTTGTTAGAACATTTGCTTTCTGACCATGACACCCAGGTTCAAATCTCACCATGGTCGATTTGTCAGGAAGATGATTTCTTGATGTTATCAGTCTGTAGGAGGTGATCCCTGCATGTGGCACCTTTGGAAAGTGCCTGAAAACCATACCACAGGTTGATCCAAGCCTTGTGAATGAAATTGGGTAACAGAAGCCTGCGGGGACATCGTGGGTTTGTGCATACTGGCCTTGTTTTATTTGTGTTATTGACCATGCTATATAACACGCTTATCCCCCAGAAACTGTAACTAAGTTCTGCTTAGCATAGTTGCAGTATAAACCACAGGTAGGCTCTGCGGGTGTTGAATAAACACCAAATGCACCTGAGCAAGCATCTGTGAAAAGGATTAGCTGGATGCCATAGTAGACATGCATCCTCAAATACAAGTGGCCAGCCATCAAGACCTAATATATATTTATATATATGTACATATACATACATCCAATATATATATGCATACATATACCTAATATACGTATGCATCTAATATATATGCATACATACACCTAATATGCATCTAATGTTTTGAACACTGAGATCTTATTCTTCATTCTTTTACATTTGGAGATATATACATATATATATATATATATATATATAGAGAGAGAGAGAGAGAGAGAGACCTAAATACACCGTGTGCATATATAAGTGTGCGCACACAAAAAGCACTTCACTTCCTCAAAAGAAAGAAAAATACTTAATACAAGTTAACTTGTCCCTAATTCTATCCAAATGAAATCTCCATTGTTATATTTTTTCCATCATAAACACTTTCCATTTCTCTTCAGTAATGACATTCTGTATTCATTTGTTCCAACAGACAACCATACGAGATCTGATAAAGAAATTCTACACTCTTTATTCAATGACTTACTCTACTCATAAATATATCCCAACCTGTGAATGCAACATAATTTACATGATCTGGCTTGAACAAGAAATAGATGTAATTCATCCTGATGAAGATACCAAGCAAGGGATGGAAAAGTCAGGCTATAAAAGAAAACATTAAATGAATCAAAGAAATAACTCCAGCCCTTTTATGCAACAGCTATTTGTGTGTGTGTTTGTTTGTGTTCTTCGAAAAAAATAGTCCCCTCCAAAAATTCACACTATAGAATAAAGTTTGACAGGTGCTGTCCCTCATTCAGGGATGTCATGAAACTATGCAAAGCATGGCCTTTCAACTTCACGAGACAAGATTTCTGCATAACATCTGCCATTGAACAATGGTTAGCACACTTGTCGTACATGCCATTAAAAGGTTATTGGATGCTTTGTCTAAAACAAAAAGACGTAAAAAACTCAAGAAATTTAGAACTTTAAGAATATTTAGTGACATTTAATCTTTTCATTTCATTCAGGAACAGAAAATAATAAGATATGTACCATGACATTAATACCAAAAGAAACAATGAAAAAATAAAAAAAAACAAAAAATCTTTGCTATTTTGTAAAGATGCGGATGTTAGTCTTTGGTGATGAATTAGTTTCAAGCACAAGTTTATTTTTAACTGTCAATTTAATTCAAAGTGTTTGTCTAATACTAAATAGTCTTTTTAAGTGTGAGTCTGCCCAAACTGTTTCTTTATATCAAATCTAAGTACAAGCAGAGAAAGAACTTTTTCTTCTGTATAATGAATCAGTCCAATGGGTCAATTTTAGTGGTGCAGTGTAAACAAAGAGTTTTAATGATGAATTAGTCTGAATAGAAAGAAATACAGAGGACAAATAAATCAACAAAAAAAAAGTAATACTGTGAAAAGATAAAAAAAGGTAAAAAGAAATCTTCATTTCTTTTTAAAATTAGATAGAGAAATGAATAAAAGGAACTGAAAATCAATGAAGAGAATAATAATTGCAAGCAGTGGTTTGGGGCCATATTTGTAGAAGCAATAATTCACACAGAGGCATATAGATTCATTTTACTGTGTCCCACTTCTATCACTGAGTCAATTGGAAGAGAGTCTAGGCTGACACAACAATAGGATTTTTCTCCATTATGGACCATGGTTTCATGTCATAAAGTCATTACTGTTGTGGTTGAGCAGAACAGATACACTCAATCATTTGCAACTGGTGATCAAAGTGTTCAAGTCTATTTATAAACGTCTTGGCATTAAGCAGGAGCAGAAGGTGGGGTATGTGTGGCAGTGATGGTTAAGTTGGTAGCAGGTATGTAGGATGGTGGGGGAGTGATAAGAAATTGTCATATCAAGTTAAATCGCATTATCTGCACAAGCTTTTAGCAAGAGCACGTCAAAGTCAGACGACATTTTACAGACAGATACTGTGACCGGCTCAAGCTTTCTTCCTAAGGAGACAAATATTGGAACACTCTTCCAATAAATGATGCATTAATGCATGCATCGCTTTCTCTTTACCTTCACAAATAATAATAATAATAATAGTAATAATATAGCATCCAATTTTGCATGGTAATAGAAATAGTGAGCAGAATAGTGAAAACAAAATGACCATATGCAGATATAGTGAAAATCATTCGTCAGAATGAATATCTTGTGACTGGACAACAGGTTCTAAGGCAGCAACTTTACTTAAATGCATGTTCTTGCTTTCCATGGTACCATCCAGGTCAATTTTAAGTAGAACTTGCTATATGATTCCAAATAATTACCAAAAATTCAAAATCTTGGATATTTGACAACCTATGAATATATGTGTAGATGCAAGCATAGTTATCTAATTTCCATTGCCCATAGGGTTCATTAAAGTATCACTATCACTTCCATCCCTTGCAGCTTAAGCATCAGTTTAGTGGGGGCATGTATTTTCTCTCATAATAAAGAATCCAGAACAAGATCTCAAAGGACATTAAAAAATAAACTAATCTTATAGTCAGCTTGTAATAGAGCATCAGTAAGAGGAACTTTGGTCTCCATTTGTGGCTAAAAAATGCACAATATGAATAAAAATTGAAAACTTTCTTTAGACTTTTATGCCAATTGATAAATAATAAAATAGCATTAATAACTGATTATATACTAAATCATACTAACTGCAGTAGTATGGTCTAGTCACTTGTTGCAGTATTACTCCTAGTTGGACCAAAAGCAGTAGCAAACAAAATTTACACATGTAAATGACATAGAGATGAAAATAGTACATTTCAAAAAGGCAATATTTTCATGTTTTTATATAACTGCATAACTAAGGAAAGAAAATATACTAGCATACATGTAAAAGAAAAAAGATAGCACTTATATGGGTGATACACATGTGCCTGAATAAAGATACCCCATGCCTAGGACAAGATCCTGGTGGTGTTGTCACTACAGCATGCCTGGAAGAAAAGAGAGTACAAAAGAAGAAGACAGGAAGTGTCCAGTTTTTATAGCTGTTTAGCAGCCCCCTCTAACAGTGTCTTGGCAAAGCCAAGCTGGGATAACTCACATCCTACATAATATGGCTTTGCAGATTCTATAAGCATTCTAGTGATGTCAGGTTTAAAAATTTGTTTTTTTTGCTTTGTCAGCACCAGCCCTTTCATTTCTCAAATGGTCACCTGTTTGGTTATATGCTGCTTGTTACTGGCAACTGGCATCTGAATGTACTGTGATGGTACAGTGATAGTAAAAAAGAATGAGAAAAATACAATAAAACAATTGCTATCAATGTTAAGTACCTTGGCTTCAGAAATAACTCAATGTTTAATTTTTAATGATCATTCCATCAATGTAAGTTAATGACAAACTTGCCACAGTACAAAAAATTTTATAATAAAAATCTAACTTGTGAAATAGTCTTAAATATTATCCTTTTGTGCAAACCATGTTATTTATATGCTTTCCCCTATTTGGAAATTGTCAAATATTCAGTGGAAATTCTTTGTAGGTTGGTTGGTTTGGTTGATTTTGTTTAGTGCATATCAAACTCTATGGGTTATTTAATGACAAAATCTAAATATTTTGAACATAGTTTCATGGCTTCAACTACAGATAAAATGTATTGTTGGTCATTTTGCTATAAAATTTATTGTCGGTAATTCTACTATAAATATGCATTATTGATAATTTTTAATATAAAAATGTATTCCTGGTATTTTTACTATAAAAAAAACTTCAAAATCTCCAATCTTCCAATCAGAGACCTTTCTGCTGGATGTAGTTTATCATCATACCCAGGATTAAAATTCTTTGTAGAAACATTTTCAAAGTATTCAATTCAGGTTCAATTGTTACAATAAAAACAATGATGTTTTATTACTTATCAATTGGCAGAAAAGACTAAAGAAAGTTTTCAGTTTTTATTAATATCCTGTCTTCTTTAGCCACAAGTGGAGACTAAAAGATCCTTTTACTGATGCCCTATTACAAGCTGATACATTCAGCCTTTGAACATGGTAAAATGAGAAAAATGAACCAATATAGAATGCACAAAAAGAACATTCAGCTACACAGAAAGATACAATTTCAATAAATTCAAAATACAGTAGGTACTTTTTGCCTGCTTGTAAGCTATGAGTTTAGTTTATTTTTTAATGTCTGATCTTGTTCTGGATTCTTTATTAGGAGAAAGAATCCTGGTCCCCGCCAAATTGATGCTTAGGCTGTAAGGGATGGAAGTGATAGTGATACCTAATTAGAGTTCACAGCTCAACTAATGATTCCTATGAGAAGTGGAAACTGCAAAGGACTTACATGTATAGACATAGATTGTCAAATATCTAAGATTTTGAATTTTTGTCAATTATTTGGAATTATATAGCAAATTCTATTTAAAATTAAGAGATTTCTTATATACTAAGTAATATACAAAGCTGAAACATAAATTATAAAGAAAAACACAATTCCAACAGCATTCACTTGACAAAGTCTACTTGACAGCACTTAAAGGCATATTTCATTTGTCTTTTCTCATTAATTGAGGAAAGCCACTTTCTAAGCAAAACTGATTCTTTTTACTTATTAACTCTATAATAAATTAACTGTTTTTTATGTGGCATTTTTAAGAAAAAGGAAGATATTCAATATGAACTAATTCTGGACATAAAATATTTTAAGATATCATTAATGGGGATGAAGGTTAGCATCAGTTAAAAAGAGAAATTTCATAGAGTCACCAAAATCAAAGCTCCATCATTTAGAATTATTGTTTTTTGCCCTTTGCAAGTTGCTTTGCTAACAAAGATGAGTCTGAAGGTCAGGTCAATGTTGTCCTTATTTACTGCATACACCTTGGTGACTCATGTGGCTGATACAAAATCGCCAGGACCTTCCAGAGTAACTGAAGGAGAATATCTTGTCTGTAGTGGGTGGGTGGGGGGTCTGCTTGAGTGCTGTTTTTTCACCAATTCTTTTTTATCACTGACATGGCAGCTTGCTTCAAAATTGGATTGTGATGCACCAAACTTGACAGTTGTAAGCTTTTATTGCCCACAGGTGGAGTTTGTTGTCACTAAAAATGAGTAACTTCTTTAGGGTAGCTTTTAAATTCCCTGGATCCCCACTGTTGCAATGCCCACATGACAACTCACCATATAGTATCATTTTTGGCAGGTAATGATCTTCCATTCTAGAAACATGTCCTACCTTAGTGGTTTTCATCAGGGAGGTCACAATGCTTGGGGTTTTGAAAGATTAACACTAAGTTAATATCAATCTAGACATTATTTTTTAAGTGTCGGTCAGATAGAAGTAAATTACCTCCTAGGCAGAATATTGGTTCAATTAACTAATAGGATATTAACAAATAATTTTATTTACAAATCTTTGCCTTTGGGTATAGCTTATTGCTTTCAGATATCAGTTAACATTCAAACTCCTAACAAAAGGATTTACATTGCTTATTCATTTACCAGTGTAAAATATTGTGCAGAATGAAAACTAAGTAATTTTTCTAATAATATCATAATGCCAATAATTATATGATTTCGTGAGAAGATGATATTTGGGATAGAATGTTTAATTGGCAATTACCGCCATCTGTAGCAGAAAAAGATATAAAGTTAAATTGAATATTATAATCAATATTTTTATAAATATCAATAAATCATAAAAAATGAGTAATGATTCTAATTTAACAACTTTGAGTCTTCATAATTTTTATGGTTGTAAAGTTCTCATGGAAAACTAATTTCAGTCACATTGATATCTATATGGGTCATGCAGCAGGAAACATCTCTTTTTAGTCTGCAAAAACTTAATAGATGTGTTTTATGAATGACCAAGACAAACTTTTTGCCACTAATGCACTACATCATGAGAATAACAAAGCAATCACTTATACACTAATAATGAAATTGTACATTTTAGTATTTGCACTTCCACACCAAAAATTGTTTTCTTTGCTTAAGCAAAGAAAAACATTTTCTTTTAACTCAGTTATGTAATTACAGCTAATTATATTAATATATCAGCATTGAATAGTATACAGATAGATAATATGCAAATTCAGATCATGCCATTTCATTTATGACAACTCACCATACAAAATGTCAAAATTGAAAATGCCAAATAAGTCCTTTCAAGATAATAAAATATTAAACAATTTACTTGTAACTTATGCAAACTATTTTCTGCTAAATATATTTTCAAACAAGTATATGATTCAATAAAATTTTGTTTTAGAGATTCATCATATTTTCTGAATGATATTCTGTTCAAAAATTCATATGGCCCTCAATACCAGAACAAAATTAACAAATCACAAGTCCAAAAACAAAGATCAAAATCACAAATTGAAGTTCCAATGTGAAAAATCCCAATACAGGTAAATAATCAGAAATCCAACACACAAGCCAAGAGATGAGGTAGAAAAATAAACGACTTTCCAATTTGAGAACACCAACTGCTTTTATTGACAGAACGATTTTTTTATTGATCGACAGGTGGGAGAAGGCCCACAATGGTAGCATATCTGAGATGCATTTATGGCAACACCAGTGAATTTGTTTCTATTGTGGTTATTTTGTCTTTGGCATATCGTACAGAACAAACATACTCTTTTTCTCAGTAAGTGAATTTCTCTTTCACCACACTTACCCCTGAACTCATGATCACACTGGTGACAATCAGGGACGGGACTCTTAAGCCTTGTGCTTCTTCTCTAAGAAACAACTACTGTCTCTTCAGTTGATGAATTGTCTCCCAAAGAGACATCAAACGTATAGGATAAGTATATATAAGTATGTCCCCTAATCCCTATCTCAATCATCTACGTTTTTGCTTTGGTGGAGGAGTTTCATCAATATCTTGTGCTTAGATTTCATAATGGTAAATCCCATTAGCAGGCACAGTGAAAGATGACACACCATATTTGGGTGTAATGTTGTGCTAATATACAGCTTCTATCACTGAGCATTGTTTCCTCACAGCAATTTGCTTTACACTTCAGTTGCAAAATATCAAGCTATTCCAAAAGGGAAGTGCATGCAGTGGAAATGGATATGGATTCCCCACCTGTCTGAAAACTTCTTGAATGGTTTACTACAGAAAGCAGTATCATTTTCAGTGAGAAGTTCAGCGGGGGGGGTTCCTGTTAAAAAAATAGGGCCTTGAAATGATTGATGATGCTGGTTTAATCTTATTCATGCAGTTGTCACCAGACTGAATTTTAGTGGGTCCACTGTCAATCAGCATTAGGTAATGTTTACCATCCTGATGAGTCTAACTTTCCTCTTGGCCATTGCACTGGTAATGGGGCAGTGGACTGACACACCCTACATTCTCTGACTATGGCCCTAACTGCTGCCTTGGACACCACTGGATCAACCTGCCTTATGAAGTACAGAGTCCTTTTAATGCCAGGATGCCCACTTTCACAACGTACTGACCTTATCTAAGCTGCATTTGCTCACTGATACTGCACACAAAACTTTCACCGGTTCCATCTCCTTCCTCATTGCACTGCGCCATCTTTGCGATACCTTTGTCAGCTTGTTTGCTTGGTTCTTGTTAGATTTCACCAGCTTTATGTCCACTAATAAGTCATATTCACTGACCTGTTTTCCCAAGGTGCTGAGTATCCTCTGAATGAGCATCTTGTATTCTGGCCTTTCCAGTGAGAGTCAGATATCCATTCAGGAGTATGCTGGTAATGACATCCATAATTATGTTGTTGAGGGTGTGGGGTATCTGTTACTTCATCATCCCTGCCAAATGAAACCTCAGTTGCTCTGCATTTAATGAAGACAGTTGAAATATAGAACCAACCTCACACAGGAAAATGTCCTACTAATTTTCTGCATTGTGAAAATATTTTTTGTTACATCAAAGCTTCAGGTTCTTTCAGTACTTCATTCTCTCACTTCCATCACAAGGTGTTCTGCTCCGCACAGACTTGCAAGCCAAGAACTCAGGTATTGTTCTTCAATCATTCTGGGTCTTTGCGTGTCAATCCAAAATCTGTGAAATTTTGTCATACGTTGCAGATGTTATGTCTTTGTGGACATAGATGTCATCAATATAGGCTGAAGTGGCCTGGTGAATGGACTCATCTTTTGCCAGTATGGTATCCACAATGGCTTTCATGATAGCCAGTGCCAGACTGAGCCCAAACGCCATTCTTGTCAGGCAGTACTTCTGCCCCTTATCAATGAATGTATCTGTAGGTACGCCTTGCATATATCAAGCATGGAAACAATGAGTCCTTTTCTCAGCCATTCTCTCAATTTTTCAGCACAAACATCAGCCTGAGCTGTCTATGCACCAACATGCTTGTTTAGATTGTGGTAATCTAATACCGAGCAGACCTTTCCTTTATTCTTTTGAACCACTGCTATTAATGGGATCAGGCCCCTTGGGGAACTGAGTTCTTTTTCAGTAAGGTACCAGCCACCTGTTATCTATCCATGCCTATAGTTCATGTCGATATTCTCAACTCTTGCTTGCTTAGACACAGGGTACTCAGATACCCAGTTTTGCAGATATTCTGGTGGGTGGCCATCCTATCACATCCATGATGCTGTCCAGATCCTGGCATATTGGTTGAATTCCACAATAAAGTCAGGCTGATTTAAAGTCATGGCTGCACAAATATGGGGATTAGCAAACATGATTTCACCCATTTTTTTAATGCAAACACAGCCCAACTTCTCAATGACATTCATCCCAAGAAGCAGGTCAAATCCTAACAATTTGCTTTCCACGACTAGAACATCTACATTGATATGGTCAGAATTGTCTATGTTGACTTCCATGCTTGTGACTCCTTGACTTCTGAGCCAGTTCAGTTTCTGACCATCTTCAAGTAAAATGTTTTTCAGGTGTTGCAATCTGTTATTGTCTACTGACTGTTATATCACTGAATGTACAGAAATCAAAAATTTGATTTGATATGAATAATTAAAAAGAAAAACTCAAATGAAACCTTTTTAGCAGCATTTTCAAGTTTTCTCATCTTAACACCAATTAGAACAGAGAGAGAAAGCAAATATCCTACATACAATGAGGCATTCTAATAAAATAAAATTCACAATCATTACTCCTGTAATTTATTAGAGTCGTAAAGATACTACATGTATTGAAACTGCAGTAGAAGTAGTGCGTTTTGGGCAAGAGAGCTGGGTAGACCCCAACCCTCTCTAGGCTAGTTTCAATTCAGAGTTTTCCTTCTCCTAGATCAATTGCCACCCAAAGCTATAGAACCCAGTCTATCCTGCTATTTACCATTAGCTGGGGAAAAGGGGAGATAGATTCATAGCTTTCTCAAGAGTATTAGCATATAATAGAACATAATGAATTCAACTGGATTCCAAAAAATTATATTATTAACATTATTATTATTATTAAACATTAATATTTGTAAGAAGTACAAATTTATTTATTTAAATTATAAAGATTAAATCAGAACCCAAGAGAATTTTGAAAAATCAGTAGAAATAGTATAGAATAGCAAAAATTTTAAATTTAAGTATTAATATTTTTATTGGCAAAGAACAGAAAATACAGACCATATGAAAAACAAGTTAAAATTTTTTTTTTAAATTATTTAAAGTAAAATTCTGTCAGATTTTTTAAGCACAAAAAAGGATTTGATTTTCAAAACAAGCAGTACTTTTAGTCTGTATATGATATTTACAATAAAGAAAAAAATAACATGTTTAATTATACTTTTACAATATCATATACCATTTTATGATTTATTGGTCATGACTAATTAAATTTTAACTACTGTAATAAAAATGTTAATAAAATCACAATGTAGACAGCAATGGAGAAACCACTCCACTAACAGCCTTCACTAATTCATAGCAATGCACAAACTAAATATAAGAAACCACAGTGTGAAGTGGGTAACATTCATTGGGAATGACATTAAGGGAAGAGTGTGACAAAAGAACAATTGGAATTTCTCGGGCATATAATGAGGAAAGAGACTTGGAGAATTTGGCACTCACAGGACACACTAAATATTAGGTTGGTGCAAAAATAATGACGTAATAATGTCGTTTTTTGACGTTAAAAAATATGTCAAACAACGACATTATTACGTCATTATTTTTGCACCAACCTAATACAAGAAGTTCAGAAGGAAACAGTGAATAACCTACCTAACAAGCTTGTGTAAATGGATAGCAGAACAGAGAATGGGAGGGATAGTAAAAAGACAAACATTAATTAAGAGATAAAAAGTAATGGAAGTTGTGGAGAGCCTTGATTGATTATGTCATGAAGAGACACAGCACATAGATGAATAAACTCATTACCATAAATAATAATGTATTATACAGTTTAATTTATAATTTGCTATTAACAGAGTGTGAAGCTAACTTCATTTGTCTATCCTCCCCAAAATAACACACATTAATAAACAAAAACCTCAGATATATATTTAAAACTAGGTTAAAAGACGCCCTATCAAATGGCATTTAAACTTGTTCCTGCAGATAGCACTTGATTGGGCGTTCATCACAATAGTAGAGAGTAGTAGTTGTGATAGGCAACAATAAACTACAGAAGAACTAGAAATTGATTGCAGCATTTAAGTATTGCATTATAATATCTAAGCTTAACTTTCAAAAGTTCGATGATAATTCTTCTGTCGCCACACGATTTAAAGATAATTTGATGTATATAGATCTTTACTTTCCGTACAAACCATTATTTTTATTTCATGGGTGACTTTCACTGGATTTTGCAATTAATTTTGATTATTCCCAAATTTATTTCCAAGTTATAAAAATTGTTATCGTACAAAAAATTTGTCGTAAAAAAAAAATCACGTAACAAAAAAAAAATCACATTACCGTAATGAAAACTTGGGAATCCAGAATTTTAGGATTGTCGGTCCAGATCCAGCCCACAAGGTTTTTAATCCGCTCACAGAGTTACCTTGATTCCAAAAGGTTATGATATATTGGACTATGGCCTCTAGGAGTAAAGTTGAAAAAGTGTGACAAACTGACATTTGCATTTATTATATAGATATACCTTCATGGTAAATTTGAATAAAAAAAAAACCTTGATATTTTTTCATTTGTTTTGATTACTAAAATTAAACAAACCACCATGTTGTTAAAGGTAGATCTACATGGTCTACAAAATTGTAGCAATTACCATAATTTATCAGCATTGAGCCTATTCTGTCCTCAAGGATGCATCTCAGTTTTGACAAGCAAACATTTTGAAAAATGAACAAACAAAACTAACTCAGATAAACTACATTGATTAGTTCCATCAGTCCAGACCTTCACAGCTTGGACCTGACATACCATTCAAACAATGGTCAAACTATCCTTCTTCCCCTTGTATTCCATGGCTGAGGAAGAAGTTCTATTGAGACACTTTCTTCCCAAGAACTGTTACTTTCTGGCACAGACATCTGAGAGGATGCTTCCCTGATCACTTCAAGTCAAGGGTCAACCATTATCTATCTTAAATATCTTCATAATTTGCACTTTTTCTTCCACCACTTATGTCACTACAACCTCATTCACTAACCCTCTACCTTGAGTAGCTCTTGGGCCTTGTATTTGGTGAACAATAGTAAAAAAAAAAGTCTATGAATAAAGTAAACTTCAACCTGTAGAGTGCAAAATCAATTTTTGAGACATTTTTAGTAACATCTTTGATGCAAGGCAACATGGTATTTAGTGATGCTAGTAACTTTTGTTAACAGGAGCAGATAGTAAAAATGATTAAAATAACAACAACAGAAGTGACGAAATAATGATAATAAATGATAATAAAAGTAAATAGTAATCACATTCAATATTTACAGACACTGTGTATGTGTATTCCGCTCAAGGCAGATATAAAGCATGCAGACGGAGAAAGAAAAGAAAATAGAAAACAAAGAGACAAAAAGACATATCAATTAGGTAGATTGAGAATGGGACAGTAGTCAGAAGCCAGAAGTGTTTGAAATTCCATAAAGATGTGTGCATGCAATGAATAGTAAAGGCTTAAGAGAATACATCTCTCCCTCCATAGACTTTTAAACCAACACCTCTCTCTTTCTTTCTCTCATCCTCTTCACCCTCATTTTCACTGACTTCTTCAGCTTCAACCAAGCCAATCTCATCACTTCCTTATACCCACTTGATGAAAAAAGTTTTGCAAGTAAAATTCATCACTAATTTTGGAGATGGCCTTTCTTTCTTTCTTTTTTTCTTTTTTTTCTTTTTTAACTTTCTCATATGAAGTTTAAAACTAAAATGTAACCTGACAAAGAATTTAACTCATTGGGGCAAGGGAATCTGAATGAATGTGAAGAAAACTAACTTGTGAAAAAGATGAGTAAAAATAAATTCTAGTTGTAAGCAAATCTGAATGCAACCATCATGTGGCTTTTTAGACATAACAAATTCATTAAATTTATGGTGACATCAGCAATAAAAACTCATTTATTAAAATAATAATAATTACACATTTTCATGGTAATTACTCTGACAAACTTTTTTCTCTGGTGTCCCAACTATATGAATTTAAATGTGCTACTAGATTGGCATCTAGGTCCCAACTGTTTACTGTTGAAATAGCTAAATGCAACCACCACTTCTACTCCAACAGATCCTTTTCTCGCACTTCCCACTTGTGGAACTCCTTTCCATTTCCTTGCTTCCCTGATAACTACAATCTTCAAAAATTTAAATGCAACATTAATCACCATCTTCTATCTACTTGAATCCGGTCCATCTTTTGTCCTTTCTGCAGCCCTCACTATACTCAAGTTTTACTTGGAGTGAAATGATTAAAAAAAAAAAAAATCTACCCGTCAATCTCAATAATAATTGTAATATTAGCTGTTTCTTTATAAGGAAATATGTGGCATTCATTGCCCAAGAAGCCAGTTATACTTGAGTGACACAACTTCACTCCCTGGCCATCAGGCTGAGATCAAAGATTTGTGTTTCTGAATTTGGACAAAACAAAACAAAAATAAATGAAGGATGCCTTGCCCTGGAGATTCCAAACCTGCAGCAGCATCTCACTCAATGCACCAAAGTTGTTGGTTGCACGTATGCAACATTTTTTAGCCTTGGCCCATGTGCATGGGTTTCCCACTTAAAACTGGCCTTGTGCCATATCCTACCATTGGTGGGAGGGGGCAAGTATATACTAAGTGTAGCATCTGTTCTCTTCATCTCTAATGGTAAAGAAATATTCAGCATTTATTGACCAAGCAGCCAGTGCTGCTTTTGGCTGCATTTATAAAATCTTTCTCTTCAAACAATTTTTCAGGAAAATAGGTTACTCAAGTTTAGTAGCCATTATCACTCTTTCCAATATCGATGGGGACTTTCCTCCTAATCTTTTATTTAAATTTGTGCTGAATGTCAACATTTTCATTATGCTATTGATTCCAATATTAAATCAATATATTTTTTTTTTATTGGTATCACCCCATGCAAGGTATTAAATGCAGAATGGGTTACAGGGTGTGGAAGAATTAGAAACACGAACATTAATAATGAGAGGAAAGAGTAATCAGGAGGACAGTAGACAGCGACTGACATTGCATTCAGATTTTTGCAGATTAAAGTTGGCTGGAAAGTATGGAGGTGGAAGGGAGTTCCACAAAAGAAAAGAAACTGTTAGCATCAAATTTACAGTTACATCTAGCCAGCTCAATGGTAAATTGATGAAATCTCAAAACCAGTCTAGTACTGCTTATTGACATTTTATCTTAAAGTATTTCCTATGCCCTTTGAATTGTTGATGGAAATCTATTTTTAAAATTTATTAACTGCTAAAAATGTTTCAAATTAACCACAGTGTTTCAATATAGAAACATTACCTTAGTATTTTTTTGGGGAGTTGTTAGAAGAATGTTTATAGACAGTGAAACATTTACAACAAAAAAAATTTAAACATTCAACTTTTCACAAATTGCCTCTAACATACTTCATTTGTATATTTCATGGTTCTTTTAACAAAATTCTTCATAAAATATATCACTCATGTCCCTAAAATATAATCTTTGAGATAGTGTACCTGTAAACATGTATAGCTCATTGTTACCTTTGCACAGTAACCCGGTTTCATTCCCTGTAATTGACTAATGCTGCTATCTTAAAGCACATTAATCCTTATACAATGGTCATCTAATGCTTGTTAGGTATTTTGAAAGGTAGATTTTCATATCATATTAAAAATGAGAACCATTTTTTAAATATTAAAAGATTTCTAATTTTTGTAAACAGTATATTAGAAGTGTG
>OZ010590.1:34429541-34592041 GCA_963932145.1 Acanthosepion lycidas
TGCTTTGCCAAATGTTGGAGACACTCTATGCATATTTCTATATATAAAGCAATGTCTATAGCTTCCTGTGAAATTTTGTTAAAATGCTTCTGCTATTCTGCTTCTCTTAACTTTTACTTGAAGACTTTCTCAATATAATAATAATAATAATAATAATAATAAATGCTTCGTAATTTTCTTTGATGAAATAAAATCAAAATATCATTTCATATTTACATGACCCTAATGATAGATGTGAGGCTAGTACAGTGTTTGTCAGCTTGCAAAATGGAATTGGCAAACCAAGTTCAGTCTCTGATCAGGTTTGTTATATTCGTTGTGCACTATTATCATTGAGAAAGACATGCATGCACAATGAAAATAATAGGATAGACTGGACTTTCCTTGGGTGGCATCCAATCTCAGAGAAGGGCAACTCCAAATTCAAAACTATCAAGAAGGCAATGAGAAAACACTATTTTTCCAAGAAATCATGGCAATTCACAGATATTAAAGAAAAGAAAGTTGTGCAGAGGCATGATTGTTTATGTCCTGAATGGATATAGTATTTAAGAAAAAGAGTGAAAAGTAAGATTTTTCTTAGTAATTTATACCATTTGTTGAAGTTAAGGTATATATAATCATATGTTAAAATTCATGAGATAGCACTATCTTAAAGATGGTGGCATGATATTTTGACATCATAGAAATATGTTGTGCTCCAACATCTATTGAATTGGCTAAGTTATTTATTGCAAGACAATGTGAATTATCAGAGTGAAGAAATTTGACATCCCTAGATCTACAATGTTCAGTGTATCCTGGAAATACCTGATGAAAGATGCTACCATTCAGTCTAGATAGTGCAATAGCCAAACACAGGTCCTTAATGATCATAACAGGAGTTTTATATGCAGAGAATTGTCTGCAGTAACAGACTAGTAACATTGGCTCTAATCATGTCTACATTCCAAGCAGGAGGCACTAGCCAGTCAGTTCAGTGTTCTTTAATTTATATAGAATATGGTAACAGAAAAGTCATCAGGGTCCCCCTGTAAACACTATGACGTCAAACCCAGCATCAAACCTGGGCTCATGACTTAATTAATTAAAGACTGGTAGCATGTATTCTGATGTCATGATTCCAGTTGTTACAGGTCACATGATGTCATGGGCCTCGATTTTCAACAAGGTATCATACAGTCTGATGGTTCCATAATGGTGTAGGGTGCATTAATGTGATATGGTTTTGGACCTACTGGTCTATCTAAACATGTCATTGACCATGTTACACTGCTTTGTGAAGATTTTCACCCATTCATATGTATCCCCACGAGGGGTTATTTGAGCAGTATAATGCACCATGTTAATTCTGAGGAATGGTATGGTCACCACATTGATCCAATATGAGTCCAATGAAACATTTATAGAATTTGATAGAAATCTCTATAAGCATGCAAGATCCTGAGCCTGCAAATACTAGGGAGCTGTTGATTTTTGTCAAGATGGTGTTAGTCAATATCTTTTTAGATGTCTTTTGACTGCTTGGAGAATTGATACCACCTAGTTGCTATATTTTCTTGGTGATCCTACACCTCTTTTATGAATTTTAGCATATTAGTGTTTCTTTTCTAAGGGAACTGAAAAAAATCCTTCAGGAAAACTAAGCAAATATAGTAAACTGGAACAAAATATATTGGTCAGTATCAATAGTCTATACAGATTAAATTCAGGTCAGCAGAGACACAAGAACAAACAACATGCCTATGAAATACAATTAAAAACAAGTTTTGAAAATCTACTATTTAATAACATTTGTTTTATAAAGATCTACACATGCAAATAAATCTTCTTTTCCAATGATCACCAATGGTGGTTGACTTATAATTCAACATTATATTCCACTTTTTAATGGTTACACCGTAATTAGACTATAAATCAGACTTGAATGAATGGAATATTATTAAATCATTATCATGATAACTGTAAGACATCTGAACTTTTAATTTAAAAAATAAACAAAAGAAAAAAACAGCTTGCAATTCCTGAAGCTAAACATTGGAACAGGTCTTGTGGTTACCAGTCCAATTATCTAACTACTGAATTTTCATTCGAAAACAAATTTTTTGGATAATCTTCATTTTTCTCATCAATCAGCTCTGTTCAATTCACTTAATTTAAAAATAGCACTCTATATAAAAATGGCAGAATTTCAACTTTATGCCTATACAAAAGTAAATTACTTGGTCAATATTAATTTCCTTTGAACATGTTTATTGTCTAAAACAATATTAGACTGAAATACAGTGAGACAAACAATGAGAAAAAAACATGCTTTAACTCAGAGTTATGTATCTTTAAGTTAAAATAAATATGATGCAAATCCAAAAACAACTTATTTAATTACAATTCTTGTATCTTTTCATTGTAAACAAAATTATCCCAGTTTTGCTGTGTTAATAATTACTGTTTCAGTCTGTAATCACTTCTGTTATAATAAAAATAAAACCACACATCACTCCTTCTCCTATGTGCTATGTCCCTTTAGGCTTTCCAAATATTTTTTGTCTTTTGTAACTCTTAATAAAGTTTGCCAGACATTTACACAACCTCACTTGGTAGGTTATGAGCTGCTTACCTCTGTTCCACTTGCCTTCAATGATATGTCCTGTGAGTGTCAAATTTTCTAATCCCTCTTTCCTCATTAAGTGCCCAAGAAATTTCAACTCTCTCTTTCTGATGCTAAGTATAAGTGTCCTTTTTTGTTTTCATTTTCTCTAAAAGTTTGTCATTGCTCATCTGTTCAGTCAATACATGAAAGTTTGTATTGTCTAAAACAATAACAAAAACCAAAACAAATGATATACCTCATTAGATACTTACACAAATATTAACACCAACTACTCTTTATAGACACAGGTGTCTATATAAAAGCTTATATATTTACAAATACTTACTGAAATACAACTACACTTACAAAGCCCATTCTTAAAATCATCTCATCTCATTTATTTCATGCTATGTCCCTTCAGAATGTAGGCAATGACAATTGTGACTCTCCACAGGTTCTTTTTCTATGAAATGCCATGAATTCTTGAGGATGATAGTAGAGTGGTTTCCTGTTGCCTTATCCACAAATTGGAATATACAGTTTTCTTTTTCTTAGACTGGTTTCCAACCAAGGCCAGAGAGCAATGTCTACCTTGCTATTCCACCCATAGCTTGGGTGAGAAGAGACAGAATAATACCATCCTCAATGGCATTTGTGTGAAAGTGAATTCAAATGACTAAGCCAGAATTTTAACTCAGCTTGCTAATTCTACTTTCTATACCAATCTCTGTTAAACTACCTAGCTTAAATTCAGTTATTATAACATTTGGCATTTCTATGAATGGTTTGGTTTGGTTTATTTTATTTTACAGAATATATAACCTCAATGGATTATTTAAGTTTGATAAGATTTTTAGGATAGATTCATATGAATAAAATATGTATTAATATTTTTCTTTTTTTTTAAAATATATTGCTGGTAACAGTTTTTTTTTTTAATATATTGTTAGAAATATTTTTTTTCAAAAATGTATTGCTGGTAATATATCTTTGATGATATTTTTACTATAAAAATCTATTTTTATACTTTCATAATGTTTTGACACCAGCTTGGATGTTAATTATTTGCCCATATCTGGAACCCTAATAGGTGCTCCACCCCAATGAATGGTTTATCTTGCAATTATTGAAGCTACTGATATTTGACACATGAACCATAACTGAAAACCAAAATGTCTGCTAGATCAATTTTCTACTTCAAAATAATATAAAGTTCTGTATGTTTTGTCATTATCTTATAAGATTAAATCATGAAGATTCCACATTAAACAAGTCTGGACACACCTGTAATTTAGTGCAAACCTGACTGGTTACTTTGTTTTATTGCCGAAGGGAATAATGAAACAGAAGGAAACTCTGTATTAAATGTTAATAATATGTACTTGTTATAAAGATAAAAAGGCAGTGGGCAGTGACTATAGAGCTTGAAAGAGATAGTCACTGCTGTTTGGATTGTAAAATCCAAAAGGAAATCTAACCTTGAACTGCAGATTTAGTCAATATATTTCCTGAATGCAGTGAAAAATATTCTCTAGTCTCTACAGTTTAACCAAAGTGTTTTTGTAAAAGCCTGTGATCATTAATTGCTGTAACCTAAGAAATGTTATGAATAGAATAATCACACAAAGGTCGGTAATGAACAATAATACTTAGGACAAGAACAACACATATAATATCCGCCAGTAGCGCATAGAAGAAGTAGTCAACTGCTAGAAGTGAGTCAAGTGAATTCCACAAGGAATCTCCAACTGCAGACCAACAGTTTTTAATTCTGTATTTATGTGAATGGGGACATACCCATTATTTTCCATAGGTATGCAACAACATTAATGATCTTAAATTATATTCTATAAGAAGTAGAGATGAAGGATAAATTTTAGCAATATACAATGAGGTGCTGAAATCTCTTAGTATGACTCACTTCCAAGAAGATTAATTAATTTGTTTAATGACATATCAACTCCTTATGGGTTATTTAATTAAGTAATAAAAATATATGTTGTTCTGCTTTCACAATTGAATACATGGTAGATAATACCCAGCTTTTTTGTATACGCATGTTTGTGTGGACTTGGTTACTACAGGTGGTGATATGTGTGTTTTATGTTGCAGTTTTGAGGAAGTTATATTTTGGAATACAGTTTGATTTCTTTAAGAAATTGTAGGATATTATATGAATGTCATGAAAGAGTTTTTTCAAGATTAAAAAGTGAGAAAATGTTCAAAGAAAAATGTAAGAGAATGACCCAAGAAAAAAGTTTAAAGAAAAACTAAGCATCAAATGATGCAGATAGTGGAAGATGTGGTTGACCTAATAGTTAAAAGACCAGAAAATGGATTCAGCACACTGAGTTCAAACTCCAGACCAGTTGATCTTCACTTTGCACTAATAACCTTGGAAAAGGAATGAATCTTTCTTCAGTTATAGGTAAATAGTACACGTTTTAAAGGTTTGATTGTCAACCAGTCAAGAAGATAAACAAGTAATTCAAAAACAATGATCCCCTGACAAATTGTTATGGGTCAGTGTAGCAGAGTAAGTACCATCAAACCTTATGTTTAACATATCTTTGGGGAGGACTATATGAACTTTAAAAGGTTGATCCTGACAATACAGATAGTAAAAGAAAATAAATTAATACAAAACTAATTTTATGTTCATTGATTCTTCATTTTATCCTGTTTAGATATTTCTATGAGATAATTTGAAAACTTTAAGAGTTGAATAATATGAATGCAAATAATCCAATGTCTAAAGCTGTCTTTCTTCTATAATGTCCCCTCAAAATGTGGCTCTCCACAATTTCCTGTCTTTTGTCACTCTTAATAAATTTTGTCTTTTTATTATTTTTCCAAAACCCTGTTTACTCAAGTTCATTAAGTACATTATGTGTTGTTTTCCTGTCTCTTGTCTTCTCTCTGTCCTGTGAGTATCAGATTTTCAAAATCCTCTTTCTTCATTATGTGCCCTAGATATTTCAGTTGTCTCTTCCTGCTGTTAAGTATAAGTTTCCTTTTTGTTTCCATTTTCTCTCATGTGTCTCTAATATCTGATATTTTATTCTTCTAAGTTAATCTATTTCTTTTTATACTCTCTATTGATCTATGGGCAAAGAAAGAAATAAAGATCTAATTGAATAAATTAATCAGCAGAGCTGAGAGAAATCCAAGATGGGTTTGATGAACTTCCCTTTACCTGAAATCAAAAGAGATTATTTTTACTTAAAAAAGAAACATGTAAATGTATATGTTTGTAAACATGACTCACATATTGAGAAATTCAAAGCTCATAATATACATTTTCCTCTTGAGAGAGAAAAAAAAAAAAGCAAAAAGAAATTAATTAATAGAAATAGAACAATCAAATAGTGTTCAATGCACTGGTTTCATGGATTATAGGCTGTACACCAAAGACTTGAATAGAAAATTTGGGATGAGTCAATGGTAGATATTAATAAATAAATTTAAAAAAAAAAATACATAGGCCAGTAAATATAGGCCTACAGTTTAATCAAGCTGAAAACACAGGTTCTCATTTGATCACCAAAGTTAAGCAGTATCAAGCTTGGTTAGTACTTAGATGAGGGACCACTTGGAAACACTGGGTACTATATAAAACCTCCTATAATCCAAAATATGTTTCAGTTTTAAATAAACCAAAAAGGGTTGATAAGTCTTAAAAAACAATTAAGAAAATAAATCTATCTTCTATATGAATTACACACAGGGTGATTGAAAATTAACTCCCTATTTTATGTATGATGGACTCTCCCATCTTGTAAAAATTATAGTTAGACAGGAGAATCCATCAGACATAAAATAAGGAGTTACTTTTCAATCAGCTTGTATATTTTGATTTTTTTTTCTTACAATCATGTCCACTTTGTATAAGATCCAAGATTCACTTGAGGTAGGGGGTTACAGAGTAAGAAGTAAAAGACAGTTTATGGAAGTATTTGGAGGAAGATAACAGTTAATCCTAGACTTGAATGGGTTAAGATATGTATTGATTTGGGAAGCATCTTCTTGGGAGTCAGTTCCACAAAGTAGTGCTTCATGGGAAGAAACTGTTTGAGAGAGTAGTTTACTGCAATGTGAAAGGCATACTGGCTCTTAGGAGTGAACGTTAGAACTGGTGGAAAGAAGGAATCTAGTTCATTTGAACAATTTCCATGTTGCTGTGGAAGACAAGTTTAATGCTGTTTAGTCCATTAATGCCTGCTAATGTTTGTAAAATATGGTATTAATTATAAGAGTACAAATCCAGTATTAATTATAGTTTTATAAAGAATATGATGTTAATTAAAGAATATATAATTATAGAGAATTCAACAATATTCTGTTAGCTTCTAAATGTAAGTCTTATAAATTATTTTTTTTTGCTTCTTATCTTAAATGGATTAGATTTAATAGTCATAGAAAAAAATAACAAAATAGCTTAAACTAAAACACAAAATAGTTAAATAAAACACTTAAGTGCTATCTGGCGACTGTTTATATATCTAGTGACAACCTCCCTGGTTTCATCACAACTTTTTCTTCCAGTTCAAAATCTGAATGCCAATAGTACTACAATATTTAAAAGAGATAAAAGGGAAGTGGTTTTTTTTTTTTGGTTTTTTTTCCCTCGATGCGATATATCTTTGCTAAAAATCTCAGTCAGCAAGTGAACGAGGAAAAGTAAATTCTGTGCGACTCTTTTTCAGGATATCACCATTGCCCGCAGCGTGTGGCATCCTCCACTACTTTGAAGTTGTATTAGATATGAGTGCTTTAACAACAACTTTAATGCTAGCCCTCAGCATTTTACTGGCAATGTCGATGCCAGTTGTTATTACTGCTGTAGTCAGTGTCCCCCATCACATGCCATCATAGAGTGTGCAAGGAACCTTTGTGAAGTTGGAGATGACAGTGTAAGTCATGCAGCTAACATTATTCCCCCTTGGGGCCTTTTTTACCATGTATGTCTTCAATTCTCACTTTTGGTATCTTTATTTTTGGAAGTCCCTCGTTCTGATCCACAGGCCGCCTGGGTCGTCTTCCAGGTTCTGTTTTTGCATTAACACTGAGGCAATCATCTCCAGGCAAATCAAGTTCCTGCTTCAGAAGGTTTCCAAATTCACGAGACTTCTCATGTGGCTTTTGGAACTGTGACTCAGGCAGGAAGAGGTCACGCCATATTCAATAGATAGCTTCCTGGTGAAAAGAACTTCACACACACACACACATATATGTATATATAAGAAAATAAAAATGTTTCTTATAAATAACAATAGCTAAAAAAAAAACAGATTATATGAGTAACATTTAATTGATAACAAAATTATACAGTATCTTCTATGTGCCATGACCCTTCACGATAGCACTCATGGCTCTCCACAATTTCCTCTCATTTGTAGATCTTAGCAAATTTTATCTTGTTGATATCTCTCCTAAACCTTCTTCTGCAATTCATTTACACAATCTCATTAGGTAGGTTATGCACTGCTTTCCTCTGTCTATCTTGCCCTCAATATGTCTTGTGAGTGTCAAATTTTCCAAGCCCGTTTTCCTCATTATGTGTAATTTCAACTCTCATTCTGATTTTTAGTATAATTGTCCTTTTTGTTATTTTTAAATTGTTAAAACCTATCAAAAAAAAAAAATTAAAATAGGTGCTTTTGTTCTAGCAACCAGTGACATACTTCTAAAATCTAACAGAATATTCAGTAATGAGAAGATTCCTAAGATGTCTTTGCTGATTCAACAACAGTGTAGACATTAATTTACACTCTCTCTTCAAAATAATTTTTTTTAAAAAAGCAACTTTATCATTTCTACCAACTGTTTTATTTCATTCTGATCTGTCTATTTCTCTTCCCCTTTAACACACCAATTTAAATTCTGGGATAGACTTAATTCAAACAGGGAAAAAAAAAATTATAAATTGATTTGTTAACAGTCGTGTCCTCATCTTGTTTGTTATTGTCACAGCATTTCAGCTGTTGTACCCACCAGTCTTTTTTTCAGGTGTTTGTTGTAGTTGATGGCCTTCTGGGAATTTTGAACAAAATTCTTTTTTTCAATCCATGACATCCTATGATTCAGTTCATTCTACCCAGATAATTTGTTCCTGTGATGTTACTTGTCTCTTCCAGTGAAGCTGAATATGTATCTTTTCCTTATTTTATTTTTTTGCACTACCAACGACAATAGTTGTATTCATACATTGGTTGTTATCACAAGTCCCAGGAATTCTTCATCTCAAAAATTTTAAAGAAAAAAACAAAAAAAACAAAATCCAATCAACTTCAAATCCTCTTTACAAAAGCTTTTAATACTGAATCATCACAGGTAATGATAATATAATTATTAATCCATATTTTTAGATCAAAGTAGAAGAAAAGTAATTTTAAATGTATCCTTTATAAAAATGAAATCACAAACCCACAATTTTATTTAACTTTTTAAGCCCTACATTATTTTGAAGGTATTTCAAATAAGTCCAATTTCCATTCATTAGAAAAAAAAATTATCCATAGGTAACTTTGAAATTTATCAAATTCAATGAATGAGAAAAAACTATTCAATAAGTTTATTCATCAGAAAAAGAGTGTTGAAATTTCTCATAATGATGAAAGAGGACTTGGAAAATTTGACACTCACAAGGCATATTGAAGGCAAGAGGAACAGAGGAAAGCAGTGCATTACCTACCTAACAAGTTTGTGTAAATGAATGGCAGAACAGGGTTTACGAAAGATAACAAAAAAAACCCCAAAAAACTAGAAGAGTTACAATGGACCTGAAATTGTGAAGCACCATGATTGTCCACATCCAGAAGGGACATAGCATATATACCTTGCTACAGCAATCCTGCAAATAGATATCCATCTTCATTTGGAAGAATTCATCATACAAAATGAAGTAGATGTTTGCAAGGTTCTAAAACAAAACAAGATTCATAACTGGCTCAAACAGTTGTTATGCAAGAGACTAAATTAGAAATTTCTAATCTGTCTCTCTCAGCCTTTCCAGAACAAGACCAAAGCAGTAACAAAAGTTCCAAAAGAAAGGAATGACTAGATTCAGTAAATGTTTTACATTTTACAATACTTAGAACCTGATTTTTTTAATAAGCTCAAGAACAAGTGAGATTTATTCTAAAAAAATATTCAGTTGAAGAATGAGATGTAATTTTAATTTAACTTTCTAACATGAACTACAGGAGTGGGCTGAAAAGTTCATAGTCAGCCTATGAAATTTTCAACCCACTCCCCTATTTTAACTTTACCTGTTGTGTCCATTCAGGATGTAGGAGATCATGGCTTTTCACAACTTAATAAACATTGTTTTTCTGTTATTTCTCCAAACCTCTGTTCCACCATCCACCTACTCAAACTAACTAAGTTATCTATGCATTGTTTCCTCTGTCACTCTGCCTTGTGAGTATAAGATTTTATAAACCCTCCTTCCTCATTATATGCCCCCAAATCCTCAACTGTCTCTTCCTGGTGTTTCCTTTTTGTTTCCATTTTCTCCAAAACTTGTTGTTCACATGTTCAGCCCACATTATCCTCAGTATCCTTCTGTGGAACAACATTTTTGTTGCTTCAAGTCTACTTTTTATTTTTGAGGAGCTTCCTTAGATGACTGTCACAATTGGTAACTCTTCAGGAATTTTGAATGGAATCTAATTTTAGCCATAATGGTATGCCATGCTTATTCCTTTATCAGTGCCCTGATAAAATTTCAAAATTCCTAAGCATTAATTTTCCACATTCTCAGGCTGTCTCCCAACTAAGCCAATATTTCTTTCTGCACTATTTGACCCGGGATTCAAAATATTTTGAAAACAATTTTGTGGCCTCGACTAAATATATTTTGAATGCAATTGTATGCCTTCAACTACAGATAAAATGCATTGTTGGTCATTTTGCTATAAATTGTATTGTTGGTAAATTTTACTATAAAAACATATTTTTATACTTTCATAGTGTTTTGTTTGAGGGTCCAAAATTTACCTATAGTTGTGTCCCTAACATGTGCTGCTACCCTGGTTCAGGGGGGGATCTGGGAACAACAGCTATTAAGGTGAGCAAAGTATACTGAAAATAATGTCTTTCAAGTCATTGATAAAGTTTCTTTTAAAAAAATAATTTTTCAATTTTTTCTTCAATTTAATTAGATATAAATTTAATTATGCGTGTGTATGCGCATAATAAGTGTTTAAATATGAAATTGAAAAAAATTCAATTCATTTATGTGCTATTTTTCATGTAGGTTTGTTTGAGACATGTTAGGTTTGTAACAATTCTTTTTGCATGAAACCAACTCATTTCCACATTTGAGGGACCTACAATAGAACAGTAGAGACAAGATGATCTAACAAAAATCAATAATTTAATGTTGTTAAATGACACATTTCAACTGCCATTTGTTACTTGTAAAAAAAAGTTTTAAAAAAAAGTATTATTTTGTGGTACTATGATTGGGACACCCATATTGGAAAGAATTATTTTATCTAAATTTCAAGTGTTTCTGCTTTGTGGTCAGTAAATAAAGTCATTGATGTAGGGTCTTATAAGTAGCATCCACTTGACTGAAAGAAAATAAATAAATAAATAAATAAATAAAAGAAAGCTTTCAAGACCCAAGTGACAACAAAGCCGGATATTGATGATTTCCTGTTGCTAGTCTATATTAACAGTTACATTTGGAATCTAGGAGGTCAGTTATGGTCTGCCCTTAACAAGGGTAAAACTGTTCCTTGGGTAGTTCTGAAGCTGCCTATTTGTGTTGCCAGCCATACACCATGATGCTAACTGGGACAAATTAGTAGGAGGGAAGAGCTGAGCTATCTGGCATGGTAGAAGTTGTTCCAAATACCAGCTACCCACCCATGCAATCTGAGTGAGCAAAGTGAAGCCCTTAATAAAACAGCTAAATATATTGGAAACAGGATCCAAGCTCTCATTTCTTGCCATGGTGATTATTTTATTTTTCATTTCCTTGTGGACATAGAGTGGGCCTTTCCCAGGTTCTGGTGCACACTGATGTGAAGAAGGATGGAGATGCAACATCAGGTGGTCATTGACCGGTCAGTAGAAATCTGGGGGTGGGTCCCATTGTAAGTTTACAATTTATGCTTATCAGATATACATGAAATATTGGTGACACCACCAGTCAAAAGAGTGATCAAACCAACAAATGCTAATTTATTTGAATGGTCTATTTAGATATTCTCTTCAAGGCTTTGATTTTGGGGAGATATCTCAAATATTCATGTGTTAGCGACAAAAAGAAAGCAATATTTGAGTTTCTATATTTTTCTTTAAGTCCTCAAGGAATATTTTATTAAAATAAATTTAAACCTTGTCTTTTTTTTTCTTGATGTTGTTATTCATTTCACTTTATCCAAACATTTTTTTCTTTAAAATAACCTTATCCCTATTATTCATGTTTTGCAAACAAAGTTAATTTTGTCTAAGTTTTTTTCTTTTTCTGTTGCTTTAAATCTCTCAATCAAAATTCTAATTTGGAAACACAGCTTATATATATATATATATATATATATATATATATATATATATATAATGTGTGTGTGGATAGTTTGGGTGTTTTGTTCTAAGAACTGAGATGCTTTATCCTCATATGAGAACAATGCTGAGAGTCCAGTGTATGTGAGTATATATATGTATGTGAGTATATATATGTGTGTGTGCGTGTGTATATTACATACACAAAAAATAACTCATGCTTATATGAATAAAAATATGCTCTCTAGGACTTAACTGTTTTACAAAAATAAAAAATTGTTTTAACAAATTTTGATAATTTGCTAAATCAGATGCCCATTTTAAAATACCATCATGACCAACTCAATGGGTTGTGTTTTTATTTATTTAAAAAAAAAACTAATTATTGCTCGGTTGGGTGCCCTGTAAACATGGCATAAGCCAAAAGGGAAAAATCCTGCTTGTCATGAAAGTAGCAGGTACTCGAGAATAGTTCTGTTGGAGTTGTCAAGCAAGCAGTTAAAAAGATAAAGGAAGAAGGGGGTTGTGGTCTAGCTTCACCTGATAATACAAAAGAATTTCCTTTTCTTTCTTTCTTTTTTGGCCTCAAAGAATGTTACAATGAATGTTGAAGGGGAGAGTGATATCTTAGCTCAATTGAGCACTAATCATTAAAAAAAGGAGAAGAAAACAAAAAATCTTTATCATTATGATTTATTGAAGATTAAATTTAAGACAACAAAGCCACAACATACAATGAGGCAAGTAATCAGATTGGAAGGAAGACCGTCAAGAAAATGGAAAATTAAAACTCCTAAAGCAAATATGAGCTAAAATTTTTCAGGAATAAAAATATGATGAGAAAATACCCAAGTCCAATCAGGAATACAACGACAATATGACAATCCAACTGAACCACTCAGAATTGGGCTACATTAAGAATTAAAAAAAAAAACAACTTGTCATAGCCATCAGCTGTATGAGGAATGGTTCACAAGGTGGGGAGCAGCTAGAATAAGCAGCCAATTGAAAGAGTTTGGTATTAATATGAAAGAATGCAAGAATTCTTGAAGCCTTATTATTTCCCCATTTTAGATAATTGATATTGTTAAATTGGCAATTTTATATAACAGATTTATGACTCAAGATGTGAATTCCATAAATAAAATTGAGGCCAATGGATAACATCTATAACAATATAACCTACACAATATATAAAAAAAGTTGGAAAAATAATGTTTTTAATAAAATAATTTTTAAATAGTATGACAATAGAGTTCTTGTTAACCAAGTTGTGTGGTTCAATTCTTCTGACTGGCAGCTGAAATTCGTTCAACCCATGACTGAGAAAAAAGCAAAACTATTTCTGAATCAAAACAGGCAAGATGATCAAGCTTAGAAATAATACTTACCTGACAGTAAATAAGGAAAAAATTTAAATCTTGCCAGTTATGTTGATTAGGGATCTGCTATGGGAAGAGGCCATAATTGTACGGAGAAAAACTAGAAATGAGCAGGGACATTAGGAATCCAGTTTTAAAATATTATTTATATTCATGCACTAATGACATAATATCTGTTATTGCTTGGTCTGAGTGAGTAGAAACAATGAAGACATTTTTATTATCAATATTAACTTTCAAGTGGATAAAGCAGATGATTGAAAATTTCCAAGCCAAGTTATAACAATCTTTACCTGTTCCTCAAAGAAACATGCATTATCCTAATAGACTATTATCCCACTTCTCTTAACCAATTCCAAAAAGTGATTGTGACTTTCAGTTGGTTTAATTTGGCAGTTTGCTTGAATTGTTTGGTTCTCCAGAAAGGAACAAAAAAACTATTTTCTAGTTTTACCAAATAGCATCACCTTTGTTGATCTAATCTGATATAACTTCACCAGACAAACAGATTCATAGGTATTCACCAGGGCACCCATGTCGCAACTGGATGCGATCCCAGATTAATGTTTAAAGTGGGTTTAATGTCCATACCATGGGAAAATTGCCGATGCCCCCTTGGCACTTCCCCTTTTGGGGACACCTCAGGTCCAATGAACCCAGCCCCCTCCTGAGGAAAAGTAATGCCTGGAGGGAAGGCCCCCTGGAGCTTGGGCTTAAATTCAAAGAATGTAAATCCCAGCCAAAGGCAAATAGATGCAATGGAAAAACCATAAGTTTACATAGATCTCAATGGGCAGAACCCATTTCAACTGCAGATGGAACAAGTTAACTTATTAAACCATAAATTTACATTAACTGAAGGCTGTCAGTTCAATACTTGTGCTGGGCAGTAAATATACATTTGAGCTATTTAACAACAACTTTCTATGGATCAAAAGTAGCCTTTGGTATGGTGATTGTTCATTTCACTCACCACCATGATCTCTTGCATTCTAGATTATTATAAAGTATCCACTTTTAGCATTGCCTATAACAGTTTATTTAAAAAACAGACCATTCATTATGTTAAAATAGAATAGGTTAAGCATCTCACATCACAGTCTTCTTTCAGACAAGCAATATGGCTTTTGTTTCTCTAGGTCAACTGCTAATATGTTAACAATTATTGCTGAAAGAGTCTATCAAGCTTTAGATAAGAATGGTGAAGCTTGTGCTGTTGCTTTGGATATCTCAAAGGTGTTTGACAAGGTTTAGCATGTTGGTCTTCTTCACAAGTTGAAGAGTTATGGTATTTCTAGACAATTTGATTTGATCCAATCTTACTTATCAAATCATGCAATGAAAGTTCTTTTTACATTAATACAGGTATCTCCCAAGACTATCCTTGGGCCTACTTTGTTCCTAATTTTCATTGATGACCTCTCTGATTTCATCAGTTCCCAAGTTGGTATCTATTTACTCCTGTCTTAATAGTAAGTTAGATTGGTTCAATAAGGTCAAATAGGTAGCTGAACTCAAAAATGACCTACAATTAATTGTTAACTGGGACAAGAAATGGCCTCTTAATTTTACTGCCTCCAAAATGAAACTGCTTTGATAATCTTAGAGAACCTTTTTTGCCTTCAATCAGCATAGCTGATGTTAGTCTCCAGAAGTTTGACACATTGTGCATTCTTGGGCTAAAATTTTCTGCTGATATGAAGTGGAAAGATAATACTGAATCAACTGTTAGGTTTGCTGCTAGGCAAGTGGGTTCACTGTGTCATGCTAGATAATTGTTCTTGCCAGAATTTATCTAAAACATTTAAAAGACTTTCTTCCATACTTTGAATATAGCTGTCATATCTAGTCTGGTGCTTCTGTGATGTTTTTTTTTAGAGATTCTTGATAAAATCCAAAGAAGAACTGGACTGTCATCAGTTCTGATCCAGCATCTTAGCTTCAATGACTTTCCCACCACTGTAATGTAGTTTCCCTGAGTCTTTTCTATAAATATTTTCATGGTAATTGTTCTGATGAGATTCCTTGTTTGGTACCTTGACTTTACAACTTTAAGTGAAGTACATTCACAGGGCATATTGGACTTAAGAGGACATAGGAAAACAATGCATAATCTACCAAATGATCATGTGCAACTGGAATGCCAAACAGGGATTAGGAGAGATTAAAAAAGTCCAAATTTATTAAGAGCTACAAAGGACAGGAAAATGATCACTAATGTCCTGAAGAGACATGGCACATAGAAGAAAAAAGATTAGATTGGCAGCTAGTTCTTATCATTTTACAGCTAAAATGGCTAGACGTAACTAAGTTAGGCTAACAGTTTCTTCTCTTGCATTTCTCATTAGTGGGACTATCTTCTGGCTTCTTCCTTTCCAATCAAATTTGATTTTCAAAAACTTAAATACAATGTCAATCATTACCTTCTGTCTTCTTAATTCCTGTTCTTTTATTGTTTTCTCTCTTTAATAATGTTTGTCTTTTTCTCATATTCTTTCACTCTCAGTAATTACTTGCATGTTAGTGTCTTTATTGCCTTGCTTGGAGTGAAATGATTTTTTAAAAAAATGCAGAAGCCATATATGAAAATGACAAAAAAGGAATATTGGTACAAATGATTTTCATGATTTGGAGTAGGTAGGCTTCCTCTCATATATCATATTAATTAGTCTCAAGTCTTGATTCGATTGTCGTCTTCCTGCCCAACAAGAGAGAGAGAAAAGCACAAAACTTTGCCTCCCAATTTTGACATATTTGATCATTTGCATTTTTTTTATTTTAGTCATTTCACTCCAGGCAAAGTGATAATACCACAAGAAAATGAGAAGTTGTTAGTGAGGAGATAAAACAATAAAAGAATGAGAATCAGCCAGACTGAAGATAGCAATTGACATTGCATTTAAACTTTTGAAGATTGTAGAGGCAGTAAAGCAAGAAATCAGGAGAGATTTCCACTTGTGAGCAGGGACAGAAAAGAAATCATTATAATAGAACTTATAGTTACATCTAGATAATTCATCAGTAAAATGATGAGACCTAATAGCCAATCTAGTAATATGATTAAATTCATGCAGTCAAGGTACCAAGGAGGAAACTCAATAGAACAATTACCATGAAAATATTTTTAGAAATGACACAGCAATGAGAAATTAATTAATGTCAAGATGCCATGCCAAGCCAGGACTGATAAAATTGCAGATCCTTCTTTGGATTTTGTCAAGAATCTCAAGAGATATAGTAGGAGCACCAGACCAGATATGGCAGTAATATTTAATGTATGGATTAATGGTAGTTTTATAAAAATTCAAAATTGATTCTGGCAAGAAAAATTGTCTGTCACAACACAATGAACTAAGCAGTAGACCAAGCAATTGATTTAATATAATCATTTGACTTCATGTCATCAAAATATGTTAGCCTGAGAAGTGACAACGAGTCACTCTCCTGGAAGTTAGCATGCTTATGAAAGGTAAAAAAAGGTTCTCTAAGATGATTAAAAGAGAACAGTTTTGCTTTGGAGAGATTAAAATTTATGAGCTATTTCTTGCCCCAGGTAACAACTGATTTGAAGTCATTTTCTAGATCAGAATCCAGACTTCCTTTCTCAGAAATATTGGACTTGCTATTAAGCCATGGTTAAAATAGTTGTATCATCAGCATAAATACCAAGTTGGGAAACTGATGACATCAAGAAGGTCATTGAAGATAAGAAACAATGTAGGGTCAAGGGTAGAGCCCTGAATGAACCCCACAATAATGTGAAATGAACTAGATAAGTATACATTCAACACAATTTTCATTACAAATTTTGTTATGAAAGATTGGATCAAGTCAAATATTCAGTAAGAGACACCATAGACTTTCAGCTTGTAAAGAAGGCCAGCATGCCAAATCCTGTCAAATGCCTTTGAGATATTAAAGGCCAGCCAGACTTGCTGTTCTTATTTAAAGCTTACTAGACAATGTTTTTATCCACTAAGACATTGGCAGTTGACTTAAAGAAGTGAAAGTCATATTGTTTATCTGGAAGGAGGTCGTGCAAAGTGAGATGTTAAACCAATTCAGAGTTGATTAGAGTCTCATGTATGTTGCCAAAAAGAGGTAAAAAACTAATAGGATGACAATTCAAGAGGTCAAAAGGTTCACCAGATTTCTTAAATATAGAGGTGAAATTCCAACAAGCTGGAAAGCAAAAAGCAGCCAGCCATTTGTTATACAGTTTGGAGAGAACAAGAGCCAGTTCAGGAGAACATTTCCTTAGTATGAATGCAGAGACAGCATCAAGTCTGAATATTTTGTGGGAATCCAGTTTGGCAATAATAGCAGAAACAATGAATGGAATGCATATCACTCAGAAGAAATTATATTCTAGGTGGGAAATCAAATAAAAATGCTCCTGGTTGAGATTGGATTTGGAAGAGAAATTAGGAACAAAGCATTCTACTTTATCAACAGCAGATTGCAATATTTCAAACTGATTGAACTTTAATCTTCAATGTGAAGAAAGGAAGGATTGAGGATTTACCTTTGTTTAAAACATTCTTCCAAAGCTGCCAGTATTCTCTAGAAACAAAATTCTTAGAGTGTATACAGTGTTTCATTAGAGTACTTTCTTTATAAATTGCACACATTTTTGTGTTTTAGTTACATTCTCTCTGTTCTTAAAAAAGCATATCCAGAAAATTATGCTTATTTTTCCTCAATGTGTCCATTTCGCAAAAATGTTGATATGACAGCTTTTACAGTACCACCAAAAGCTAATTAATACATAATACTTTTCAAGCCCTCTCAACATTGAATCTTTTGGCAAACCCAAAGAAACCAATGATATCAAATCAATAAGGTAAGGAAACTGTTGAAGAATGACATAATACATCTCGTGTTAGAGCCAGCAATAAGAGACTAGTCATAAAGTTTCATACCTTATCAGATCATAGTTAAGAAACCTCTCCAGATTGAAACAATAAAGACAACCCTTGTAATCAGTTAAGTTCAACAAATTATATTTGTTTAGAAAAATTTAATGTAAATACAATATCAGCCTACATTTTTGGTTTAACTTAATATATATCAGATTTTTTATTTATAGCAACAACAACAGATATAACAAAAAGGGGCAAAAAGAGAAAACAACTTCAGTAGTTGACAATATAAAAAAAGAGAAAGAAATAATAAAAGAAGACAACAGAAAGAGCTTAACAGTTATTGCTTCACATGCATCAGAACTTGAACAAGGAAAGTAAAATTTTGTACACAAACAATTAAAAAAGGAAGTGGGAAAAAGAATATACATGCATATCAATAATAAGTAAGCCTTTGAAGTATATAAATATTTCTCAATCTTTTATTTAATGAGAGATATTTATCAACAAAACTTGTCCTTTCAGTATTTTTTTTTTAAATTGACATCGAGAGTCATATCTATATATCTATATATATATATATATATATATATATATATATATATATATATTTTTTTTTTTTTTTTCCTGCATCTTGTTGGACTGAGACTCAAGTGTCGATTTTCCCCTATTTATTAATTATAATTGACTTTCCCTCAAATCTTTGGAGTAGCTATTGGTGTAAATTAGATTAACACTTCAATTCCCAACTTCAAATTTTTTAGATGAGTTCAGGCCTAAGAAATATTACTAATATTATATTTTTTCAATAAAATGACCATTATGAAAACTTATTAAAATACTGAATAATCAAAAAGATTATATATATATATAGATTATATCCAGATAAGAAAAGGTTTTCTGTGTTTCTTTTCAAAGTTCCTCATCTAGATAGCTTATTCATTTGGTTTCTAATTACATGGAAAACTTAAACTTCTACTATTTTCAACTGGTCTCTTTTTTTAAGCATTAGCTTAAAGTTAGGATCAGGGCAGTAAGGATGCATCTCTCTTCGTCAAAATTCAATGAAAAGTGGGTGAGAGTTTTGCATTTGGTGAAAGTGAAAGGTGCTGACCTGGAGTGGTTTTTGGAGAAAGAGGATTTGGGGTCCCTAACCAAAACATCAGTCATCACAGCCCATGTTTAAGGTAAGATAGGACATTTTCATTTTTGGCCTCCTCGGGGCAAATATTTTCTTTTTAAATATAGCTAGTGTATGTAAATACATAGGTACCCCAAATTTTGTTCTGCATTTTCGTTTTTTGTCTCCACCCAAACCCTTTTTTTAGGTGACAGATGTCTTTGTTCTCTGGCAAGATTAGATATTCTTCGAGTCTGTCTTTTTCACCCAGTTAACCGAGATTTCTGCCACACATTTGCTTTCTACGAGGGGCCCTAATACTAATATTGTTTTGTCTAGTTTCTTGTACATATATTTTTGTCATTGTATATAATCAGTGCATTGTGATCTCTCTACCCACCCACCCCGACAATTGTATAAATAAAACCTTCAAGCTAGGGCCTTTAAGAAAACAAGGAATTTTGGTAACCATGGTGTAACAGCTAAGAGTAAATGCATTGTTATGGTGAAAGGAATATTGTAAGTACAAATGGGTCAATGAGTGAGTCTAGCTAGTTTTGAGGTAAGAAAAGAGAAGATCAGTCTTTTCCCCATCCCCACTTTTTAGTCCTTGTAGCACATTTTGTATTTCAATACATGCATTGTATGGCCCAGATGACTAGGATCAAGGTGTAGTATTTGTTCCAGCTAGAAAGCTATCATCATCATCTCCAACTTGCCATTGGCTGTTACTCAAGCCATCTACAGTAGACCTCCAGCTCCTGCTGCTCCAGCCATGCTTGCCAATAAACTGTCCTTTTCAGGGTAACACTCTCCAGTGAAAACCAAAACTGTCCTTTTCAAGACAATGCTCTCCGGTGACCAGGAAACTGTCCTTCTCAAGACATTTGCTCTCTAACAACCATAAAACTGTCCTTCTCAGGACATCAGTTTCCAGCAACTACCAAAACTGTCTTTCTCAGGACAATGCTATTTCTCACCCTCTATGAGAGCTTGCAGGATAATCTTTTGCTTAGTTCACACTATCATTATTTTGCTCATGTATTTTTCTTTAACAAAAAATAAACTTGGCAATATATTTTTTACTCAAGTGTTTGTTGTTGTCTTCTGTCATTCGATATTGGTTTGTGAGCAAATATACCATCTGCAACAATGTAACATTTGTTTGTATTATGCATGTATCTGATCACAAACAGAGATAAAAGCCAATCACAAATATTGTCTTTAAATTTTTTATGCTTCAGTATTGCATCAAGTGGTGGCAGTTCTATTAAGGCAATAATTCTTTAGTCAACAGATAAAATTCAAAATCATTTTTGTTTTTATGAATGACTAGTGCCAATCACAAGGAAATACCCAATTCTAGATCTTCACTACATCCAGATAATAGATACTTTCAGTTTTCATGTGAAATAATCATAAGCCACATGAAAGCAAACAATATTTATCTTCATTTGTAATGAATTTAAAGGATACAAATTTAATTTTTGTTCTGAGACTTACAGTAAAATAGTGAATTATTTCTACACTTCCTCCAAGACCAAAATTTATGCTGATGTAAAACCATATATTATCTTTTAAATTTGGCTTCCAAAATGGAATCTACCATTTACTATTGGTTAAAAAAAAGTTAGCCAAAATTTGTGACTAAATTCAGGGATTTATTATTGTGGTTTAAAAGCTTAAAAAAAAAAAAAAAAAAAAAAAAAAAAGGTGTAAGTGTATCAATGCAAAGTAAGTGGGGCTTTTTAGTTCAAATTTTCTCTGTTTCTCCCAGGATCTCTCACATCCTTTCTTATTTTCAAATCTCCTCCTTCTTCTGTGCCATTTACAACTTTTTTTCTTTTTCAACTACCATGTTGCTTCATCAAGTTTGCCGAAACAAAAAAAAATGAACAACTCCTATTTTCAGTCAGGTTTTATAGTTTCTTATCCCTTCACAGAATTCATCTTTTTCCAGTTTGTCATAATGTCTTTCTAAAAAAGAAATCACCTGTTGCTGCTTCTTTTCCACCACCACGAGGTAAATGATATTCGATTTTTTCTTCTTCCTTCCATACAACCTACAGTTATCTTCATATAAATTATTTATATATGATTCCATGGGCAGAACTTATTTAATACACACACACACACACACACATATATATTGAAATGGCTCATGGAGATCATATGTATCTAACCATATCAATATAACATAACTATATTTGTGATATAGTAACACTTATATATATTCAGGGAATAAGAACAAGTATATATATATATAACATTTCAGAGAAATTAGTTTATCTATATATTTGCAGTAACTAGAATCAGAATAGTTTGTTCAAGTAGTAAGCCAGATACACATTAGCAGATATAGAGAAAGATAAGTAAATTAAGGTCTTATTTGATAGTTGACTTGGTCATACATTGTGCCAGTAACAGGATGAATCCATGAACAGTAAAGGAAAATGGAGCCTTGAACAAATGAGTAGTCAGTCCAGTGAACAGGGACCAACTAGCACAGTGACTTACAACCTGTGCTTCTCTCCAGATTGTTGTGTGAGGTATTACTTACCTATTGCCATTTGCATAAATTGTAGCTGATTCAAGAGCAGATAATCAAATTTTGTAATGCTACAAATGTAATATATGTACATAGGAACAGATTTTTCTTATTGCCCACTCCACTGCTATTTCCCTACTCATCCCACCCTAGTTAGCTTTATTCATTTTCTGCTTTAAAATTCAAAATATTTCTGATAGTAAAAAAAATAAAAATTAATGATTAAAGCACTGAATTTTTAACACTTGGTATATTGTGTATTAATTATTAGAAATTTTCATTTGTGGTTCAGAATTAATGCAATTATTTCTTAGAAAATGTATAAATCTATTAACAGCTCAGCAGTGCAAAAACTGGCTGATCACATTCAATACCTCAAAAACCAAACTAGTGTTGTTCTATCATCACTTAGGAGACCCAGGACTTTCACCTGTCACAATGGGTGTTCTCTCAAGGAGTCCTCATACATTGGGTGCCTATTGGGATTTCAGCTCAATCCAGACCTCAAATGAAACTCATACATATGAGCCATCACTAAAGATGCTGGAAAATGGTTGGTTCCTTCTACCTAACTCTTCCTGCTACCTTCTAGATTTACAAGAGCCAGATCAGTACTGCTTCCATATATGGACAGGAACTGCCTAGTTTTCCCTTTTCAATCTCAATAGAGTTCAAAAGTGTCTGAAGGCTTTGTAGGTGATAAATTATTTTCCACCATACATTCCTTTTTCCAACAGACAAAACATTTCAAACCTCCCACTACTATCACTGTTCCCATGGAAAGTGTTCAGGTAAACTATATTCCTTAGTTCCACCAGTTCTAATCTTTTCAGCTAAGATTTACCATACTGCACACATTGTAGCAAACCATTTTCATTCCTTTCGTATTCCACTAGTGAGATGTACGTTCCACTCAATCTTCCTACAAAATGTTGCTTTGTAGGACCAACACACAAGAGAATGGTTCCCAGTTACTACAATCTTAAATCTTGTTCATGTCTGGTGTTAACTGTTATTTTCCCCACATATTCTCATAAATTGTGCGTCTTGATCTGTAACCCTTTACCTCAAGTGGCTTTTGTACAGAGTGAACATTGTAAAAAGAAAAATTAATTTTCAAAAATACTGATTAGTTAATGAATTATAGAAATTCTCCCTTTCTGATATGGCATTAGCTTTTTATTATTTTTTCTTAATATATTTTTAACTAGATTTTTTTCAACTTGCCATTAGTTTTTATCCGAATGTCAAGAACTCTTCAGCTATTTCAGTAAGTTACATAAAATTAAAATAAAGAAATAACTTCTGACAAGTCTTGAACTCACAATTCAAATTTAGGAATTTCATTTCCATTTAAGCTTTATTTCTATTCAAGTATTATGCAGCTTTATGGTGCTTTAATGTTTGGATATTATTTGGTCAAGAAAAATTGTTGATAAAAAGCAATTATAGAATGAAAGAAACTAGTTAAAGATTCTTAAAATAATCTAAAAAATCAAGTAACTTTACACTTTTCTTTTTAATTACTGATAATAAACATAAAAAAAATCAGTAAAAGGGTGCTAAAATCAACAAATCAGATAAACTTTAACAGATTTATTGATATTCTGCATCTTGATGCCATTAAATGTTTGATTACAAAGAGTAAATGAAGAAAAAGGACTCTTTCAGAATAAAAGCTTTTCCTTAATTCATACAATAATGTTATTTCAAACACTTCTGGATGGCAATATATAACATAAGAGAAGAAAATCATGCAAATATGGAAGCTTGCTCAATCACAAGGACATTGTGTTGCTAGAACAATAGACCATAAACACAGATCAAGTTTCAATATCTAATCAACCTGATTTGTACAGTGGAGAGACTGAAGAAGATAAAATAAGAACTACAATATAGGATGCTGCTGCCGTTTCCAACTGCAGTAGAAACAGGATTGTGTCAATATTATTCAAGAGAGAGAGAGAGAGCAAGGAAAAAACAGAGTAAAAAAGATAACCAGGGTTAGAAGTAAGATACAAACGCTGTATTCACAAAGCTTTTGATTGTTTAGGCCATCAAGGCCAAGTTTGCTTGGTTTAGAGATACTCCCCAACAATAGATACAAACAGATTATGAAAAATTTGTCTTTTATGCAAGATTGGCAATTGTTTCCTGAAAGTCGAGTCAACTATTCAGACATAAGAACTGTCAAGTGGAAGGGGAGGAAGGAAAACCTGGGCATGTAACTCTTCTTTGATAATATATCTTTACAAATGGCACAGAAGACATTAAGAAGAAGCATGCCAATTGCTTATTGTGAGACTAACAATAGATTAATGTGTCTTGGGTGTTTATCATACAAGATGATATTAACAGTTTTGACAGACAAACAATGTGCCTCAAATTTATCATTGAACAAACAAAAATAAAAAGGTGAGATTTTTCTATAACAAATAAAATGATTTTAAATTTAATGTTATCATTAAAGATTAAAACAATATAATGATTATCAAGTATAATGCATTTGAAAAAGCTTTAGATTATAAATTGTTTCTTCTTGTAAATAAAACCAAGAACTAATTATGAAAACACTGAGATTTATTCAACATTTTTTTTCGTCTGAAAGAATGTGACCTTAGGAGAAGGGTGTTGCCAATCACTTGGATTAGAACTTTTGGTTTTGAAAAGGGAGCTAAGATTGGGGACAGGATAAAACCTTACAAGAAATAACATTTATACACGGTCAAGAAAACAGGTATATATAATTGATAGGTTTAAACTCGTCCAATTTTCCAAGATGAAGCCATTTTTAATAATTTATATTTTGAATAGTTTTTTGTGCCTTATTTTTTTTAATATTAATATTTTTAAATATAAACTGGACACAGGAGACTCACAAGAATATATAATGAGGATATTTCTTAGTTTTAATCCATGCTGATTTATTTATGGTGATAAAATGTAAAAATTTGAGCATTGCAATAAAAATCAACAATGATATGAAAGGTAAACTAGACAAAAAAATTAATAAGTTATGTGATGCTTTTTCATGTCACGTTAAGATTGTAGTGATTGGGGAATCATCCTCTTGGGAGTCAGTTCCACAAAGCAATAGTTTGAGTGCAAATCTCACCAATGGAATATGAATGAAAAGAGAGTGTTTTACTACAATGTGTTTGGCATGGCATGTATTAATAATAAAGGTTAGAATAGGCAGAACTAAGGAATGTTGTTTGTCTGAACACTTTCCATGGAAATAGTGATCTTGTTTTGATCACTTGGGCCTCAGAGGACTAGCCATTAACAACCAACAAGAGGGAGCTACCTGTTAGGAAGGACTTGATAATTGAGAAGACTCTTCCAGTGATTCTATAACTGGAAAGTTTGTGCTGTTACACTCTTGTCAAAGGCCTATGAAATAATGCAATCATCCTTGAGATGAGGTTTATTGTCCATATCTCACTGATTCTGTTAGTAATGACAGGACATCAGCAATGGCCTACAGTACATATTAAAGTTTCTGTAGTTTAGTTTAACCTGCAGCTAAAATATGTATGCAGGTTCCATGATTTAAAAAATATAACGGACGTCCGCTCAAGGAAGCGGCATGCTTTGAAAGACTATTGGGCCTCAAACTTGCACCTGACCTCAAGTGGAACTTGTACATACAATCTATTGCTAAGGATGTAAGTAAAATGGTCAGCTCCCTGTACTTCTGTAAGAAGTACCTGACTACTCCTGCTATCCTCTACCTTTACAAGAGCTAGATCTGCCTAGACCTCATTCTCCAGTCTTGATGGAGTCCAAAAGCGTCTCAGAGTGTTTGACAAATTATTCTCCACCCTCCAACCTCACTTGAACAAACAGGATGTGGCAAGTCTCTTACTTCTCTATCAGTACTTCCATGGAAAATGCTTGGATGAACTACATTCCTGGGTCCTTCTAATTCCAATCTTCACAGTAAGGACATGCCATGCTACTTACATAGCAAACCATCCATATTCCCTCTGTATTTTATCAGTGAGGAGTAAGTCCCACTCTAGCAGCTTCTTTCTGCGAACCACTGTTCTGTGGAACCAACTCCCAAAAGGATATTTCCCCAATCACTACATTCTTAACCTGTTCAAGGCTAGAGATAACCCTCTACCATGAGTGTCCCTTGACCTTGTAAAGGTGAACCGTACTGTAAATAAAAAAAGAAAACTTTTCAGAAGGAAAAGAAACTATGTAATTTCTTTAGTGTATTTTGACAATTTAACATTTGAATGAATGGAATACCGTCTATATTTTAATAAGAAAAAAAATCAAATTATAGTTTGCCTTTTTTATGAATTTATACACCATTCATGAAAAACAAAAATCTAATAACATTCTCAATTTCCAGTAGTTTTCTAATATTCTGGAAATTTCTCCTCTACTTTTTCATTTGAACTTTTACAATGTCACAAAAACCTGAAATAGTATCAATGTTATCTATGGTGAAATTTTAGCTGAAGAAAGTATTTTAAAATGTTTCTAGAAATTTTGTTTCTGAATATTTGGCACTGGAAACCATAGATAAAATATTTCCATTCTTATGAAATCATTAATGGATTGTTAATGGGTATTAAGTTGACCCAAAGCTTTAGAAATAAAACAAGTGTTAGATACATGATAACTGCATAATTATACAAAAATCCATGCAGTTAATTTGTTCTCTTAAAGATACTTAAACTATTATTATAGCTTGACAGACAACAGCTTTTAAAGTAATAACCCTTACACTTTTATTTTTGTTACCACAGAACCACTTCTCCAACAGTACCGCAGGAAAAAATTACTTAACCAAAACTGATTCAATAAATTCATGATTTTATTAAAAAATAAATTTCCTAAATATGATTAGCAACATAAAATGTTAAAATATTTTGTTTGTTTTGTTTTCTTCTGATGAAACATCAAAATTTATATATAATAAAAATTAAAAAAAAAAAAAATAATTTCCTATTTTACATCTGTTAGAAAATTATATTTCAATTCTTTGTATTTCAGAATTGAGTTCTGTTTCTCTATTAAGTATAAGGAAAGACATTTGTTCCCTAATAACAAAAGGCCCTTAAATAAATTTGTGTTATGGAGAGGAATATTTTGATCAATCACATGATAGAAGTTTAATTGGTGAGTGTATATACATTATCCATACAAGCACAAACATTATATATAATGTTAAAAATTTCCTGCACTGCATGTTGATATGTATCAAGTAATCTTCAGACTATAAAAAAGGAAACACATTCCATATTGTTGCTCATCTTGAGGTGTGAAACTGACTATCACTATGCAATGTTAATTCTTGCATCCATGCTATCATTTCACCTCAAGCAAGGTCATAATGCAAGCGGTTACTGGGAGTGAAAGAGAATGAGAAGACTTTAGTAAGGAGAAAGAACAATAAAGGAAGAGGAATCAGGTAGACAGAAAATGGTGATAGATGTTAAATTTAATTTTTTGAAGATTGTGTGTGGGAGGGAAGCAAGAAACGAGAAAAGAATTCAACAGGTGAGAAAAGAAACTATTAGAATAGAACTTATGGTTACATTCAGCTATTTCAACAGTACAATAGTGAAACCTAGTAGCCAATCTAGTAGTATACTTAAATTCATGTGTGGTCAAAGTACTAAGAAGAGATTATTAGAACAATTGCCATGAAAATATTTATAGAAAAGACAGAGAGAGGTCATATCACAGTGGTGGGATAGTAGCTGAAGTCGAGATACCAAGTCATGACCGTTAATTTTACAGATCATTTTAGGGAATCAGGGTCAGTTGATCAATCTGTTAAGTTATCCAACATTTCACATCACTGTTGAAATCAATCGACTTTAAAAGAAATTCATTTTAAGCCTTTGCTTCTCTGAACTGTTGAGTAGCAAATCAAATCATGTCAACTTACTTATATACAGGCATCCATATCTCATGAAGTAATTTGTTAAAAAAAATATGAGTTTTATTGTCAAATATCCTTCTTTATTTTCCTAAGATTTTAGCTGACAACTTATTGAAACTAGCTAAGTCTTCATAGTATGAGCTTAGTGCTGAAAAGTTCTCTGCCTGATTAAGAAGCCTTAAAAAATACTGATGTTTTATTATTTTGGCAGATTTTTGCAAGTGGGTTGTGTTGAAAACATTTCAGCACACCCTTGTACAAAATATCCACCTTTTACAAAATGCAATATATATCCATATACTGTGTGCATAACATGTCATAAAACACAGATATTATACTAATCCTAGTCACAAGTACCAGAAAGTGAAACTTTTTTTCTAGGCAGGACATACAAATGATACACAGCTACTAAGCATCTGACTGCGAAGTGATATACTAGACAAAGCACATTGGTACACTGAATATAGACAGAAGTGATTCATATGTAAATAATAGTTATTTTTTATGGGTATTCTGCTACTATTTAATAAAACAATTATTTCTGAAGATGAAAAAAAAACCCACTAAATTTCTATCTTCCAGAATCATATTGTTTTTATTTTATTTGTTCTGTCATTTCAGGATATGAGAATTATGGCTTTCCATAACTTCCTATTCTTTGTAGCTTTTAGTAAACTTTGTCTTTTCACTATTCCTCCCACTCCCTGTTCTGAAGATGAAAAACAAGGACAAACTGACAAAAGATTCAAGTTATATTAAGATTTTTATCAGAAGCATAGGTTTATTGTTGTTATTGTTGTTCTTTTTATGTGCTGTGTCATTTCAGGACACAAGCAATCATGGTTTTCCACAACTTTCTATTCTTTGTAGCTATAATCAAGGTCTGCCCTCTTACTATCTCTCTTAATCCCTGCTCAACCATTCAAGCCTGTCAAGTAAGTTACTGAATGTTTCCTTCTGTACCTTTTGCCTTCAACATGTCTTCCAAGTGGCAAATTCTCCAAGCTCAATTTCCACATTAAGAGTCCTAGATATTTCAACTCTAAATATAAAGAACCTTTTTGTTGATATTTTCCTTAAAACTTCCTCATTACTCACATGTTCTATACATGATATTCTCAGCACCCTGCTATAGAACTAATCTCTGTTGCCTCAAGTTTCTTCATCTGAGAGTAGATTGTTCAGCATTCAGTCATTTAAGATGACTGATGTTACATAGCAGGTCAGTACTCTTTGTTTCTAGTAATATTTTTCTATTTCTTAATCCTTTGTTTAGTTTTTGGAAGGCACCTTTTATAATTCCAGTGTGCCTACAGATCTCTGTGTCATATTTTCCATAGGGTTCATATGCACTTAAAAAATGAATATAAAGTGATCCCTCTAAAAATAGTTTTGGATGTTTGTCAGCAAGCTTGACATGGCAGTTTCATAATACTAGTAAGATGTAAATATGAACCAAAATGTTAAACTCATCATTTCAGGAGAATACAAGTAAATCACTGGCACTTGACATGTATACTTATATTTTGATTGCTCCAAATATAAGTGTATTGTGGAAGCCCCAAACATATTTTAAAACAAAAAAGTCTCCTGTTCATTCTAAATGCTGAATTAAAAGCTAAAACAAATAATGAAATCCAGTAAAAGATCATTTAGTAAGATAATGATTTTATTAAAATCCTACTGCTGTAGAAATACTTATACCTCTTTTTGAAACTTACATCATTTCATATATATGAAAATGGACTAAGTCTGACAATTATTTTAATATATTTTCTGTTTATACAGAGGAAGCAATGTCAAAAACAGTAATTTGACTTTGCTAACCATATGCTTCCTCTGTAGCTAAATGGTATAGCACATGAGGCTATATGGCAGTTCTGTGTAGGATACAGGTTCGGTTCCTATTGGAGAACACATTTTCTATGAAATTTCTTGGGCATTCAGGCTGGTAAATATAGTTAATACTGTTTATTATAAACAGAGAATTTACTTAAATATTTGTATCTATAAAATAATAATGTATGAAGAGAATATATATATATATATATATATATATATATATATATATATATATATATATATATATGTATAAAACTGTCAAAATAAATTTATTACCGATTATATGATGACTAATTAAGTCTTTTCCTTATTTATTTATTTATATTGCTCTGTATATAAATTTATACATTGAGTTCTCATCATGGAGTTAATTATATAACAAATTACAAAAAGAAATTTTGTGGAAAATAAGGAAGAAAGCATCAGCCTACAAGCATCTAGAAATTGCAAACTGTCAGGAGAAAATTGCTATAATCCACTTACCAGGCCAACACTAAATAAATGATGCAAACACAAAAACAAATTTTTACTATGTTTGCTTAAAAATCAAAAACTAAAATGAATACCTTGTCAAATACCATCATGAAGAATACAAGTATATATGCATTATATACAATGCCAGATAATGTAACAAAATTTAGATGAAGACAATACTTTAAACTAAACCAATAAGATTATTTATCTTTATAATGTGGGGACCCAGAATGGAGAGTGTTGTCGATAATTTACAGAAAACTCCTTGGATCTGGATCAATATGGATCTAAGTTTCAGTTGCACAAATTTAAGATAGGTAATACATTAATCTTAACAATAAAGACAGACTTATAATTTTTTCGAAACCAAATATATAATATTTATACATCATATTAAAAATTAAAATAAACAAATTAAGTAAATAATAAACAAATTAACAAACTACAAATGCAGACATAAACACAATGTAATAATAATAATAATAATAACAATAATAAACAGTAATCAATAATAAATAATGAGTAAAAAGTTAACAAACAACACTATAAAATAGCTATAAATAACCACTTTTGGATACAAAATTGTTTCTACTCAACAGACTCTAGAATAATTTGCAATATATACCCGCTACTGTTATTTGAAACCATTACCACCTACACAATAATCACTAGAATAATACAATAGACCCTGTTATCCATAATGTACTATTGACCAGCATATATAAATAGTTGAGCCAAAACACAACAAACATGGCCTGAAGATTGCATTCAAGCATGAAACAGGCCATCACTGCACAATATTGACTGAAGTGTGCTATATATATATATATATATATATATATATATATATATTTATATTTTCAAGACACACATCTTTACAAAACTTACATTGCCTGCTGTTTTGACACTATATATACAGTGGGGCAAACAAATATTTGTACACATACAAATTTTTAATTTATTTTATTTACAACTAATAAATAAACATACTTTTCATATAATTAACCTTACACAGATGCATAGAAGTGAAGTTTTCCAAGGGAGTGTGATTTTAAATTGTTCCTATAAATTTCATTGCTTATTGTTCGTTTAGTGACATAGATTCCTGATGAAAGCAAATCATCCTGCAACTCTTGATGAGTATCCATTGGATTTTGTTTAATTTTACATGGTAATTTTCTTGAAGATCTTGCAGAAATCTTCCGTTGAGCACCTGTTCTTTGTTGGTTTACAATAATTTTGAGTTTTTTATACATTGCAATTGGTCCCTAGCATTTGTGTTGTAAACTATCTAATGCTTAGTGCCATTAACAAAACAGAATAGTCATATAATAGTGTATTATCCTATATTTTAAAATATATTTTTTAATGATTTTAATTTGTATTTTCACTGCTAAAACCTCTATTGCATGCATCAATTAAAGAGCTTCATATAATGTATTTATCATTATATTAAATAGTAATTGTTTGTTGTTAAAATTGTTCATCTCAAATACTCATTTTATATTATACAGAAGTTTATAGAAACCAAAAATATCACAATTGTTGATGTATCTTTACAAATGAAAAAAAACACATCAGTTCTCACAAAATTATAAGTCTGTCTTTATTGTTAAGATTAATGTATTACCTATCTTAAATTTGTGCAACTGGAACTTAGATCCATATTGATCCAGATCCGAGGAGTTTTCTGTAAATTATCGACAACACTCTCCATTCTGGGTCCCCACATTATAAAGATAAATAAATGGCAATTGATGAAACAATTTTCCAATGGATTTTATTTAAATGTTTATGAAATCATTCTGGTCAATTCTCAAAGGCAAAATCTAAAAGAATAATTTGAGAAATTATTCTTTATTGTGTTTGTAGATTTTTGTGATTGGAGAGAAGAGAGAAATGGCACCAGAGCTGGCCACAAATCAGACAATTAATATCTAAAGTCATGGCAGGGTACAACAAAGTATGGCAATGGCTTTGGACATGCAACTGTTTAGCGCCATTTGATCATCTATCTTGAAGACAAAAGCCAAAAGTCATTGTCTTAATGGTAGCTGCATAATTTCTTTTAAAAACCATTAGTCAGGCTTCCAATAGGAACTCCTAACTATTCAAATAATAAAGAAAATAGAAATGGATTTTATATAATGATTATTTATGAGTTTCAAGGATATTGATCTATGAAAAAAAAAAGAGAAAGAAAAAACGCAATTCACAAAGGAAAAGATTTTATATGTGGTGGAGTATTCAGGATCCCACTTATAATATCCTTTACAAAAACCATTAGACAAATGAGATGCTTACATTGGAAAAGTATGGCCCAGAAATAAAATAACAAGAAAGAATGTGAGATATAGAAAGAAAAAAGAAACATGAAAAAAGTAGAAAATTTTAAAAAAAAAGGAATGATGGGAAAAATATGACATTGGTGTAACCTTTTTTTTTTATAAATATTTTCCATCAAAATTTTATCATGAAAAAATAATTTGTAAAAAAAAATAAAACAAAAAAGATTTTTTTTATTGTGTGCATAAAACAAAGGCATCAGAAAAAAAAAAAAGTGAAATTATACTTTGAAACTAAACTCCTTAATTTGAAGACAGAATAGTATCATTTACTCATTCTTTTTTTGTTTGTTTGATTTTTTTAAGCTCACCAATGCTCACAGAATGTGTATCTCAAGTGTAGGACATTAACATTTGCTTAGGTTATGAGTGACACAAGAGGTTATAACAATTGACAACAAAAATATAAAGGAAGAAACACAAAGACTTTTTTCCCCACTTTTTATTCTAAATCTTTTTCAATGATAAAAAAATATTGCTTCCATTTTGGCTTGTCTTTTTGAAGGAAGGATGTGTCTCAGAGGTGGTATCTGTTTTTTTTTTTCCATTTTTCTCAAATGAAGACATCCTTAGATTATTTTTTCATGCTTTTTATATGTGATAGCATACTGTTTTTTTTTTCTCCACCATTGTCACAATTACTCCAATGTAAGAAAAACTGTATATCCTAATGCCAAATAATCAGAATAAAGCTTTCCTTGAAAATAAAAAGTTAGAAAAAAAAGAATGAAAAGATGATTTTTAAAAAAGTGTGGAGCATAAATACGAGCAAGATTGTAATTTTCACCTTGTGTCCTTCAATAACAAAAAGGGAGAGAAAAAAAAAAAGAGTAAAATATAAATCTATTAATACCAGAAAGGAAGAAGAAGAAGAATAGTAATAATAAAAAATTTAAAAAAAAAAAACAATTTCTCTTACTTTTGTTCCAAAAGAGAAAAAAAAGCTGTATAAAAATATCAGCCGATAGTTTAAAAGTAAATTAAGAAAACGAGTTAACAATAGAAAAGGCATCATTATGCTTTCTTTATTTTTTTAAAAATCTTACAAGAAATCAGCCAACTGGTGATAAAATGAGAACATATGAATCTAAGATTAGAACATTACATTGACTGTCACAAAATTTCAACACTGACACTGGTTGGGAAAATGAGATCTGTCATTGTTGATTCGGTTTTTATTATTATTGCTATATATTTAGAGATCCTTGATAAAATAAGAAGAATCTGCAATTTCATTAGTACTGACCTGGTATCTTGGTTTCAGACAATTTACCACTGCTCTAATGTAACTTCTCTGTGCTTTCTTTAAATACTTTATGGTAATTGTTCCTAGATTCTATGAATTTAAGTGCAGTACCAGATTAAAAGCAAGATCTCATCATTTTATAGTTGCAATGGCTAAATGTAACCATAATTTCAATGCTAACAGTTTCTTTCTTGCACTTCTTGCTTGTAGAACTCTCTTCTAGCTTTCTAGTCAAGTTTGATTTTCAAAAATTTAAATGTAATATTAATTGTTATCTTCTGTATTTTTAATTTCTGTTTTTTTTTTTTGTTTTCACTCCTTAATAATATTTCTCTTTTTCATATATTCTTTCACACCCAGTAATCCCTTACATCTTAGTGGCTTTATTTCCTTGCTTGGAGTGAAATGATTTTAACAAAATAAATCAAAGCTGAAAAATATTTTGGACAGTCTTAATTATGATTTTTTTCTTTTTTATTCAAGAGTGCACATTAACAATTTTAGAGAATAAAGATGCATGTCCTACTATTTAATCCATAGATGGGGAATGAGATGGATTCATACCTTTTCTAAGAGTATTTGTTCATGTGTAACAAACCCAATTGGAATTTAAACTCAGCTCTCTAATTTCTCATTCTGAGCCACTATTCATTACACCACCTGCACATCATGAAATCTATAAAAAAAAGAAAAATGTTCTCACCCCAATGCAAGGCAATATGTATATTTAACTCTGAATAGAATGAAAAAAACAAACAAATGCAATGATTATAAGATGAATATACTTATAATATGTTGAGATACTGCGGATATATAAAAAATGCCCTTAATATAAAAAATATTTTGGACTGTCTTTATTTTTTTTATTCAAGAGTGCATTAACAATTTCTTGGGAATAGCAATGATTTTTCCAGATGCAAAGTCCTACTATTTAATCCATAAATGGGGGAATGAGATGGATTCATACCTTTTCTAAGGGTATTTGTTCGTAAGTGAATGTAACAAACCCAATTGGAATTTAAACTCAGCTCTCTAATTTCTCACCCTAAGCCGCTATTCATTACATCACCTGCATGTCATGAAATCTATAAAGAAAAGAAAAATGTTCTAACCCTCAATGCAAGGCTATATTCACATTTAGTTCTGAACAGAATGAAAAAAACAAACAAATGCAATGATTATAAGATGATATACTGCGGCGATTTAAAAAATGCCCTTGATATATAAAAAATAAAAGCTAAAGAAGAAACAAATACAAGAGAATAAGCAAAGTAAGTTTAAACTATCAATGGACTTTGAGATAAAAATGCTTGAGGGTTAGGTGAATATCATCTTAATTCATCAGGTAGGAATTAACTAACCATTAAAACCACAATATTCATTTTCTTATTTTAAACCATCTTGCTGTAGGAGCTATACCGCTTAAATTCAAAATATTCATCTACCAAGTTGAGGCTTCGTAACAGTGCAAGCTTATAAAATCTGTGACATCCAAGCGAAAAGATAGCCTGAAATGAAATCTTTCAGCAATCAATATTTCACTGAGAGAGAGAAAAGCTCATCCAATGTGATCCCAGAGCATGACAGTCAGCCAATTATTAACGCCAACATGCCTGTAAGTAAGCTGTTCTTGGAGAGAAGACAAGAGAGGACAAATTGTTTGAATTCTGGGAAGAATACTGCCTGTCTAAATGCCCATACTGACATTGCTATCAAATAGCCAAGAGCAGTCTCACGGATTTGTAAGGTCTGAGAGAAAAAGAAGAAGAAAAAGATTAAAGTGAAAGGATGAAGTTGATAGGGGGGGAGAGAGAGAAAGAAAGAACACAGAGTAAAAAAGGGCAAAAGATGAAAAGGATCAAAGATAATGTGGCAGAGAAACTATCAAGTGTGAGAAGAGGAGAGAGGAAAGAGGAGAAGGAAAATTAAACAAGGCGATTGAAGAAGAGGAGGAAAATTAAACAAAAAGGAGTGAGAAAATTAAATGAAGAGGAAGAGGAAAATTAAACGAGGAGGAAGAGGAGAAGGAAAATTAAAATAGGATTAGGAGTAAAATTAAAAAAGAAGAGGAGGAGGAGGAAAATTTAAAAAAAAAGAAGAGGAGGAGGAAAATTTTTAAAAAAAAGAAGAGGAGGAGGAAAATGTAAAAAAAAGAAGAGGAGGAGGAAAATGTAAAAAAAAGAAGAGGAGGAGGAAAATGTAAAAAAAAGAAGAGGAGGAGGAAAATGTAAAAAAAAGAAGAGGAGGAGGAAAATTTAAAAAAAAAAGAAGAGGAGGAGGAAAATTAAAAAAGAAGAGGAGGAGGAAAATTAAAAAGGAAGGAGAAGAGAAGGAAAAGTAAATTAGGATAGTAAAATTAGATGGAATTTGAAGAGAAAAAGAGGACAGTGAGATAGAAAGAATAGTAGGAGGAAAGATAAAAATTAGATGAGGAGTAAAGAGGAAAATAAGATGATGAGTTTGGAGAGAAAAGGTAACAGTGATGTGGAAAGAGGAATAGGAGGAAAGACGAAAATAAGGAGGTTAAAGGGATAAAAGAGAATTACAAGTGCAAAACTAGAATGAGTAAAAAAAAATAAAAAATAAAAACTTACAGACGAAGAGAGAAAATTAAAATAAGTGAGGAAGAAAAATGAACTGAAAGAGATGAAACAAAGATGACATTGTGAGAAGTGAAACAATAAGAGATGTTCCTTTTTGCCAATAAGAGAGAAGATTTGCCAATAATTAGCCATGCAGTAACATGTCCAAATCTTTCTTGCTTTGCACATTTCATACAAGCTGAAGCAAGGATAATATGAAGGCAGGTCAATGGCTGGGAGAAGAGATGCGGCTTAACTGCTGATATTACAAATTGTACATTAGGTTCTCCTACATCTTCTATGGGCCATGTTCCTTTAGGACATAAACGATCATTTGCTCTCCACAATTTCCTAACCTTTGTTGCTCTTAATAAATTTTGTCTTTTTGTTATCTCTCCTAAACATTGCTCCACCATCCATTTACTCAAGAGTGTGAGGTAGATTATACATTGTTTTCCTTGGTGTCTGTTACCTTCAATCTGTTCTGTAAGTATGAAATTTTCCAAGCCCTCTTTCCTCATTATGTATCCAAAAAATTTCAACCCACTTTTCCTGATGTTAAGTATAAGTGTCTTTTTTGTTTCAATTTTCTCTAAAACTTTATTGTTGCTCACATGTTTGGTCCATGGTATTCTCAGCATCCTTCTGTAGAAACATATTTATGTTGCTTCAAGTCTCTTCTTTGCTACAATTGTAGTACTCTTTATTTCTAATATAATTTTCCTGTTTCTTAATAATTTGATTAACTTTTGGAAGACATTTTTCTCTATCCCAATATGCCTTTGGATTTCAGTAACCCACTTTCCACCCTCTGTTAAAACACTTCCCAGATATTTAAATTTTTGTACTTGTTTGATTTTGGTATCTCCAATTTATAATTTGCATGTTGGGATGTCCCTTTTGCTAACAACCATGTATTCTATCTTTTTGTAATTGATAGTTAGTCCTCTCTTTTTGCTTACCTTCACTATTTTCTGTAGAAGTTCCTGTTGTTATCTTTCTATATCTGCTATCAGTACTGTGTCATCTGCATATCATATGTTAATGAGATTGTGACTGCCAATAAGAATCCTGGTAGAACTTCTAATTTTCTCAGAATCACCTCACTGTATTGGTTGACATATACTTATTTTACACCCACTTCTATTTTTGTATATTTCCATTAGTTATGTGCCATGCAATCATGTATCTTTTGATGCATGACTGACAAGGTAGATTTTTTCCTGCAGTAGGTTTCCATTTCTTTCTGTAGTAGACCAGTTGCCATTCAAGGCTATAGAACCTAGTCTGTCCTGCTATTTACCCATAGCTGGGGAGAGAAGAAGAGGGTTCATACCTTTCCCAAGGGTATTAGCATGTAAGTGAATGTAATGGTAAACTCATTTTTTTATCCATATGCAGGTGCTGATTGTCCAATGGAGTTTGCATTCATTTACACCTGACTTCTTAGAGATTTCTATGAAAATTGATCTACTTAGGTCTTCCAGTCACCACTGTTGCATATTTCATTTTTTATGTCTATAATCTTGTCAATGTTGAAATCATCTAAGGCTACCAGCATCTCAATTACAATTCCATCTGCTGCCTATCAAATGGTTAATATTGTGGTATTCTATGAGCAGCACATACAAATTGGAAGATGGTATAGAGAGTAGAATTTCCACTGTATCATAAATAGACAATTTACATTGGTCAATTCGCTTTCTCTGAAGCATTGTCAATTCTTGAAATTAAGAATATCTTTCTCAAATCACCATACATACACTGAGTAGAGCTGAAACATTAACACCTATTTTTAAATATTATTTTCTTTGCAATGAATCTTCAGTACAAAAAAAAAACAAAAAAAAAAACAACCCCACTCACCTTACCTTCTGGCAATTTTACACAATCATTGATTTCCTGAATAATGGATTAATTTTGGTCAGAATTTTTGAGATGAGAAATTATCATTATTATACACTTTGTAATTCAGACCAACTTGCTTACCATGGGTGTTATGCTCATTAAATCTTCTTTGAAGTGAATTTCAAACTGGTGCCATAATCAATGAAACACCTGGCCTACTGGATTAAAGCATTGGTTAAATCTATCTGATGCCTCAGCAGTTGTGAGTTCAATCTCTTGGACTGGTAGTGTTAAGAAGAAGCATACAAGAACAACAAAAGAGAATGAGACAGGTGAGTATTATATGAAGTAATACCTAAATATGAAAAGTGGAATGAGAACAATCTACCCCATGGATTGTATAAAGAGTTTGGTTTGAAATTGCAAGAAGACTAACTAGCATGACAGCAAATACCTGAAGAAGGCCTGAGAGTACAACAGCCCAAATATTGTGAGCCTAATCAAGATGAACAATCTGGACTGAATAGCCAAGTGCATAACAAAACAAACACCTAAAGAAGGTCAGAGAATACAATGGCTGAAATGTAGTAAGCACAGTAACAAAGATAAGCATGCTGGTCTGAATAGCAAAGTATATAGAAAAAACACTTGACGTAGTATGGAAAATACAATATTGCAAAAAGGTTTTTTTTAAATTAGTAGGTGATGTTCATTTTGAAAATATATAAAATGTTCCAAAAACAGAAACTATTGGGAGACAATAAAAAATAACCATGCTTCAAACTGGGCTGATTTAAAAAATAATTCAGTAACAAACTGAGGAGATAGAATGCTGAAATTTTATTATAAGGAAAGAAGGTTTGGAGAATGTGACATTCTCAGGATATACTGAAGACAAGAGGAGCAGAAGGAAACAACAATTAATCTACCTAATGACTCTATAAATGGATGGAGCTGGTAAAGTAAGGTGGGGAATATTGCTTAAGGATATAAATTGTGGAGAGCCATGATGACTATGTCTTGAAAGGATACTGAGCATAAAAAAGGACAAATTATTTTTCGTTGCTTAGCATTCAAGTTGTAAGTAAAAAAAAAAAAAAGAAAATAGTGGTCATTTTTTTTTTTTGACAGGAAGCATTATCTTGGTTTACAAATAGACAGTATTTTCAGCAGGTGTCTTCAGTAAGAAAAGGAGAAAAATACCACCTGCTACATAATTAGGTTCTGTCATCTCTTTGATCTTTTGATTGTCAATTTATTGACCATCACAAATGTCTGACAATATACAGAGCTTTCTGCCAACAATGCATTGACAAAGCAGAAAAAAATGATGTTCAATATAGATTCAAATAGTTGGTAATATCACCATGATCCAGAAAAAAATATCAAAATACTTTATGCTGATTTTATGTTCATTATTCCATATACAGATGGATACTGTTAGTGTATGCTTACATATAGGGATACAGGTGCACATATGTAAAGAGATTGATTTATTCATTTTCTATGGCTTATCAACCCTTTGCAGGTTGTTTAAAGCCAGAAAATATTTTTAGATTGTAAGAATTTTTTTTTTTTTTATAATAATGATCTCATAATACAAGTCTTACTAATTAACCTATAGCTTGGGGAGAAGAGTAATAAGCACATAAGTGAATATAATAAAACCAACTGGAATTGGAACATGGCTCTCCAGTTAACAATTATCCGTTACACCAACTGGACATTCAAACTTACAACACCTGGTATTCCCAAGCATTCACCCATCTAGGTATTGACTAGGCTTAACTTTGGTGATTGTATAGGAACTGGTGTTTCAATATGATATGGCCGTAAGCCCCCATACAAGTAGAGATACAGGCACACATTCATATATACATCTCAGTATATATTTCAATGTATATTTATGTCTCTTCATAAAAATAAATATTTTCTCACTCTTTTCAAGATTAACAATGGGTATAACAGTTTTTTGCTATTACTACTACATGTGCAATAGTTATGACCAAGTGCTTTATCTCAATGCTCATCCTTTTCTCCTACAACCTCAATTTTCTGTCAACTCTTACACTATACTCACAATTTTATCTGATGAGGGGACAGTGCACAATGAGGAGTAGGTTTGTGCCTTTCCTAAGAGCATTACTATGAAGCAAACACAAGCAGAATTAGTCAAAATTCCAATGCATTTTCCCAATTTCATTTTTTCATGCTGATAATAGTCATATCCCACAACTCCACACCTGTGTGGCTATACATATGTCAGGTTAGAACAAAATCAATACACATTTTGAACCATAAATTTTAAAAGGTCATAACTTGGCTAAAATAACTTTATTAATCAAAGTAAGCACCATTAGAATTAAGATAATATTGCCAATAATCTGGTAGTAAATTTATTCCATCATGATAGACACCCATATAATCAAGTGAACTGTAAATTACTTTATCTAGGTCTGGTTTTATGACTATCAACTGAGTCACCAGTAAAATCAAGATGTGAGAGTTTCAAAGCAACCAGACACTGTTCAGAAGGAGGATAATAAAATAAATTTTATAAATAAGCAAATATAAGCTTTCAAGATCATGTGCCACTCAACTGAAAGCTAGGGAATTCCAGCATGGGCTTATATAGTCAGGCCATATTCTAGATAAGGGAAAGTCATAAGATATCTGTCAAAATGTAGTCAAAGTTATTCAGAGAGACAAACATTTAAAGTCATGGGTAGTCAGACAAAGTGACAGAGACAGAGTTCTCACTGATTGAAGGTAAGATCTAGTCCATTAGGCTGTCATGAGAAAAAAACAGAAGTAACAGGTAAACTCTCCAAAGTGTCACTTACCTACACTCAGACAGTGCCAGGTAAATCTATGAATAAATAACCTAGCAAATACAGATTTGTGTTTTCTTGTCATGATGATTTTCCACCTTCTATTCCCTTGTGAACTTATACTGGACTTTTCACAGTACTCTTTGCACAGTGAAAAAAATAACCAAAGGAGCTGGCTATATGTCAAGGGTCAATAAAAATATTTTCAACTAGGTCTACACTGGTGTACACCTACTGATACATATATGCATCTTAGACACAGAAAAAAAATCATCAGTAGGAAACAGGTTGAATAAATAGGAAGGGGGAGCAAAACCTTGATGCCAAACTATGCAAGATTTTTCCAGCTGATTTGTGATGTGTGAAATCTAGTGACAGCCTACAGAAGAACAGACCCCTTTCTATTCACCAATGCTAGGCAAAATGTGCATTATTTTCAAATCATGACAATAATAATCTGCAATATATATATATATATATATATATATATATATATATATATATATATATATATTACTATACTGGACTCTCCTGTTGATTTCGACATATGAGGGTCAAGCAACTTACTTCCTAGAAACTAACAACCAAACTACCTGCACAGATCATTTGTTTATAGTGGGGTAGGCCAACCAAACTTTTTGGAAGAGCCAAATACAGATTACTGTGCACAATGTGCCAGAAGGTCCCCAAACAGCCCTCTGCAGAGATATTCTTCTTCTAGACCAGTTGCCACCCAAGGCTACTGAACACAATCTGTCCTACTATTTACCCATAGCTGGGGGGAGAAGTAGAGGATTCCTACCTTTCCCAAGGGTATTAGCACATAAGTGAATGCAATGGATTTGACTGGAATCTGAACTTGGCTTTCCTATTTCTCAGTCCAAGCCCATATCCATTACTCCTCCGTGCCTCCTCTATGTGTGTATCTAGTTATCCCAAATACTGAGCATTGTAAAAAATCTTTTTTTTACAGTTTATCAGCTCTTTGTCCTGAAACACATTTTGGATTGTAAGAATAATTTTATTTTTTGCAATGAATATTGCATTAACAATTTAAATAGTTTTGTCACCTGCATAAATACGTAGTTGGGAACTAATGACGTTGGGAAAATCATTGATGAAGATAAGAAACAATGTAGGTCCAAGGATAGACTCCTGGGAGCCCCTGTATTAATATGAAATGATCTAAAAGTGTGTCTGTTCAACACTACCTTCATTATGCGATTTGTCAAAAATGATTGAATTAAGACAAACATTATCCAGAGATACCATAGCCCTTGAGCTTGTGGAGAAGGCTAGCATGCCAAACCATGTTAAATGCCTTTGAGATATCTAAAGCCACAGACCAAGCTTTGCCATTCTTATTTAAAGCTTAATATACAAATTCAGTGATAGCCATTAGCCCATCAGTGGTAGACCTGGAGAAATTGAAGCCATATTGTTTTTTTTCTAAAAGGAGTCCATTTGAAGTAAGATGCTTCATCAATTTGGTGTTGATTAGAGCCTCTAGTATTTTGCCAGAAAGAGTTATGAGACTAATACAGCAATAATGTTTTTTTTTGGTGGGGACCTGAACATATATAAGAGAAACAGTTTAGGAGCACATTTTTTTAGAACAATTGCAAGGGTACTGTTGAATCTGTAAAACCTTGTGGGGAACTAGTATAGATTAATTTGAATTCCAGCATTCAAAAAAAAATTAAAAAAATAGAAGCCAGGATGTTACAAACATGGTTTGGATTCTGATTTACAATTCAAAAATTGGTAAATTATTAAAACAATTGAACAGACATACCCTGTCAATTGAATTTAACAGAACTAGTTAGCAGATATATTACTACATAAAAATTAAAAGTGATTAAATTAAATTTTAAAAATTTCTATATCATTTTTGCACAAATAACCTGTTGAGGGCATTAATTTAATTCTGTCTGAATTTCATTCCATCACCAGTTGTCTTGAACACAATTTCTAGCAGACAGCAGTAACAAATCAGTGAATTCATCCATGACCATTCTACTCTCACATCAAGATTCACTGGCTGCAATTTTTCCTCCCTATCAAACAATTAGTAAATATTTATACATCAAAGTAGTTAACCTGAGCCATTTCCCAATTTTTCTTGGAAGGTCTTGGTTGTGTCAAGAACTTTTTACCATCATCTTTCATACACACAACTCTAGCTGATATATGAAGTTACAGTTGGTATAGACAAAAGTATGTCTATGCTTTCTATGAACAATTTTACCTCATATTGACATAAATTTAGATTTATCCTTATTAGTGTACAAATGATGTCTGTTATTTATCAATTATTAAAAGGATGAAAGAATATTGACTTCTTTTTCTTTTTAAAGTATCTTTCTAACCCAAGAGAAAACAAACAAAACCTCCACAAAAAGATGGGAATTTCAAAGTAAAAATCTAGCCATAATATTTCTATGTAAACAGAAATGACAGAATTATATGTCTCCATAAATATGCCAAAGTTTTCAGAAGAGTGGGCTTTAACCATGATGCTTCCAAAAACAAGAAATGGAAGAATGGTTAGGAAAGCTTAGTGGCATCAATATCCAAGAGCAGAGGAACAATAACTTAGAAAAGTTATTTGTTTTGGTTTTTTTTTTTTTTTTTTTTTTTTTTGGATCTCTCTCCCTCCTTGGTCAGCAACCAAGCATACAAATATAACAAATGAACAGAGCATGAGACATATGGGGGTGATAAGGTGAGTGGGAAGTCACCCCCATTTCTTGGATACTGGGCTGTTTATATCTATGAAAGAATAGATGTGATATTAAGAAAGAAAAAAAAAACTTCAAAAAAAATAATGAAATGTATGATTGTTTTACTCTTGTGACAGATTGGAATTAGAGTGGGGGAGAGTTGAGTAAAACAGCAAAAGATGCTGGGCTCCCCAAAGTGATACAAATTTGTACCTATCTTCAGAATCATTGAAAGAAATCTTACACGAACAAAGAGGAAATAAAAGGAAAAAAGATCAATGAAAAAATAAACAAATGAAATAAAAAGAAAAAAAAACAAAGGAAAGAAAAGATATGACAAACAAATAAGCAAAAAAGAAAGAGGATATAAAAAGAAGATGAAGAAAATAAATAAAAAAGATGAAGAAAAAAAAACTCAAAGAAGAGACAAAATTCTAAAACAAAATGAAAAAATTATGATGGCAGAAAAAAGAAAAAAAAGAAAACTATAAAAGTAAAAAACTATTTCTTTTCTATGTTTATTTTTTTGTTTATCTATATTTTTTATGACTTTTTATGTATTTTTCTTCATTGGGCAAAAGGAAGAAAGCAATAGTTTAGAAAAGAGAATGAGTCAAGAAGTTGTTGTGTTGGCAAAGTCAATTGCCAGAGTTAATGCTGATTGTATTTTCAAAATCCATTCTTAGTGGATTGATTTTGTCCTCTAAGTCACTCAATTCAGATTTTTTCTTTTTTTTTTTTTTCCACAGCAAAGAAATATGCATGTATACAGAGGCAAATTGCTCAAAAGGATTACTAAAAATGCCTAGGAATTTCTCTATTTGAAATAGCTCAATAGGATATATATATATATATATATATATATATATATATATATATATATATGTATATGTATATTCTATTGAGCTATTTTTTGTGTGTCCACAAATTAAAAGCCTATGTACATACAAATACACATATATGAGGTGTATGCACACACACGTATATATATATATATATATATATATATATATATATATATAAATGCATGGACACACAAACATGTATGTATGTATATATATATATATATATATATATATGCATGCACACAAACGTGTGTATATATATATATATATATATATATATGCATGCACACACGTGTGTGTGTATATATATATATATATGCATGCACACACGTGTGTATATATATATATATATATATATATGCATGCACACACGTGTGTATATATATATATATATATATATATGCATGCACACACAAGTGTATATATATATATATATATATATATATATATGCATGCACACACAAAGGTTGCTGAAATATTCTTGGCCTTTCAAAAATAAATAACGTCTTTGGCTAGACTGTGTGTTTATATATATATATATATATATATATATATATATATATATATATATATATATATATATACACACACAAAAAGGCTGCTGAAATGGTCTTGTCCATTCAAAAAAATTGTTTGGTCAGATTTAGGTATACGAAGCACTAACTTTTCAGCACATTCTTGTGTGTCATTACATAAAAAGAAAATAACATTAAAAATAAAAAATATCAAAACTTGTACACATACATGTAAACACGCAATGTGTCTATATGTACATAGAACTTTGATATTTTCATCCTGAGCCATACATATTTCTCTATCATATATGAGAGAGAGAGAGAGAGAGAGACTAATTCTATTGTGTATTCATGTACTTATATGTAATCAAGTGATTTTATCAATGACATTTTCATTCCAATTTCTATAATATATTTATGTCATGAATTCTTTACCTTTATATTTAGTACAAAGGGAAAAAAATAGGAAAAAAAAAAACTGACAAAGGACTCAGTTGCAGTGTTAACTCAGTTTTTATCATTGCCAAGTGCACATAAAAAAAATAAAGATTTCCCATTTCAGTGCCTGTCACAAATTTTGTCAGTGATGGCCATGTTTGAAAGCAGATATTTAATCCTCAATGAAGTATTATTTGAGTTAATCAATCAAAAGATTGTGTATATTCTTTTTGTCAAACCTTTAATATTAAAAAGGTAAAAGTTTGGATAAATAGACAGAATGTTTGCCAAGAGCATGACACACCTCAATGACAATCAAATCATATTAGGGAGAGTTATCCGAAAACAAAACCATTCAATTTTCCAAGGGGAAAAATAATTTTTGTTATTTTTATTTTTCCTTAGTTATGTGCAATTTGTTTTATTTGTTTTCGTCAAAGAGTCATGATAAACATCTATGATTCTGTAGTAGTAGTATGATTGAAGATAAGAAATATATTTTATTAATTCTATTTACTATAGATTATTTACTGTGAAATAATTAGATCCTTTTTCTTCTTTTTTTTTAATCACTTTACCCCAAGCAAGGTAATAAAGCTACTAAGACTTGAGTGGGTTACTGAGTGTTAAGGGAATACGGGAAAAATATACTATTAAGGAAAGAGGACAAAAAAAAAAAAAAAAAAAAGAAGAAGAGAGAAGATAATTTAAATTTTTGAAGGTCAAAGTTGACTGGGAAGAAAGAAGCTGGAAGAGAGTTCCACAAATGGGAAATGTGATAAAACTTCTTACATACTCTAAAATTTCTTGATAAAATTGAATAGAAATTGCTTTTTGTTAAACAATAAGAACAATACTGGGATTAAGCGTTCAAGAGATAAATACACAAAATAGTTCTAGGCTTAACAGCTTCTAAGATCAAAAAAAAAAAAAAAAAAAAAAAAATTGTCTTTCGTCTTTAAGTACCAATCTGGCATTAAGAAATCATTGTTCAAAACCTAAATTTTAATTTCTTCTGTTAAAATGTTAAACAATGTTCACTTATCATGAAAGATGAATTCAATATCACTGACACATACTTCATGAGGAGGTGCTGAAAAGTTTGGGAGCTAGCTTTTTTAAAAATACAAAGAAAAAGAATTCTGATATTTTTTTGTTTTATCAGGTTTTGAGAGATGCATAAAGCTAATAATATTTCAGCATTCCCTTGTACATATATTTATTTAGGATGAAAATAACTGACAAACATCTTGTAGGGTACTGGTAGTACATTCATAGACAAATAGGTTCAATTTATATAGTTAATTCATGCTGCTTCTATGTGCCATGTCCTGAAGGGACATGGGCAATCATGGTTCTCTACAATTTCCTCACTTTTATAGCTCTTAGTAAGTTTTGTCTTTTTGCTCACTCTCCTAATCCCTGTTTTGCAAACACTTTACACAAGCTCTTTAGGTAGGTAACTCATTGCTTTCCTCTGCCCCTCTTGTCTTCAATATGTCCTGTGACAAATTTTCTAAACCTTCTTTCCTCATTACGTATCCTAGAAATTTCAACTGTTTCTCTCTAATTCTAAGTGTTCATTTTTATTTCTCTAAAACTTATTTGTCACTGATATTTTCAGTCCATTGCATTCTCAGCATCCTTCTGTAGAACCACATTTCTTTTACCTCAAATGTCTTCTTCTGTGAAGAGATAATCCAGCATTCACTACCATATTAGAAGATAGATAATACACAACAATTCACCATCCCTACTTGATGTTTGCCATTCTATAAACATTAAAAACAAACAAAATTTTGTTTTCAGCATATTAACCAAAATCATCACAAAGTGGATTTTTATGAGTTAATTATAACTTTATGTTGAAAAATTCTATTTTTGTATGTTAGATTTATGATTTAAGAGACTTTGATATTTGGTTACAAAAACAACTATTCTATCATAATATTCAACTTCAACTATCAAAGAAATTGCTTTAAAAGAGTAGTTCTCAAACTTTTTGGGGTTGCCACTCCCTTGCATATCAAAGCACAACCCTAACACCCCCCACCCATGTATAATTAACCTTTGATTGAATTTTCTTGGTGCTAGTATTGCATATCAAATGAGTATCTTAATATTTCCCCTAATAGTTATATAAATGGGAGACACTGTAAAATAAAGGCATGATATACTTCAGGTACAATGTGTGTGTGGTGTATGTTATGGTTCAGATGTGCCACTGCCATCATTTGGCTGACCAATTTTTTCTCACTGCCCCCTGGGGTGATACCGCCCACTTTGGGAATCACTGCTTTTAAAAGTCTTTCAGATTTTGTCTTTCATCAGTTATTATTGTCAAATTAGTTTTCCAATAAAGTCTCATTCTAACATAATACAATTGTATTTGTTCTATAAAGGAATGAGAAGTATTCATACTTGCAATTACTACTCAAGATTTAAATTAGATAAAAAGCCAAGTCTTAATTAAACTTAAACTAATCATACAACACAGGATGTATTCATTTTATTAAAAAAGAAAAATATCCACTTGTAAAATTTTCAAAACAATTTCTCATAAATGTAAATCATGAGAAAATTTCTTGAAATTCAATAATTATAGAACCAATATAAAATAAAATAGTTATATTCTGACTGGAGTAATTTATTGCATTCAAATAAGTCCAAAAATACTTATTGACACAATTTTTAAAAATATAGTAAAACTGAACTAAATATCGAGTTCAAGTTCTCATTATTTGAGATTTATATATATCATAATCACATATAGAGACTTATGATTACATCATATTGAAACACTCAGTTCCTATATGTTTACTGAAGTTAAGCATCATTGAGCTTGGTTAGTACCTAGATGGGTGACCACTTAGGAATACCAGGTGCTGTAAGCTTGGATGTGTTGGTAGTGTCAATCAGAGCCAAATTCCAATATACCCTTGGGAAATGTATGAATCCAACTCTTTGGACAACAGCTATGAATTAAATATTAAGACCTGTATCACTAAACCATTATTATCTCAAAAAAAATGTAACAATCTAAAATTTTGTGGCTTTAAATAACATGCAAAATGTTGATAATCTGCAGAATGCGAATCGATCAATCACATAAAGAAAGAACCAAACTGTTGATAGAATAATTCTGTTACATTCTTACTGTGACCTTCAGGACATGGGTGATCAAGGCTTTTTCATAACTTCTTGTCCCTTGTAGGTCTAATTAATGATTGACACTCTACCACCTCTATTTGTGCAAATCGATGGTAGACCTTCAAGAAACTCATTATATAGATCACTTCCTCTTTCCCTCATTCTGCCTTCAGTATATCTTGTGAGTGTCAAATTTTCCAATCACTCTTTTCTCATTGAATTTTAGTAATTTCAACTCTTTTTCTGCTCAAAAGCACAAGTATCCTTTTTGCTTCAATTTTCCTTAACATATTCTCATTGCTCACATCTCCTGTCCATGGTAATCTCCCCATTTTTCAACAGAACTACATCACTGTTGTCACAAATCTCCTTTTCATTCTGTGACAAAACTGCTCAGAATTCACTGCTATATAGGAAGACAGATAAAACACAGTAGTTTAGAACTCCTGTCTTTGTAATTAATTTTCCTCTCTCTTAGGACTTTTAGTTTCTGGAAGGCTTCTTTTTCTATTCCAGTGCACTTTCAGATTTCTGAGTGATATTTTTTTAACATCTTTTTCTACCCTACCCAAATAGTTAAGTTTTAGCACCTGTTTGATTATGACACTTCCAATTTGTAGATCACATCTTGAGCTGTCTTGCTTGCTGAAGACTATGCATTCTCTTTTTTTAGACTTAATAGTTAGTCCTTTCTTCTCACTTTTCTTTTTATTACCTTGCCTAGGAGTCTTTGCAACTTTCTATCCGAGTCACTGAAAAGACGACAAAAAAATTAATTTCAGCACTTTCCAACTTTTTTTTTTAAGCATTCAACCCCAAGCAAGGCAAGAAGCCACTAGCACACAAGGGATTACAGAGAGTTGGAGCGAGAGCAAATAGGAGTGATAGCAAAAAGGACGAAGAGAAAGATAGCGGATAGATCAGAGCACCTGGCGATATCAATTGACATTACATTTGAATAGTTGGAGATTATAGCTATCAGGAAAACAAGAACTGGGGAAGAAGTTCCACAGGCGAGAAGTGCGAGACATGAAGCTATTGGAGTAGAAGAGATGGCTACATTTAACAGTTTTGACAGTGAAAGGGTGAGAGTGAGATGCCAGCCTAGTTGAACGTTTAAATTCATGAAGTCTGGGAACTAGCAAAAGCAGCTCATCAGAGCAGTTACCATGAAAGTATTTGTAAAAAAGACAGAGGGGGGCAACGGCATGTCTGTGAGAGAGCGGCTATTGGCTGGTGATCATCTGAACATTGGAGAATGTTTTGACTTTTCAGACCTGAAATACATATTAAGCATTTTGATTTAAACTTGTTATACTTTGGTAAATCACAAATTTTATTGCTCTCATGGTAAGTAGTCAGTTATTTTTCATGATATCAATCCTTATTAGGGATGGGTGATTGTATAAGTATTAGAAGACATTCACAGTGTTTATGTGTTATACTGGTGATGAGAAAATTAACTGAGGGTGGAAAATATGTTGGTAAATTTGAATTGATGCTTTTCCAAGCTTCAATCCATTGAATGATTGTTCACTTCAACTCATTCTTCTGGATGTGGGCAATCATTGCTTTCCATAACAACTTATCCTTTGGAGCATGTAGTAAATTTTGTCTTTTTGTTATCTCTGCCAATCCCTGTTCTGCTATCTATTTACACAAGGATACTTGCTGCTTTCCTCTATCCTTACCATCAATATATCCTGTGAGTGTCAGATTCTCCAAGGCCTTGTTCCTCACTATGTGTCTCAGAAACTTCAACTGGCTCTTTCTGATTCTAAGTACAATAATCCTTGTTGTATTTTTACTTAAAACTTCCTCATTACTTACATGTTCTCTCTATGGTATACTAAGCATCCTTCTGTAAAACCACATTCACTGCTATGGAGGAGGTCTGATATTTTATAACAGCTTAGCACTATTTTCTAGCAAATGAAAAGTTAATGGTACACTTTATTTGCATATTTCAATAAGGAATTGTAAATGTGTATATTGTATTTATTCACTTTCTTATATAAACTGCTTGTTTTCCTATGTACTGTGTCCCTTCAGGATGTGGACAATCATGGGTCTCCATAACTTCCTTTATTTTGTAGCTCTTAACAATGTATTTTACTATTCCTTCTATCTGTTCTACTATCTGTTAGGTAAGCTACTTGCATTTTCCTTCTCTCCCTCTCGACTTCAATATGTTCTGTGAGAGTCAAATTTTCTAAATCTTATTCCATGCCCTAGAAATGTCAGGTATTTCTGAGTCTCAGTGTAAGTGTCCTTTTTTCCATTTTCTTTAAAACTTCTTCATTGCTTATGTGCTTTGTTCATGATATTCTCAGTATCCTTATGCAGAATCACATCTCTGTCACCTCAAGTCTCTTCATCATCTCTGAGGAAATTGTCTAGCATACACTGCCATATAAAAGGATTAATATTACATAGTATTTCATAACCTTTTCTTTATTTCTAATGAAAGTTTCCCCATTTCTTTAACTTTGCTTAGCTTTTTGGAAATCATCTTTTGCTATTTCAATGCATCTTGGATTTCAGTGCCACATTTTCTGTCATCTGGTAAAACACTTTCTAGATACTTAAATTACTCTAATTACTTCATCGTGACATTTCCAGTTCATAGCTTCTACCTTGAGCTGGTTTTCTTGCTAACAACCATACATTGTCTTCTTATAATTGATGATTAGTCCTTTCTTCTCACTTTCTTTAACTGATTCTCTAGGAGTTTCTGCAGATTTTTTCTGTGTCTGTCATCAAAACAGTGTCATCTGCATAAATTGTTATTGTGCCCACTGATAATCCTGGCAGTATTTCTACTTTTTTCAGAATTTCTATGCCGTAAATATGGAATAAATTTGGTAAAGACATATCATTGTCTTATACCCCTTTATATTTTTGTGTAGACAATTCATTTTTATCTGTAGTTTTTAATCATTTCACCCCTAGCACAGCAATAATGTCACTAAGATGGTGGGGAGGGGGTAAAGAGAGTGAAAGAGAATGGCGAGACTTTAATCAGAAAGAAGATGACAATTGACGTTATATTTAAATTTATGAAGATTGTAGGAAATGGGGAAGCAAGAAATTGGAATTGAGTTCTATAGGCAAGAAGTATGAGAACAGAAATTATTAGAATAGAACTTTTGCATCTAGCTATTTCAACAGTAAAATGATGAGACCTAGTTGCCAACCTAGTAGTACATTTAAATTCATGCAATTGAGATATCAAAGAGGAAAGCTCATCAGGACAGTTACCATGAAAATAGTCGAGATGCCAAGTCAAAACTGCTTCTTTGGATTTTGCCAGGAATCCAGAGATATATAGTAGAAGCACCAGAGCAAATATGGCAGCAACACTCAATGTACAGATGAATGGTAGATTTATGAATGTGTAAAATGGATTCTGGCAAGAAAACCTGTTTGGCATGTCACAGTGAACCAACTTTCTTAGCAACAGACGTAGCAATTGAATCAATATAATCATTCCACTTTATGTCAGTGAAAAATGTGAGACCAAGAAAGCATAATTAATTGCTCTTCTGGAGGTTAGCATCAGCCATGCTGATGGGAAGTAAATAAGAGGGTTTGCTGGTAGTATCAGTTCAGGATTATTCTAATATTTTTCCCAAAAGTAGAAAAAAAAATCAATACAAGAAAAACGAAAATGTGATTACATACAGTATAAAATAAAAATCTTTATTTTTGAAATGAAGTACTGTTACTATTTAATGTTTCTTTCTTACTAGCATCCTCATCTTCATAACTGGACTTGGCAATAGAAATCAGTGTCTTTATTAACAATCTTAAGAATCCTGAGTTCCATCTATAAATAAGGGATGTCATTGGATGAGTTGATGGACAGTGCAATGCTATAAAGAAGATGTTTTAGGAAAAAGAAGAAACTACACATTCCAATGATTGGGTGGGCAAGCAAACGAGAAGAACTATTTATTCTTTGTATGAAATAAGGAATTGTTCAAAATTCACAGGAAGTAACAAAACAGGAAACATTACTGAAGAAAATTGAAAAAGTTAAAACATTAATGATGATAAAAATGAGGATACTAATTTTAATTATTAAATAATCTTATGATGATAAATAGGACAATACTAATCGGAAATAATCATTAAATAAGTAATTAAATAATAGTATGAGGATAAACATGCTAATCTTAAAGAATCATTAAACAATAATGATGAGGATCCTTATCTGAAAGAATCATTAAATAATTCTATGAGGATAAACATGCTAATCTGAAGTGATCATTAAAGAATCTAAAGAGTGAAGAAGATGAAAGAGTCATTAAATAATCTTATTATAAAGATAAGGATGCTAATCTGAAAGAGTCATTAAATAATCTTATTTTCAAGATAAGGATGCTAATCTGAAAGAGTCATTAAATAATCTTATTATAAAGATAAGGATGCTAATCTGAAAGAGTCATTAAATAATCTTATTATAAAGATAAGGATGCTAATCTGAAAGAGTCATTAAATAATCTTAGTATAAAGATAAGGATGCTAATCTGAAAGAGTCATTAAATAATCTTATTATAAAGATAAGGATGCTAATGTGAAAGAGTCATTAAATAATCTTAGTATAAAGATAAGGATGCTAATCTGAAAGTGTCATTAAATAATCTCTATCTATAAAAGGCAGGATGTGTGTGTGTGTGTGTGTGTAACGAATGCACGGCCGCAATTTTCGACACATTTGCACCAAAATTTACATGCACATGCTCCAAGTTAGTGGGAAGGCCAAGACTGACTTTGCATTTCCCAACTCCCATTGATCGGGGAAATAATCGATTTTTTCATGATTCTACAGCAGTTTTCATGTAGTTTGCGACCATTTTCTACTGGCCAGAGTGATAGCCTATAGCTGGCTGCCAAAAATAGGCAGGAAGATCTCACATGAAAGTATCATTAAATAATCTTCTAAGATTATGAGGATACAAATCTTTAAATAATAAAATTCTAATTAAAATGATCAAACTGTAACACTAACAAGAAAAAAAATCATGCATGGCCTTTGTAGTGAGAATTTACAATGATCAAAGCATAGATTTTTTTGTTACATAACTGGTGCCTTGATGTGAGTTTTAGTCCTACTGGTAATTATATGTCAAAGAAAATAGGAAGCAAAAAAAACAAAAAAAACAGTTGGGAGTGGAATATTGATAAGCCTTTATTTACATAGGTTTCAATAGATGCCTTTTTTCATCATATTGCAAAAATAATTATCTTTTCATCATAATTCTTTTTGAATAGCATTAGTAATGACCGATTCAATGATGGGATAAAAACAATATTCCTCTTATTTGTGTGTTTCTCTTAAGTTTCTTTTGACATAAAAGACATAAATACTCAAGTTAAAAAGAGAAAGAAAACATGCCCCTTCACCCACAAAACAAAGAAAGAAAGAAAGGAAGATGTATTTTTTTTTCCCTATGAATGGTGAGCAATACAAACTACCTGAAATACTATCCCCTTTACAATCAGGTTTTCTTTATCATGGAAACAATCATAAAAAAATTATTGATTTAAAAAATGTAGTAGTAAAAATTTTTACTACTTTTATAGTGTGTAATTTTTAATGTAGAAATATATTAACAAAGACAAGTACATCATATACTAGTAAAATTTAATGTGACATTAATAACAAAAAAATAATAATCATATTATTTGGTAAGAAATTTGATTCTGGATTGATTTTTTTTTACATCTTATCAACCTTTTGTAGGTTATTTAAAGCAAGAAAATATTTTTAGATTTGAAAAAGTTTCTGGAGATAATAATGATTTTCAGATACAAGCTTTGCTAATTAATCCATGGCTGGAGGGGAAGAGATGGCTTTATACCTTTTTCAAGAGTATTTACACATAAGTAAATATAATGAACCTGACTGAATTAGAAATTAGCTCTCAGATTTCTAATTCCAAGTTGTTATCCATTACACCACCCACACATCCAAGCTTACAGCACCTGGTTTTCTCAAGCAGTCACCCATATAGGCATTGAGAAGACTCAATGCTGCTTAACTTTGGTGATTGTGATATAAACTATTTGATTTATGAAAGATGTAATATGATTAAAATCAGAAATAAATGGATACCACATCTTTATGTCAAAGTTATTTCTTTCATCTTTAGAAAACTTTTCAACTAACCCTCATACTCTTCAATAAAAAATGGAATGATACTCTAGATAAAATCTGAAACACCTGAATACTCTTTAAGAATATAGATAGAAGAGGATGGAATCATTATCATAAGAAAATGAAGAAGTTAATTTAAGCTTCTACAAGTTAATTGTCTGAATAAGATTACTTATTTTTTATTTTGTTCATTTTCTGTTATAGATTTCACAAAGGATATCTTTTTTCTTTTTATCTTAAAATAGCAAAGATGGTAACACGTCCAAAGGAAACTTGGAAGAGGCTGATCAAATATCTTCAAAGACATAAGTCAACTTGGATTTGAGACACCAACAAGCCAGTTTTACCAATTTCCCTTACACTGTTCATATAGCTTCCACAACTTCATGGTGCTTACAACATACACAGATAATGATGTCAACTTTTTTGACAATTTACTTAATTTATCAAAAAGAAAATTTTGGTGTGTCTGGAATTGTAAGCTTATTAAATTTTGTTTTTAAATTACCAAGACCAATCTGATCATATGTGCAATGTTTTTTGCAACTGCTTACCTAAGATTTATATCCTATTTCAATTGCAAGTTTTAACTAAAGAATAATTCATCTTTACTGCAGAGAAAATATACATAAGAGATACAAAGGAACAGTTAAAAGTCATTGCAATTTTTTGTCTGCATATTAAGACTTCTTTTATAAATATGAATAGTACAAAGAGCACCCAATGATGAATCATAGCTTTCAGGCTATTTTAATAATAATAATAAAAAAAAACAATCAACAAAGAATTGAACAGTATGAGGACACCCAGAGCTCAAGACTAACCTTTTCATTCACCATCATCAAAGAAGCATTCTGAAAAACAACTTCAATCATTCTGAGAAAAATTTTAAAGCATCCTAAAATCAATTTTGTTCTTCAACTTGATTTATATTAGGTTGGTGCAAAAATAATGACGTAATAATGTCATCTTTTGACGTTAAAAAATATGTCAAAAAACGACATTATTACATCATTATTTTTGCACCAACCTAATAGTTCACTATTTACATTATTCAGACTATTGTCCTCATCTTTGTCACCATGTTTATCACAACGTTTCGGCCGTTGTATGCTCTGGCCTTCTTCAGGTGGTTGGAATGTTGAACTGAACCCTTTATTTTACTCACTAGGGTAGACTGTTCTAGTTCCACGTGCCATGTCTAATGGATGTCAGTTATTTCCTGTTAATTCCCCTCTGAAAGATCTCCACTGCCTTAATCAGGTATTGAACTCACACTCTTTAGGTCCTGTCATTGGATCTAACTAACACCTTTATCCACTGTGCCATGTGTCATTTATAGTTGTCAGTCTTTTCTTTTTCTTCTATGTGCTGCACCCGTTCAGGACGTTGGTGATCATAACTCTCTACAATTTCTTCTACTTTGTAGCTCTGTACTAATTTTCTCTTTTTTGCTATCTCTCCTAAACCCTGTTCTGATGACCATTTACACAAGCTCGTTAGGTAGGTTATACTGTTTTCCATTATGCCTCATTGCTTTCAATCCGTTCTCTGAGTATCAAATTTTCCAAGCCCTCTTTCATTATTACGTGCCACTACAAATTTTAACTCTCTATTTCTAATGTTAAGTATAATTGTCTGTTTTTATTTTCTCTAAAACTTTGTCATTGCTCACATGTTCAGTCCATGGTATTCTCACAATCCTTCTGCAGAACCACATTTCTTTTGTCTTTTCTTCATCCATGAGTAGACTGTCCAGCATTTACTGCCATATAAAAGGACTGCTATTGCATAACACTTAAGTACTCTTCTTTGTTTCTAATGAAATTTTTTTCTTTCTTAATACTTTGTTTAGTTTCTGGAAGGCATCTTTCACTATCCCAAGGCATTTTCTGGTTTCACTATTGCATTTTCTGTCCACTGTTGAAACATTTTCTAGATATTTAAACTTCTGTATTTGCTTGGCATCTCCAATTTGTAATTTGAATGTTAGACTTTCTTTTATAAAAAACCATATACTCTCTCTCTTCTTGCAATTAATATTTAATTGTTTCCCTTACTACCTTCTAGAGGAGTTATTGTAGTTTCCTATCCATGTTTGCTATCAACGCTGTGTCATCTATATATCTTATGTTATTAAGATTGTGGCTGCTAATAATGAATCCTTGGAGGATTTATAATTATCTCAGAATCACCTCCTGTATAGGTTGAATAAATCCTGTGAGAAGACACATCCTTGTCTTACACCTCTTTGTATTTTTCTATATTTAATGAACTCATTTTCTGTTGATATACAGGTGGTTTTCTGCCAGCAGAGGTTCTGGATTATTCTAATATCTATATGTTAAGGTTACCTATCAGTTCTAACAGTTCTTTGTGACATACTTTACCAAAAACTTTTTCATAATCTATTAGGTTAGTGCAAAAATAATGTCGTTTTCTCACATATGTTAATATGTGAGAAAATGACATTATTTTTGCACCAACCTGATATAAAACATAGGTATACAACCTTCGGCATTTGTATTACTTTTAGTGATATCATTCTGAGCATAAATATTGCATTCCTTGTTCCAGCATATTTCATGAAACTACTACAATGCTCTTGTCCTAGTTCTAGTCTAATTCTGTTAGCATAATAAAAACATCATTAAAATGTTTAAGAAATAGATATTTATTTTGATCCAGTCAATCAAATCATGGACTATGTGCACTGCAACCTCCACTACACCACTTGATGATTGCTTTTCTTGGTCTGTATTAGTAAGATGGAGTGCCATGAATAGAGATTTGCAATATACAGTTGAGCATTTTAATTTAGTTTATATAAGCAGAAAAACTAACACATAAATGTTGTTTGTTAATCATACATTCAATTTTTTAACCAAAAATTAACAAAAAAAAAATAATTTCCTTGCTTTGGCTGTTAAAGCAAACTTTAGTTCTTACAATTAGATCCTAATATGCTTTTGACATTCTGAGAAAAATAATACTAATATCTAACTTTGTCCATCAACCTTCATTTTGTATTCATGTTTCATTCACCAGTTTAAAATTAAATGCTTACATTTTGTCTATTTTATTTTTGTGTGTGTATGTGTGTAGATGCATTTTGCGTGTAAAAGTCTGCAGTCAGAATTATTTAAAGAAATTAATTGCTTTTAGCATAAATTTAATACAACCTTAACTAAAAAAATTTGTATCATACTGGCACTGTCCCAAGAAACCCAACCAGTCATCATCTCAAACTGTTTTGCTGTTGATGGGATGACATTAATCTTGAGCCCTGATGAGGATATTGAAAATTTTAAAAATTGATGAGAACACTTACTAGTGAAGGTATGAAAGGTTATAGATATAGCAATTATATAAACTTTGTATGACCAACATGAATAAGGAATTAAGCCTATTGGTCAGAAAAGTCCTCTTTCAAACAGAGCAATTGTTAAATAGCACAAACAAAACAGTAATAAATACTTGAGGAAATTGACTGTTATAGTATATACATTTCCCACTAATTGAAGAGAGCAACGTCTGGAGAAATAAAGCCAAAATTATGGTGAGACAATAATTAAGTCAGGCACACATTTAATGGGCCCACTAGTTCCAATCCCTATTAACTAAGCAAATGTTAGAAAATAAAAATGGTATCATCCTGACATGAGCTTCATCTCTAAAACTTAATTTGATAATTACACATTAAAACAAACTTACCAATGTCCTATCAGTTGTCAGTCACATCAGCTTGTGTAGTGGATTTTAAAAGTAATCTTCATTGATTGGTTGTTATCATGGAAGAGACATTTCAATTAGAATGAAAAAAAACTAAATCTCAGAATCACAACACTTAAATGACATTGTTTTCTTGATTATCAACTACTTCCTACTGAGAAGAACAGAGCAAGGTAATAACTTATTTTAAGATATTGGAGGCAGGTAAAAGCCTAACAAAAATGGAGTTGACAGAGGAGGTATTTATTGTCTACCAACTTGAGAAATAGTGGAAAACTGAAATCTACTAAAAGATAACCTTTACAAATCAACTGCCTCTTAAATAAAATCAGAAAATGTTATGGCCAACTCCGTAACTTTAAAGCAGTATCATAAAACAAAGTTTGTACTTTGCATATTAGCCAAGGTCTCATATATAGTAATCAAATCTAAAGAAAATAAATCCTAGGAATACTATTAATACAAACTTCAAACAAAAAGCTATGTTCATGCTCAACAATAGTTAAACTTCTTTATGCAATTGTCTGTTTCTAAGATGAAACATTGTTACATGAATTTTTTATAAATTTTTCTTTTAGCTTATTTCTGTTACAGCTCTCAGATCCTTTCTCTACAATTGTAAAATAAATAAAGGAATAATAGCACTTGTACTAAAAGAGAGAGGCTCCCAAGGATATGAGATGTAAGTTCAACTTTCATTAAAACCTTGTGCTGTCTAAGAATTACAGCAAAACAGAGGAAAAAGATAAAAGAAAGAAAAGTAAAAATATTAATAAGAAGATTGTCTTTGCTCCCATAGGGGATATGAAATGGGATAGGGGATATTAGCTCATTCCTGAGCAGCCTTTGATAACGCTCATTCTTCGAATGGATTCTTTAGTCCTTCTAACTGAGTGAGTATGTCTCAGTGTCTTGGCTGCTCACTCAGGCATGATGCTTCCAACTGCAGCTTTGATTCCTTGGCAACAACCTTATTCATTAAACCACTACATTGAGTGACACCTGGGCCTTGTATTGGGTGAAAAAATTTAAGAACATAAACATCAAATAATGGAACAGTATATCTTTACTGTTAGAATTTCTAACCTACATCAAAAGGGTTGTAATTCTGATACAGTCAACACTAAACAGAATCTATTTTAACTATAGTTGGGGAAATAACCTATTTCTCCCAATGTTCTCACACATTCACAGTATATAAGACTTACATTATAATAATGATGGAAATTTCCTGATGATCTCATAACCTCAACCAATAAAGAGAAGACCTTGTATTGCTGAGCATTTTCATCTTATTGCATTAACATTAAGCTTTGTAAGTTTTCTGAATAAAAACATCAATAAATTTTCAGATGACTTTCAAAGTTTTATGCCTACTTTTGATTGGTGTGTGAAGTTGTGGATGCAACCAATTGCTGATCAGAGAAAGTATTTGATTTATTCAAACTGAACTGACAAAACACAGGGGAAGGGTAGAGTAGACTACACACTACTCAAATTTTTATCAAGGTTGACTGAATTTTTCGAAACAAAAGTCAAATGAATTTTTTTTCTTTTGTTACTAGCAAACATTGGCAATGCTATCCCAGAAGGCAAAGCTACAAAGTTAACATGCCTTTATGGCAAACATTAGAAGATTTAAGAAGCTAGCTTTATCTGACATATTTATGTGCAGCATAAGAAGTGAAATTGATGCTTGATATATCAAAGGACCAAAATTCTGACCAGACATTACCAGGATTTCCTCCTCCCATTCTAGTTTTTTTTTTGTACTTTTTACCAATTTTTCTTTTCTGTTTCTATTAGAATGACCTTCTTTATGATTTAAAATAAAATTTCTTTTGGATGCCAGTGAATTCTTTGGATGGAAGACCTTCTTATAGGAAATGAAGATGATAAAGAATTAAGAGGGGTAGGATTAGGAACTCCATAAATAAAGACAAAATAATGGATAAAGATGATATCGTTAGGATTTATTGATGAGAATTTTGAAATGGTGCTCGACCACTTGAGTTATTCCTCAACTTTAATCTGCCAAATTTCAAAAAATTGTCAAAATGGAAGGAGGAAAAAAAAACAATGAAGAAATACAAAACACCAATTTTGAAGAAAACAAAAAAAAATTGCATAAAATTCAGTGGCATAATAAACAAAAATTTCAGCAATGAAAATTAGAACTTAAAACCAAATCTTGCAGACATGAAAGATACTGTTTATAATGACAAGAAAAAATACAGTAAATAGCATTAGTTGTTTACTAAAAGAGTATAAATAATAATAAACAACCATCACAAATAACAATCTCAATGAGACTTACATAAACAGTCTACAGCACAAAAGTTTTAATTTTCTTGATACACATCTTTTATGTGCCATGTCCCTTTAAAGCATAGGCAATCATGGCCCTCCACATCTTCCTGTCCCTTGTAACTCTTAATAAGCTTTGTCTTTTTGTTATTTCTCCCAAACACTGTTCTACTATCCATTTACTCAAGCTTATCATGTATGTTACATGCTGCTTCCTCTGTCCTTCAATCCGTCCTGTGAGTATCAGATTTTCCAAGCCTTCCTTCCTCATTACATGCCCCAGAAATTTCAACTTCCTCTTTCTGATGTTAAGTATATTTCCTTTTTGTTTCGATTTTCTCTAAACCTCATCGTTGCTCACATGTTCATGGTATACAAAAAAAAAAACACATAAGTATAAATACAGAAAGATTATTCTTCGCATCAAGTACCCCTAAATGTTGACCACAATGATGAATAAAAACAAAGTTAACAAAATAATAATTAGTAAACAAAATATATTCGACAAAATTTCTCCTTTTCATACCAATTGCAAATGAGAAAACTAATTTCTTAACATGAGAATCTATGTGAAGCACAAAGTTTTGTTAATTAATTGAAGGTTTTCTTTTAAGTGAAAGTTTTGTTGAAGATGAAAAGTGAAAATAAATGAAAAGAGGATAGTAAATATCTGTTCTAACTCAGAGAAAGGAAAACTGAAAAGTGTTAAATTAAATACTGAAATGAAATACTTTTCACTAAGGAATTCACTAAACAATATGAATTGTTGGTAAGCAGGTAGCATAAAAAGCCAGAAATGAGCAGTGAGGTGCCTTTTTTTTTTTTAATTTCCTGTTGTGTTGAGGAGATATTTTTTGGACAGCTGATGAAACAGACCAGAGGTAAGTAAGAAAACTTGACAGATTTAGTAAAAGGACTGGATCAAATGTATATTACTACCTTGTTCTGGACAAAGATAAAGTGTGATGCTTTCATTTTTGAATTTAGACTACACAATGTAATGGCTAGATTACAACAAATATGTTTATGATAAACAAAACTTGCATCACACCAAATCCATTCAGACTTATCTAAACTGTCAGCTGTACACAACTGCTTTCTAAGATATATAATTAAAAATGGCTTTGAGTAGGTGAAGCCTGTTGATCTTGGTGAAGACCGTGCTTCTTCAAAACTTGTGGATTGGCACTATAGAGTCACAAAGAAAGAACTATACCAGATAACAGAAACCACATCATTTGATGTACCACACTACTTCAAATAAAAAATTAGAAAGGAAACCTCTATCAACACTGAAAAGCATGATAACAGCTACTGGACATGAGAAAACTATTTTACTGAAAAACTGTTTTAAGAGAAAGATTTTATAAATTTCAACTGAAAGTAGTACAAGCTGTTCAGTCAAATGTTTCCTTAAAAGGAAACAGATAATATAACCATTACAATGAGCTGAGAGAAAAATATCTTAACATCAGAAATTATGTTTTCAGTATACAACCACAGCTTTTATATTTTTTAATATCATGTCCCTTCAGGACATTGGTTTGCCACAGATAACTTTTCTTATTTGTGAATTGCCATGGTTTCTCAGGAACTACAGTAGAATGGTTTCCTATTGCCTACTCCATGGTTTTCAATTCAGAGTAGGCCTTTTCACTGACTGGCTGTCACTTAATGCTAGAGAGTTTAGCCTACCCTGCCATTTAATTCATAGCTGGGGGAAGGGAAGATGGATTCATACCTTTTTAAAGGGTATTTATGTGAAAAAATGTAACAGACAAAAATGGGAATTGAACTCATCATACTGTTATGGTCCGTTTCCTTGTACCACGGTGATAGTCCAAGGTAGAACCAATAAAGAAGTACTCAAACACGTATATGGAATAACACAGATATATTACAAACAGGAATATATACAGAGAAGTAGAAAAGGTTAGTACGAACAATCAGGTTTAGTAGTAATTGTCTGAACGCGACTCTGTTTTGGACTGCCTCTGACTCGACTGACTGACTCGCTCCTCTGACTGATTGACAGACACCTGATGGACTTCACTCCAGACTTCAGACTGAACTCTCTGCTTCCTCTTGAGGCACAGTATTTATTACGTATGGAATAGTCCATTATGTTATTATGGGTAAGGTCCCATAACACATACCAACTCTGTTTTTTGTGCCATTAACAGTAACACAACCCAAACAACCCGAAACCATGTTATTTATTGTATATTAATTAAGTAATACAATCATATCAAATATATAGGCGTATCACTCAAAAAGGAATAGCTTCCCTTTTATTATATTGGCCTATGACATCAGAGACAGATGTTCATAGTATACCAATAAATCATTTTTTGCCTTGTTGCAGATAACAGCTGGGTAGCAGTCTGGCAAAATGGCATTTGATATAAAATTGTGTATGAAGTAGAAGTATGTCATTGGATTCTTCCATGCATAAAAAAGTGACATTTATGAATGGTTTCCAAACATTTATAGAGACCAAACAATGGATGTGAGAAAAGTTAGGAAGTTGGTGATCTAGTGGTGTGTGTTATAAGACATGTATACAAATGTGACATGCAGGTTCTTGTTCAGCACTGGTGAAATGGCATTGCCAATGGTGGTGATTATGTGGAAAAATAGTTTTGTAACTGAAAGTTTGCTCTTCCAACAGTGTTATTGTACTTCCAATAACTTTTGTCATCTCCTTGGAAATCAATACAGGGTATTACATACAGATCATTCTATATACACAGATGCAGATATACAGTTGAAAGCTGAAAGAAATTGACATACTAAGTTCAATTCCTGTGACAGGTATTACTGTTTTACACTCAGTGGAAACAGGGCGAACAATAACCAAGCAGTACTAAAAATAACTAAATGAGATATACCTATTTAGACAGAGATATACCTAGACCAGTACAAATGTAAATAATCTAAATAAAGAAATATTATTTATGTTGAATTTCTGGTATGTGAAATTATCATTATTTACATTTACTAGGGAGCATAACTGCCAAAATGTTGTGATAACAACAACAATGACAAAGATGAATTTATCAGACTTTTGCAGGTTATTTAAAGCTAGAAAATATTTTTAAATTGTAAGAATTTGGGGGGGATAATAATGATTTAATGACACAAGCCCTACTAATTAACCCATAGCTGGAGAGAGAAGGGATGGATTCATACCTTTTCCAGGAGTATTTGTGCATAAGGGAATATAATAAACCCAACTGGAATTGGAACTTGGATCTGATTTCAAATTTCAATCCATTATTAGACTTCCCCCATCCTGCACATCCAAGCTTCTTTCAACACCTGGTGTTCCCAAGTGGTCACCCATCTAGGTACTGACTAGGTTCAGTTTTGTTTAACTTTGGTGAGTATATAAGAATAAGTGTTTCAACATATGGCCATAAGTCAACAACAAAGATGTAGACAATAGTCCAAATGTAAATAAGGAAATTAATTATTGAATTAAATCTACTAAAAAGCTACAAGGTATATCATGAACTAGCAGAAATGAGAGCGGTTTGAAATTATCAGAAACAGTCCAAAATCTGACTATTAAAACCTCACATCTGCACTAATGCTTAAGATCATCTTCCATAGGTCTAGCTATCATGACCTCACATCTACACTAATGCTTAAGATCATCTTACATAGATCTGGCCATTATAATCTCAAGTCTGCACTAATGTATAAGATCAATCTTTGATAGAACAATGAATCTAGCATTGAACCTGGCTTCATCTAATTATTATCTATTCACCTTGAAATATGCAGGAAGAATTAAATTCCAGCTTATGTTCATTAACTACAAATTTCAACCAGAATGCTAAAAAAATCCTATTCTCTTCATAAAGGCTAAAACAAAGCAATGAAATGGTTGCTCTCAGTCACATATAAAAAAAAGTCAAAACACAACCGAATATTATCTTCAACTATTCATTTTTACAAAAAGAAAACCATTCACAAAAAAAAATCTGCAAAATAATGTCATGAGTAAAATAAGTTTTATTAGTAATCATTAGTTATCATTGTTCAATACAGAACCTTGCTTTACATTTTCATGTTTTGTACTACCAAGCTAAACTTGTAAAAATTTGCATTCATTAAAATAAGCCTTTCTTTCTTGGGGGTCTACCATTTTTGCTTCATGCTTTTGCTATGGTTTTAAAATCTGAGCAAACGTATATCACCTTTCCAGTGGAAAAGATTTCATAATTTCAAACTGATAAAAAATTTTGCTATCAGATCACTTTCTATATTCTGAGTTTTGTGATAAATTTGAATAACAATTTGCAAACCAATTTTTAAAAAATGTAAATGTCCCCCTCCAAAAATTTAAAGGTTTATCAGACTTTTCTAAAATAAATAGATTAAGAAGGTTTTGATCTTTGTTCAAAAAAGAGATAATGAAATTCAACCAGTTGTCAAATAGAATTGATTTTTATATTGTAGTCGAAAACAAACTAAATTTTCTCCAGATAATAAAATGAAGAAAATTCTTCAATGGCTCTAGCCTAGTAATTGCCAATAAAATAAATGATAGTCTGAATGATAAGTAGAAAGAGAAGAGAAGATGGAAAAAGCATGAAATAAATTTATGTATATGGTTATTTCTTTCTTATTGGAAAATATATAAAAAAAATTAAGAAACACATTAATTAGAAACTTAATTGATATTCATTACTTTAACTCATTAGCATGGAATATACATAATTTCTATTGACTAAGTATTTTTTTTTTTTTTTTTAAGCATTTCACCCCAAGGAAGGCAGGAAGCCACTAGGACACAAGGGGTTACAGAAAATTTAGAGCAAGATCAGATAGGAGTGATAGAAGAAAGGATGAGGGTAGTGGATAGATCAAGGCAACTGGAGATGTCGATTGACATTACACTTGAATAGCTGGAGATTATAGCTCACACGGAAACAGGAAAAGGGAAGGGAGTTCCACAGGCGAGATGTGTGAGACATGAAGCTATTAGAGTAGAAGAGATGGCTACATTTAGGAGCTTCGACAGTGAAGGGGTGAGAGCGGGATGCCAGCCTCGTAAGGCGCTGGAACTCATGACGTCTGGGAACCAGCGAATGCAGCTCCTGGGAGCAATTTCCATGAAAGTATTTGTAGAACAGACAGAGGGAGGCGACGGCACATCTGTGAGAAAGTGACTGTAGACAAGACGCCAGGGCAGGGCCAACTACATTGCATATCCGCCTCTGGAGCCTATCAAGAACCCCGAGGCAAACAGAAGGGGCACCAGACCATATATGGCAGCAATACTCCATGCAAGGGTGAATTGTTGATTTGTAGATCTGGAGGATCGACTCCGGGGAGAAAAACTTCCATATTGCTTGTCTGAGAGCAGATTTTGGGATGTGAGGTGGTTAACCACCCCAGTATTGATTAGGGCTTCGAAGACTTTGCCGAAGAGGGGAAGGAGATTGATAGGACGGTAGTTGGAAGGGTCAGAGGAGTCGCCGGAGTTCTTGAAGACAGGAACGATCGAAGAGGACTTCCAGCAGTCAGGAAAACAAGATTCCTTGAGGCAGTAGTTGTATAGTTTAGAAAGGGCGGGCACCAGTTCAGGCGCGCATTTCTTCAAGATAATGGCTGGTATCCCGTCTCCACCACTAGCCTTATTGGGGTCTAAATTGGAGATAACGCCCAGTACCAAAGATGGGGTTATGTTTAACCCACTCAATATGGCCTCAGTTCTAAGAGGGAAGATGGGTACACCGGAAGAGTCGAGCGTTGAGTTGAATGAAAATTTCCGAGCAAAGCATTCAGCCTTATCAGTAGATGAGGTCAGGACTTCGAACTGGTTGAATAAAGGAGATATAGAGGGTTTGCAATTGTTCAATACGGTCTTGCAGAAACGCCAATAATCTTTGGAGCCAAATTTGCGAGATGCAATACGTTCCTTCATCCGAGCCGCAAATAATGACTTAGCATCGTTGAGGACACGCTTACATTCGTTACGGGCGGAGGCAAAGGGACGTCTATTGCAGTCAGACATGTCGCTACAGAATAGGTGGAAGTAGTGGTTCCTATGGATGATGGTGACTGAGCAAGCAGCCGAGAACCAGGAGGAGGAGCGCGACTTGACCCTATATTTTCTTGATTGGATAAAAGCGTTGATTCCAGCTTTAACCCAGGAAGAGACTTCATAGTAAATTTTGTCTTTTTGCTATCTCTCCTAAACACTGTTCTAGCTTGTTAGGTAGGTTATGCACCATTTTCATCTGTCCCTTTTGCCTTCAATATATCCTTTAAGTGTCAAATTTTCCAAACCCTCTTTCCTCATTATGTGTCCTGGAAATTTCAATGGTCTCTTTCTGATAAGCTTAAATTCATGATATCCAGGTGCCAAAGATGAAAGCACATCAGAACAATTGCTATGAAAATATTTATAGAAAAAGTACAGCAAAAATATGTTGTAGCAGTGAGAAAGTGACTGACGCCAAGATGCAAGGTCAAGAGTGATAATGTTGCAGATTGTTCTTTGGATTTTGTCAGCAATCTTGATGTATATAGCAGGAGCACCAGATGAGGTGTGAGAGCAAAAAGATCACTAGTTTTCAGTAATAATAGATTCTTTTGAAGAAGCAATCCAGCAATACAAACTTGAAAATATTTTGAAAAGCAAATGAATTACAAAGTTTGTGCCCAATTAGAAAATCAAAAAGCAAATAAATTACAATATAGATGAATATCATATTCTTGAGCAAAAAATAAGGGGTTGTGTAATGATGTGAAACCATCAATTCATTACCTGTAGTTATTTGTAGAATAGTTATTTTTATAGAAAGAATTCATTACTAATGGATTCTAAGATAAGGTTATAATCACAGTACAAGTACTTCCAGAGAATGGATTTGATTATTCTTACAGAAAAAGAAAATGATGGAATATTAAACCAAATTTTCATATTTTCGTATAGCTAACTGATTGTATATAGCAAAAAGTAAGAGGGACTTAAATTTCTAACTTTTTGTATAACTTGATCCCAAATATCTAAATAAAATTAAGATATCAGATCCTTGTAAAAGCTTGTACCTGATTTTCATTGTTAATATAAAATGACCAATTTGACACTGGTTTTGGTGCTGACTTTTGGTGTGTTCTGAATTGAAACCATTCATTGTTCAATTGTGAGTTTAGACTTTGTTGAGTGTTGACATTTTATCCACAAATGAATGCCTTAAAGATAGAGGATGAAAAGTTACACTTTTGCCATGTTATGATCTATGAATTTCAGAAAGAACTGCAACAAAAAATATTCAGAAGGTTTATTTTGATCATGCTCCAAGTTCTTTCAATGGTCAAAAAGATTTCATCAGGGAGACATTAACCTAAATGATCGACCATGCAACAGTTGGCCTTTCGGCATTGAAGACTCTCTGCTTGCCATCGTGGAGAATAAACCAGAGATTTTCACAAATCAAAAAGTGTCATTTTCCACCATGCAGAAACTTAAAGTCTTTCTTTGGTACCTCTCACAATGTTATGCTTAGCAAGCTATCCTCCAAGATCAATTCACATACAGAATTTAATCCTATGGTGCTCACTGCTGTAGACTTGTGTCATACTAAGCTAAGCTTAATAAATAACTAAAGAGCTATTAATTTAATCTAATTCAGTAATGATATCATAGTATGTGTTACCATGTTTTTACTAATAACTGTTCTTTGATCAACTAAGTTAGACTTATTCTAATGCTACGACCTTTTAAGAATATCCTGAAAGCCAAATATCTACTTTGATCACAGTGAGGTCTCAAGCCTAGAAAAAGAAAAAGGAATGATGGGTTGGTATTTCAGCTAACAAATAAAGCATTGTGGGATCACTGCCAGACTGTTGACAGTCCCAGAATAAAACTAATGGTTTCATTTTCATTCTTTTATTAATAATAAAACCAATTAGTAAAAATAGTTCAGTGGAAATACAAAGGAAAAAAAAGCCAAATTTAATCCGATCGTTAAATTCATAATTTCCCCATATGCACATAATAACGATAATATTTTCAGTGAGCTGAACAAGATCTGCTGTTGGAATTGTCACAAAAATAAATTCAGTTTCTTTCATATTAAAAAAATAAATAAATAAAATAGCAAAAGGAGAGAGAAAGAAGAAAGAAAAATGTTCCCTCAACTTGTTTATTCAGTCAGAAGGTTGCGACAGCTATGCAGAAGAGTTCACAATAGCAGCTTATTGATTCTGTGATTTGGAATTCATCAAAAACATCTCCAGAGGCCAAGATTTTAAATATAGTACTTCTATTGAATTTTCAGGCCACCCCATTGAGTCATGTGTCAGGGCTGGGAGTGGGCAGGAGGAAAGAGTGCTGGGGTATGTGGTTGGAAAGGAGAAACAAAAAAAAAATATATATATATATATATATATATATATATATATATATATATATATATATATATATGTATATATATATATAGTCACCAAGAGAGGCATTGACATACTAATGGGAGCATCTTAAAGGCTTTTTTTTGGTTTATTTTTCTTCTTTCAAGCCATAAGAGATTACAACTTGTTTTTTTTACAATGAATGATGATTATAATATCTAAAATTTAAAACAAATTTTTTTTTAACAGCATTAATAAATTAGAGGAAATTTCTTAGAATTAAACAAAAGCAGAAAATACACATATCTTTTGATTCAAAGAATTATTCAAGCAGTTTCCATGATCTGTTAACACTGTTAGTCGTTCATAATGAGGCATGCTCAATGAAATTTTAACCACTGATACATGTGGATAGTTTTCTTTAATCATAGTTTTTATAAAAATTTTGTCTGACCATTTTTTTAACAAGGCATTCTATTCACTGTATTTTCAAAAGAAAGCAATGAAAAAAAAGAGAATTAGGCCAGCAAAAAAAGCAATACAATGATTTCTTTAGCCAAATATAGGAAGCTGCTCATGACCTGTCTCTTGAACTTTTATTAGAAGTTGATCCATAATTTTTATATCATAAAATTATGTTATTGATTTAAAATTACTATGTGTACACAGAGATTACATAACAATGCTTTCCATTTCTCAAAAGTATTTTATCATTCCTTCCATTTTACTTGATAATACTGTTTATTTAACTTCATCACTCTATTGCTTCAATGAAGCAGTCTTTATTCTCTTCGCTCTAAGAAAAGTCTCAAAATTATGGTTCATTACTCCCAACATTAAGCTACAAATTGATACTATGCAGAAATATAATCTTCTTGGAAGTTAAGCAACATCAGATACATGAATGAATGACAAATTTATTTTGACAGTGTAACATGTGAAAAGTTTTTTTAATGTCAAAATTTACCTAGTACAAGGCACAAGGACCTCTTAAGGTTGAGGCTTACTATTTAAAGAATAATGAATGAGGTTTGGGATATGAATGAAAGTGATGGTAGGAAATGAAGATTATGAGGATAAGGAGGATAGATAACAACTGAGCCTTAATTTGAAGAGGTCAAGATTGTTGTGAAGCACCCATACAGGAGTCTGTTTCACAAAGTGCTAGTTCTTTGGGAAAAACTGTCTCAATGGAACCTTCTTACATTTGGAACAAGGAAGAAATGTAGGTGATTTAACTCTGTGGAAGTAACATGACATGTCCTAACAGTAAAGGTCTGAATTTATATCAGTAAAGTTTGTTGGGTATGCAAATTTCATAGTATGTCTTAGTAATTCTTTCACCTTTGAGAAGTGCACAATAGAATGTGCTTGATTAAGTGTGTTACAAAACTGACTGCTAAACAAGTTACAACAGTAAACTATATATAAAAATAATTATTGGTTCAAGCCAAAATATGATTTTTCCACTTTTAGAGATGGTAGTATGATTTTCAACCTATCATCAGATAATCTTCTTATTCAAAGACTTATAGCCTTGTGAAAATTATGTACATTTTAAAACTTCAAAGTATAGAATCTGGCAAAAGCACTTCATAAAAATAATTTATGCTTACTTGTTGGTTCCAATAAATAGGGAATGACTGCAAAAAGATCACCCTCCCAAATTTATAGACAAACTGTACAGATGCATGCTGGAATATCTTCGTAGCCAATAAGATATGGCACTTCTCAATGTCATCAACCATATTTTTATTCTTTCTTGTTTCAAAGTCACAATGCTGTGCTTGTCTGTATTCATTTTGAGTGTTGAAACCATTCTTAATTTGCAAACTTTTTTGGTTTATTACTGTTGCTTTGCCTACTTTTGTCTTGCATATATCGTTTGCTTAGTATTATTTTTGCCCTCTTCTTTTATTATTGATTATTGCAAACTTTGTCAAATCTATTTCTTGGGCATTTCTGCCAATTACATTTAACCAGAGCCAATTACTTTACATGAATTAAGTTTGGTTTAAAAATAAATTTTAAGAGAATCCAAAAAGAATAAAATAACTCAGTAGCTTTTGAGATAAGTATGTTTATCAGTTCATTTTGAACAAATGCTCTCTTGAAGAACATGTTATTTTCTTCAGCCTTTTAAGAATTTTGATAGAATTATTTCAATAGGGTTGATATTTAGAACTGATTGAAAAAAAAAAAAAAAATTTTTTTACATTTTTTGCTCAACTATTAGGTTGGTGCAAAAATAATGACGTAATAATGTTGTTTTGTGACGTTAAAAATACGTCAAAAAACGACATCATTACGTCATTATTTTTGCACAAACCTAATATTAAAAAATATGGCTAAATGGTCAAAGTGTTAGTATTTTGATCATGAGACCCGAGATTGAGGCTCACTTTAGTCTATTTATTAAGGAGATGACTTCTTGATATTAGCCTCAAGAGATGAGTCCAGTAAGCAACACAAATGGGTAGAGGTCAAAATCCAAGACACAAGTTAACCAAGCTTTATAACTGAAATTGGATAGATGAAACTGTTGTGTTAGCATGAAAGTCACAAATCATTGTGACTGAGGCTTTGAGCATACTGGCTTTGTTTGACTACTGATCACACCAGATTGTGTGCTCTCTCCCAGAAACTGTAACTAAAGTCTGCTCAGCATAGTTGCAGTATATACCACAGGTTGTGTCTGTGGGTGTTGCCTGAGTAGGAATCTGCAACAGGGATCAACTTGCAAATCAAGCAGACAGGCATATTAGAAAATGAGCAACCAGTTATTATATTAAAAAATATATAAAAGTAACAAATTAAAATTACTTTCAATATTCATTTAACTCACAAATCACGCTATTACAAATCTATTAAAAAAGAAAAAAAAAGGCCTTGTATTCTCAAGATCCATGGGTCGCAAGAATATCTATCCCTGTAATTTAACAATTCTTGTCCATATAAAAAATATAAGGATAAAAATATAAAATTTCATATATAACATATATTTAAATACAATCAGTATGATGGCCATAATTAATTATTAATATGATTTTGAAATAAATTCTTATGTACTCTCTTCAGGATGTGGGTGATCGAGCTCTCCACAACTTCCTGTCCATTAAAGCTTTCAGTAAAATTTTTGCTATTCCTCCCATTCCTGTTCTGCCAAACATTTACACAATCCAATTATATAGGTTATTTGCTGCTTTCATCAGACTCCTTTGTCTTCAGTTTGTCCTGTGAGTGTCAAATTCTCCAAACTATCTTTCCTCATTATGTGCCCTAGAAATGTTCTCTGTCTCTTTCTAATTCTAACTATAAGCTTCCTTTTTGTTTCCATTTTACTTAAACCTTCCTAATTACTCCCAGGCTCAATCCATGGAATTCTCATTATCCTTTTGTAAAACCATATTTTTGTTGCCTCAAGTTTCTTCTTCGTCTGTGAGGAGATTATCCAGCATTCACTGCCATGTAGGAGGATTGATATTACTTAACAGTTCAAAACTAATAAATGTTTCTAATAAATTTTTTCTGTTTCTTAATATTTTGATTAAGTTTTAGAATGCACGTTTTGCTATCCCAATACACCTTCAAATTTTGATTTCAGTTTCCATCCCTTGTCAAAACACTCCCTAAGATATTTAAATTGTCATACTTGCTTGATTTTGGTGTCTCCAATTTGTAATTTGCATGTTGAGCTGTTCCTTTAGGTGACAACCATACATTCCACCTTCTTATAATTCATGTTTATTCCATTCTTCTTATTTTCCTTCACTACTTTCTGAAGCAGTTCCTGTAGTTTTTTTCTTTCTGTCGAAGCTTAAATTATTCTAAATGAATTACATAAAAAAAATGCGAATTCTTTCAAACAATAATTCTTGACATAACATTTTTGAATATTCTTGAATTCCATAAAAATATCTCAAAGTCTCCTTAAAATTTCTAGGAAATATCTACCTCTATCAGCAACTGATCAGAACTGAATTACTTTCTTTCTTTTTTACCTTTTATTAATCAATTAGCAACATTTTCATTAACTGAAAGTTTAACACATCGCCCAAGGTAAAGTCCCTGTAGCATCTTCAGTTTAAATTTGGATTAATACATGACAATTAACTAATATTTCATAAGTAATGTAATCAATTAACTTATTCGAGTTCTTTTTTTTTGTTTGTCATCTTTCTGACAGGCATTTCTCATACGATGCTCGAAGTAACGATTTTCCATGAACAACATTTTTCAAGTTTGACTTGTATCTTTACATGTGTTCTCTTTTAAGAAATCACCATTTCTAACAAGAATGCAGCATGTAATTGTGTAGTGTAAGCATTTACTGTGTACACGTTAGAAAGGATGAAAAAGCAAACATTTGTACTGATTGTTCATGAGAAGCATATGACAGTGAGATAGAGAAAATGGCTACAGGGAGGAATTAAGTAAACACTGGGTAAATTGTTTAAAGTTAAGTGAGATAGATAATGCCAACAACCATGGTTATCTCTACTTTGAGGTGAACAGAAAAAGGTAAATGTTATCATAGAGAATATAGATTATACTAAAGTTCTTATGGCAGGGCATCAATTGAAAGCTGATTTAAAGTGTTAATTTAATAATTAAATGCAAACACCGGAGCTTAAATTATCCCACTTAAAATTAGTCATTCTCATCGGAACAGGAAAAAAAAGATGACAAGATATATATAATTAAATATTTTACTGATCAAACAGCATCATCAGAAAAGTGGATTTTATTTCAACCAAATCTACATTGGCAAGACAGAACATGATTCATGTTAATCATTTGAACACTGCTTTTTTTTTTTTAAGACTTTAACTGTATCTTTTTAAAAAATATAATTTACTAATTTCAACTCATTTATATATTCAGTTGTTTTAAGATTTTTTGTATCCAATATTACTTCAGCACCAGTTTAGTAAGCACAGGTGATAGACTGAAGGCTAGTCATAGATTAAATGCAAAGGATTGATATTCTAAAAGTATTACAGCCACACACATATATATCTCTAGGTTTCCAACATTTATTTTCCTACTATTCTGTGTCAGTAATTAAGTGTGCATTCTTCTCTAAATATTCTACAAATCTTGTTTGATAGTTACCTTAATTTGCAACTCCCTATATATATATATATATATATATATATATATATATATATATATATATATATATATGTAACAATGTAAGTAATATAATGTAATAATGAATAATGAGAATATACAAGGCAAAGATTTTATATACAGTGTATGTAGTTGTCTTGGAGCTGGTATTATTCCATAATTCAATCTGCACTGGTCACATGGTAACTGCCATATTTTGGAAGGAAAACCAAAACCATAGTTGCTGTACACTTTCTTAGAAAGAAGGCTTAACAGGACTTATACCAACTCTGCTGCCTTGCTTTAGAAAAGAAGCTTGGTGGTACTTTTACCTACTCTTGAATTCTGGTTAGACAGTGCACAAGTATTTCATGGTTACCACTCTCAAGGTTTTTCTTCTGGTAAAGACAACTCTTAAGAATTGACTGATGCTTAAAAAGTGAATTTATCTCTGTCTCTACAAAGACTGTGAAGTCCTGAAAGGAAAAACAAAGGCTCCATGTTGCATATGCTAATAGAATTGTTCACAATGGGAATTCAAAGGGGACCGATGTGTTCCAACCTACCTTGTTCACCATCTAACCAGTATTCGAGAGTAGGTATAAGTCCCACCAAGCTTCTTTTCTAAAACAAAAAGCAGAATTGGTATAAGTCCTGCTAAGTCTTCTTTCTAAGCAAGTTTACAGCAACTCTGGTTTTGTTTTACCCTGCAAAACATGGCTGTTATCATGTGACCAGTGCAGATTGAATTATAAGCTCCCTACAAGTACATAACCCCCTTGCACTGGCTCCAAGACAGCTAGAGAGTAATAACTTTCAATTTTATATACATTTTGAAGCACTCAAGAAAAATGGATTGGTTATATAATGCTTAGAAGGCAGTAGAGATAACTGTACAAGCATTTTACAATGACACAAAAATAACTCAACTTAATAATTCAACTTAGTTGAATAAAGGTGAGTTGAAAAGCATTCATAGACCAATAGTATTTCAGTTACATTTCCTTTTGCTGCCTTCAAAGTAACTAATAAATGGGTCTTGTAATTCTTGCAAGATGTTTTTGATAATTCTTCCTTTGATTTGCTGTTTTCAAAAATGAAACATGTATTTCAATTCCTTTTGCATATTTTTTACAAAGTCGATGTCAAGATTGGCAGAGCCACTCTATAACTTGAATTTTATTCCTATAGAACCAGCTTGCGATTATTTTCAAACTGTTTTCAGTGTTATTTTGCTTAAAGACCTAATTTCATTTTGCTAAAGAATTCAATTTAACTTTTTTTTTTCATTATTCCTTCAGACTGGTTAAGAAATCAAACATTAGAAGGAGGGGTTGAAAAGTTTTTAACTTAAAAAAAATCTAATGTTAATAATTTGGTCAGATTTGGCTTAGTGGGGTGAACCAAGAAATTTTCAGTACCTCCTCATATTGGAATTAAAATAATTTCATAGAATGAAAAATAAAAATACCACCATAATCTGAATAATAGCACGCTTTCCTAAAATTTTTGATCTTTGCTAAAGTTATCATTTACAAACTTTATTTAAACTTTTGCATTTAAAATTAGTATACTGAACTGTTATGTAATATCATTCCTCCTAAATGGCAGTGAATACTGGACTATCCTGTTAAGATTTGAGGCAAGAGAAATGTGGTTCTACAGAAGGATGCTGAAAATACCATAAACAAAACATATGAGTAATAAAGAAATTCTAAGGAAAATGGAAACTGAAAAGAAACTTATGCTTAACATCAGAAAGAGAGAGCTGAAGTTACTAAGGCACATAATGAGGAAAGATGGTTTGGAGAATTTGGCACTTACAGGACATACTGAAGGCAAGAGAGACAGAGGAAACTATCAAATAACCTACCTAATGAGCTTGTGTAATTGGTTGGTAGAACAGTGATTAATAGAAGAGATAGGAAAAAGACAAGCCACACTAAGAGCTACAAAGGATAGGGAGTTTTGGAGAGCTATGATTGCCCACATCTTGAAAGGATATAGCACATAGAAGATTAATCAACCAATTTTGGTAACATTTTCAGAACATATTTATATCAAAAATGAAGAGTTAATTTAGTGCTTACAATATCAATTCTTATAAATATCTACAATAACGTATTTGGACATGTGAGATTTTATTATGCAACTTGATGGTTATTCATCATATTGTCAATAAATATATATAATAGTATATTTTTTTTATATTTATTGTTTTTTTAGTTTCATTTATATGACTGCTGTGGCTCATAAGAAAGATACAAGCTCAAAAGTGAAAAAGACAAAGTTATTGAATGATGGGAACACAAAATTGGAAATTGTGAAAAAGTTGAACAGAGATCAGAGAACATTGGCAGGGTAAAAAAAATCTGGCTTTAAGAATGTCATAGAAATATATTTGAGAAAATTGAAAGAAGTCATAAGCAAGTAAAGTGGATTGAACAACAAGGAAATATTTTTGAAAAGCTGGTGTTGCAAATATAAACAGAGGAAAAAATGCAGAATATTAACAATATTGGTTGAAGACATGAAAACAACAAAAATACAACCCTTAAGTAAACATCACAAAAATATGTGTAGATTTACTAAAGAAGTACATGAAAACAAATTTCTCAATAGTAATTTTTAGTGATGAATGTAGACTTACATTAGATGGATTTTACAATTGAGCCAAAGATTGGATAATTCATGCAAATAATTGACCAACATGACTTAGAAAACAACAATGGAAAGGTAGTGAATGGTTTGGTGGTCATATTGCAAGCAGTAAAATTATAGCTCCCTGCTAAGTATTGTTTTAAATTCTTGGACACAATCTCTTTTTCATTGGTACAATTCACAACCAACAAACTAACCTAAACAGTATATTCATGTAAGACATTGCTTCTTCACATTCTGCAAAGCTGACTATTGCCTCTTCCTATCAAAGATATCAAATTAATGGAATGGCTCTCAAATATTAATTAAATAGAAAACATCTAGTCCATCATTAACAGTTATATATATATATATATATTTGTAAGAAAATGATGATTGATTTTAAATCATTGTTATAATTTGTGAAGAAAAATAATGTATTTCAGTATTACTCAATGATTTTCCCAATGTGACCTCCATCTTCTGGCTTTTTCCTTCTGTATTTTGGATAGGAGTAATTCCCTTGTTCAAATTTAAATTTAATTTAAATCAAAGGAAAAATTTAATTGAAGGTGTTGTGCAAGAACAGCTTGATCTGACCCCTTTGATATGTATTTGATGCAATACTTGATTGATTGAATTGATGAGCAGATTTCAACATTTATATGACAGTTGAATTGCCACGACAGATACGTATTTTAAGGTACTACCCACCGATTTTGGATAGGAGTGATTCCCTTGTTCAAATTTAATTTAAATTGATGGGAAAAAATTTCAGTGGGGACCCACTTTGATCAAAATGATCTTGCTGATGTGACTGCCATCTTCTGCCTTTCTTCTTGTATATTTTGGATAGGAGTCATTCCCTTGTTCAAATTTAAATTTAATTTAAATCAAAGAGAAAAAAAACTTTCAGTGTAGGGGGGTTCCCCCCCGGGGCCCCCATTTGATCAAAATGAAATATACTTATCCAAGTACCCTGAGTAATGTAGTTTCAGAATATATATATGGTTATGGGAGCCTATCTCCAAAACCCTGGGAGAAGTTTGACAGAGGCTACAACTTTATATATATATATATATATATATATATATATATATATATAGAGAGAGAGAGAGAGAGAGAGTTTGTCTGATGATCACAAAAGCGTGAAGCCCAGTGTCGCAAACTCATATCCATACAACTTATATAACACAAACCATATTCAAGAAATGAACCTGAAAGAGAAAAGTTAACAAAATCAATGTTTGAAGGACTGATGAAGGTTACAGAATGTCAAACACCCCACATTCACATGAAAATAATACAACACTTTATTCAGGTATGTGGGATATGTTAATCTGTTTCTATTGCCTACATGTGTCAGATTTATTTGTAAATAAGAATTTTGTAATTAGATTTTTTGCATTATGAAATTAAATACCTTCAAACAAACTCTTGTCAATATTTTTAAGGAAGATAGATATTACAAGCTGAAACTCACAGGACATATTGCTCATATGAATCCAAATATATTCTAAAGGTTTTACCAACATCTTTTGGTTAATACCAATTTAATTTCGAAAACATTGACTTGCATAATAAAATCTGATATGGTTAATCATTTTATTATTTTAGACATTTTTATTTTTTTCGGGGTGGAGGTAACACCCAATTCTTTTTTATATTAACTAATTTTTTATTTTGTCGTTTTGTATATTTTTTACTTTTTTCCTAACCTTAACAAAAGTACAATTCAGGGAAACTTCTATTGTAACTAAATCATCTGTGAATTTGCTCAATGTGACCATCCAAACTTGTGTAAAGCAACAACTTGAGATTGGTATCCTCACTGTACTCATTTGATTTCTTCCTGGTAATCATTGACTTGTTTTCCATGAAACTTTGTAACTTTTTTTTTATTCATTTTACCCCAAGCAAAGCAATAAAGCCACTAAGATGAAAAGGATTACTGAGTGTGAAACAATATGAGAAAAAGAAAAAAAAAACATTATTAAGGAGAGAGAACAATAAAAGAACAGGAATTAAGAAGATTGAATGTAAATTTTTGAACATCAAAGTTGGAAAGCAAGAGGCTGGAAGAGGGTTCCATAAGCAAGAGGCATGAGGGAAGAAACAGCACAGAACTTATGGTTGCTTCTAGCCATTTCAACTGTAAAATTATGAGGCCTAGCTACCACTTTAGTATTGTACTTTTTCTAATTGAAATTTAGCAATAAAAATGCTTGCTCAATATTACAACACCTATGTTGTTAGTACATATTAAATATGGTTAAATTTTAAAACCCAAAGAAACACACAATGGATAGTATAAAAATATTTTTTACTTCAAAATTATCTTTTATCATATTTATGTTGCAAGATTGTCTCGTGTCACATCATAACATTGTGGTATCAAGGGACAGGAGCCACATTCTTCAAAGAGGGAACTTATGTACTTAATGACAGCAGCCATGTTCTTCAAGGAGGATATTTATGTACTCAAGCACCCAATAGGAAAAGTTTCTCAATCTCAATGGTGATGGAAATGCAATACAGTTGGGCTGATAACATAAATGTTTCCTTTGTAATAAATATGTTGGCTCAGTAAATGTTTGAGCCTTACTATTTGGACATCCCTTCTAATAGTATTCATTCATCTTATATGCAATACTGACAAAAATAATTAACTTGCTTTCGTAACAGAGAATAACATTTTTTGTTCTAAAACTAGATTATAAAAACAGTCCCTGCACACAAACAAACCTTTTATACCCCTCCCCACAAAAAAAGACAATGTTTATATGACAATGACATATGAAGATTGTTTTACTTAGAATACTGTAAACTTTCATTCTAAATTAATCTAGAAGGCTTTTGTCAAAATTAAGATTCATTTTTTTTTATGTAGTGCTTCCCCGTATTTTTCCATCATGTATGCATGTTTAAAATTTCTTTTACCCATAACCATGTATTTACGAGTTATTATCCATTGCTAAGATACTCTTCTGCTGGATTTTATTGCTAATCATTCTATTCTTTAAGATAAATTATCCATAAACTTTACCTGCAAAGAGATCAGGTTCTATTAAATATTTCACAGCCTCCTGTCCCATGCTCTACCCATCACTTGTTCATTTAGCACATCTCTTTGTGATATTGGTGTAGCCATCTGTGAATGCACTTTCTTTCACCAAGATAATGTTCCAAACCTTTCGAGCAAGATTTTCTGGGAATGGTTCCAGGAACCTGACAAGTAATATGACTTCCAACAGCAGTGGCCTCCCAAGTTAACAGATCCAAATCCAATCAGACATTCTCCCAGATGAGATAGAACAAGCTCTTTGGAATAAAGATCAACCAGTTTGTTATAATGATGGCAAGCAATGAATTCAACAAAGGCCTAGGTGGTCTTGACACTTTTTTGATGTGGAAAAACATTTAGAATATACATAAATAATCATTCCCCCCACCTTCTCTTCATGTAACATCGTTTTAGAAAGAAAAGGAGAAAAAAAAAATATCAGATATGCACAAGTTTTAATTTTTATAGAAAACACTGAAGTGAATTTCAGACTTTCTGAATTGGCTCAGTCATAGAATAACCAGCCAAATGATCTGAGATTTCATTAGAGGTTAAAATGAATTATCTCCAATATAAAGAATAATTTAAAATCCAGACAACTATTCTCTTTTTGCCGTCAACTGCGTACTTATTAAATGTCTTGCATTAAGCCTACAAAACGAAATCATCAAGTTGTACAAGATGAATCATCCTGTAAAAACAAGTTGAAAAAGAGGTCTCAATTCTAAAACCAAAGACTGACATTATATATACAATATCTGATCAAAAAGTATTAAGACTGTTGCAATGTTAATAAAGCTAAAGTATACAGAGTGAAACTGCATGACACAGATTAACCTTAAACTCTGTTGAGCATACACAATAAGTTATAACATTCTCACTCAATTGTGTTGTTTATAGTAGTGCTGGAAGGTAAGTGTGTAGTGTGTGGTCATATCATCACACCAGAAGGGTTCCATCATTGACTATGGATTTTGCAGCAGTTTTAGAGCAAGCACGACATTCCCCAGATCTTACTCCTTGAAACTTTTTCGTCTTCAAAAGTCAAATCCCACTTGAAAGGAACAAGATTTCAAGATACCAGGGTAATCCAAGAGAATATGATGAGGCAACTACTTGCTATCTATCAATGAAAATGATTCTGATAAAGTGTGTGGCTATAAAATGGGACTATTATGAAGAAGATTAAATGACAAATTGATGTGTGTTGTAGTTTTTTTATAGCACCAGTCCTGATATGTTCTGATCAGACCTTGTACATACTTTTATTCTTTTAAAGACTGTCAGTAAACCAGTAATAAAAAAAAACAATGAACTGTAAACATTACATCCTTCAATTAAATGATATATCTCTTTACCAGATTATGATAATTATCCTGACTATACTTATTGAAGATGAGGATTGAACTGTGAGAGAATACTCTTTCTTTAACAGGCTATATTGCCAGTATACATGTGTAATTAGTTGGCAAAATAAAATTAATCATTTTGCTTGATATTATATTTATTTCAATTTTTCTACTTAAAAAAACGATTACAAAAAAATTTAAAAAAAATACATAAAATAACCAATTTCAAATAAACAGTAGATTTTAATTAGCTATATAATGTTTAATTTTTCTTGAATCCTTCTCATCTCTTTCCACTAATTATTTTTTATCAATTTATTAAGAGACCTAATATGTATTTTGTACCCACAGCATACCAATCTATATTAAGTATACAACAAAGTACTTGACAAGCAATGGCCTGACTGGACTTTGGCCAGTCAAGAGATTAATTGGCATCATTTGGTGAATATTTATCTCAGTGAGCTTAGAGCACATTTCTAAAATCTCTCATTACAATATTTTATGAATTTGATTCTCAAAAGTCTTTAAATTGGAAAGGTTGTTTAGATTTTGTTAATTAACCAAACATGCTGGTGAAGATAACATGTCACTTCAGGTTAAAAAACATTCAACTTTTCTAGTTAAGGCTAATAGGTTATTGACACTAACAGATTGTGTTTAAACTCTATCTTTTGTGTGGTCAGTCTATATAATTTGCGCATTCATAAGTCTACCATTTGTCTGTGCATTGAATATTGTTGCTACATATAGTCTAGTGCCTCGGCTATATATCTAGAGATTCTGGACAAAATCCAAATAATCTGCAACATTATTGGTCCTGGCCTGGGATCTCAGCTTCAGTCACTTTCCCACTACCATAATGTAGCTTTCCTGTGCTTTTCCTATAAATATTTTCTGATGAGCTTTTCTCTTTAGTACCTCAACTTCATGAATTTAAGTGCAGTGCTAGATTGGCAGCTAGGTCTCCTCATTTCAATGTTGAAATTGCTAGTTGCAGCCATAAGTTCTATGTTAATAGTTTCTTCTCTTGCACTTTTTATGAAATTCTCTTCCGGCTTTCTGTCTTCCTTTCAATTATAATGTTCAAAAAGTTAAATACAATGTCATTCATCATCAACTTCTGTCTCCTTGAATCCTGCATTTTTATTGTCCTGTTTCTTTCACTCTCAATAAACCTCTTTTCATCTTAGTGCCTTTTATCATTTTGCTTGGGGTGAAATGATTAAATATATTCACTGAAACAAATTTACAAATTTCACCACCAAATTTAGTTTTTTACTAAAAACAATGAAAAAAATTCTTCTTGGGGAAATAATAGAGTAGCAGTTAATAATAGACAAGACTTTGCTTATGGATTTCAGATTAAAATGCAATCAACACTAAAATACAATGATTAATGTTTCAATCCTCAACCAATGCTAGCAGAATTTATTGTACCATTATACATATAATAATTAGAGTGAATAAAAATCTAAATGTATTTGTTTAATAAATCCACTCAATGTTATCATGAATTAAAAAACTAAGAGTTTATTGATAATGCAATCAATTATGAGGTCTGCTGCTAAGAAAGTTGGTCCACTGTGTTGTGCTTGACAATTTTTCACTCCAGAATCTATCTTACATATAAGTCTATCTTTTATCCATGCTTTGAATACTGTTGCCATATATGGTCTGGCGCTCCTGCTATATATTTAGAGATTCTTGATAAAATCCACAGAAGAATCTGCAATGTTATTGGTACTGACCAGGCAGCCTGGCTCCAGTTACTTAGGAAAGTAACTGAAGCCAGGCTGCCATAATGTAACTTCCCTTTCCCTGTGCCTTTTCTATAAATACTATGTGTTTCAATTATTTTGTCCAACCCTTGTATGTAAATAGTGGAGTGAAAAATGTCAAAAATCGTTCATGTGCAGTTCCTTAGTTGCTGTTGGTAAGGAAAGTGATTAGATGTAAGTGTGTTGTCTGTAGGGCTGCAAGTTGACTGATTTCTTGTAATGGTTAGCTGAGGTCACAGTTGGGGCCAGGAGATAGGTCTGGAGTGGATTAGTGAAGCCAAGAGTAGTTGGTGTTTGACATATGCCTTTCTTCAGAGTTGAAATTGACACCGATGAAGTGTTTGATGGTCTGGTGTTCATGTTATGAGGCCAAAGTGTTGAAGCAAAACTGTCTGTAGTCAGCAAGGAGTACAATTTTTATATCTTTACTTTAATAGGTGTAGGCTTCCAGGGCCATACATTTTTTTTTTTGCGGGAATATTCATGACTGGCTATCGCATTTTTTAATTTGTTTTGTGGATTGGATGTGATGCTTGTAGCCCATGTGCAGTAGATTAAATTTTTATTTTGCATTTTTGTTTTCTTAGTGCTTACATCTGGCTGACATGTCTGGTGAAATGTATTTGTGAATCAGAAAGAGATCTTGATTAAGTAGTGTAACAGCTAGTTGTAACCATGAATTCTTTGCTAACAGTTTCTTTTCTCATACTTCTTGTATATGGAATCCTCTTTGGGATTCTTGCTTTCCAGCCCAAAGTTCAAATGCAATATCAATCATTATCTACTGTCTTCTTTATTCTTATTGTTCTCACTCCTTAATAACGTTTTTCATTTTCTTATTCTTTCATATTCAGTTATATCTTATTTTTAGTAACTAATCTTATTGCCTTGCTTGGAGTGAAATGATTAAAAAAAAAAGAAAAAGTGTGCCTGACTGCATTCAATTTGAACATCAAGGTGAGGTGTATAGCAAGAAATCTTCAGCAAAGGATAGCTAGAGCTAAAAATGTCTTCTAATTTTTCTCTAATGATTTTCCAATTAAATTCAACCTTAAGAAAGTAAGTTTATTTTAAAGCAAGAAACAGAGAGATCCTAAAATATACTTAAATATATACTTAAACTTTTACCAACATGGGTTAAAATTAATTTTATAGTGAAATACTGATTTACATAATAAAATATGACAGTGTAGGTATGTACTTTAGTCACATCATAACCATATATCCATTCTATATCTCCTAAGGCTATTCCAAATGATAGGAAAAAGAAAAAAATTCTGAGACAATTTTTACCCAGCCAAGTATGCACAATCAGCTAGTATTGAGTATGCTGTGAAACAAATGTGCTTTGTGACTCCTTACAGAAATGGTGCTTAACAGTAACATAAAATCATTGGACAACTACAGCAGAAGATGTCTCTCAGACTAGGGATGTAAACTCATTTTCTCTAACAACAACAATGTCCAAATAGATCTAATGGGCTCTTAAGGTATGTTTTATTGGCTGTAAAATGCTTTACTTTATCTGTTCTAACTTGTAGAATCCCCTTTGGTGCTGTTAGCTAACATGATAAGAGGCAATATCACAATTCTCACAAATGGTGACAAGGAAGAGTGAATCTCTTGAACTGTGCTATTGAATAAAAATTCTGAATATGCTAGAATTACATTGCCTATAGAGAATAAAGCACTGAACATTGTCCACTTTGTTAAATATCAATAACAGCTTAGCATATATGAGATGGTGAAGAAAAGTATTTCATACTCAAACATACATTTCTTAACACAAAATAAAGGTCTCTATGGAAAAAGAAAAAAATTAAATCCTCTGCTGTTACAAATTATAAGATTTTCATCAGTTACTTAATGTGAACTTTAAGAAATACATTCTTGTTTGTAAATAGATGGTTGTGGCAATTTGATTAGTATTTGCAATTTCCAATTTAAAAAAGAAAAAATGAAATTTTTAAATATTTACTTATAAAAAAAGTAAAACTTTTTGTCTAAGTTTTATATTTCTACATTTCTAAGATGTCTCAGAATAGACTTTATTTCAGTTAAAACCATCTCTTGAAAGAAATGAATATATCTTTATAGCATAAGTGCATAATGGCTACAAGCCTTTAGCTATCAACATGTACACTTCATTTTTAATGAATTGATGGTATCCACAAGCACGAGGATAAGAAATGTTACACCTTGCTTAATAGTAGTCTGGAAATGTGGAAAGTACTGACTTTTGAAATAGTTAGCAATTTAAAATAATTTCTTTAAATAAATATTATTTACCTTTAAGGATAACAGTATAAGACTTTAAAAAAAAAAAAAAAAAAAAAAAAAAAGAAACTAACAGGGTAACATCTCTCTTCAAGCTGTTGAGTTAATACACATTATTCAGTAGGTAATCAAACAGAATGTAACTATTAATATATATATATATATATATATATATATATATATATATATATTTTGTTGGTTCCAATCTAATAGGAATGATTGCTAAGAACATCCACGTACCTAAATTTACAGAAAAATCCTACAGATGCATGCTGGGATTTCTTCTTAACCAATAAAAATGGACCAATTATCAGTTGCATTTCCCATATTTTTGTTCTTTCTTGTATGCTATAACCACTTGACAGTAACCCTTTTGTGTGTAAACACAATTCTTACTTTGCAAACATTTTGACTTGTGTATATATATATATATATATTGTTTACTTAGTATTATTTTGCCGTTCTTTTTCTTTCATTTATTGTTTGAGAATTTTGTCAATTACATTTATCTAGGGCCAATTATGCCACAACTATGTTATATTTGGTCAGTACCCATTTGAGTAGGCATCTCCATTTTTTTAAATGGTGACTTTAAAGTCACTAGTTTGAAACTGTTTAAAACAAATTTTGTTTTAACCTTTCATAAAAAGAACAGCAGAAAATTCTTCAAAGTTTGATTATTCCTACTTTAGGAATAACCAAATACTTCCAAAATCCAATACATTATTTTGGAAAACAAAGTATATATTTGCATTGTGATCAAATATAGGCACCAAGTGTCATCAAAAAGTATTCAAACAAACAAATTGGTACTGTGAAAATGGAATAGGAGGCAATAATTTGAACCTGATCATGAGATACAGATACTTTTTTGTTGTTTCTAAAAATAAGTATATTTTAAAAACTTTATGACAATGTTTTTTTTTTTAAAAACATATGCATATGATATGCAACATCTTAAAGGAATAGGTTTCTATGATAATTACTTACCAGTAACAACTTGAAAATTAATTTTGTTGTCACTACCAAGAAAAGTTTGTTGGTTCCAATCAGAGTGAGAATGACTGCAAAAACATTACGCTCCACCACAAATTTGTAGACAAACTGGACATTTCTTCCTAACCAAAAAGATATGGCACTTCTCAGTGTCATCCATTATATTTTTATTCTTTCTTGTTTTGAAGTTAGAATGCTGTGATCACTTGTATGCATTCCTTTTTTGTGTTAACACCATTCTTAATTTGCGGACCTTTTTGGCTTATTACAGTTGCTTTGCCTACTTTTGTCTTGCATATATTGTTTGATTGCTAAGTATTATTTTTGCTCTGTTCTTTTCTTTCTTTTGTTATTATTTATTGCAAACTTTGTCAAATCTGTTTCTTGGGTAGTTCTGCCAATTACATTTAACCATAGCCAATTACTCAATAAATTTACTCTTAAATAAACAAATAAACTTGCATGTTTAATTGTGATAGTTTTGTTGTTTTTTTTTTTATATATTTTACTTTTGTTTCACTCTATCAATACTCCAAGTCTTAAAAGCAGAAAACCTTTCATTATTTTTCTTTGAATATCATGTTTTGTGATAAAAATATTTGTTATAAAGTTTTAATATGATGGTGGCAGACACAAGTGTAAAATTATATTTGCCAGAAATTTTATGATATATTAATTTAGAAACTTGTGTATGCATATATATATATATATATATATATATATATATATATATATTAGCAGATACACAAATTTTTTTAAAAGTAAACTCCAGTGGAATTTTGTCAGTGGGGTGGAAATTATTATAGAGATATCACTTGTTAATCAAGATCTTGAAACTTTTCTGCTTATCTATTTAACAAAAAAGTATAAAGGTTGAACATAATTCTAACCCCAGCCTGAGTAAAGATGATAGATTATTAGATTCAGTTACACATTTTACTCCCTGCACTCTGTGCTCAATGCAAAACGATCCAAGACTGAACAATTATAGGTACATGGCTGAGAATGTTTCCTTATGCAATTAGTTATTTATGTCATTTGGTCAAAAAAGAAATCTGCCTTAGCTTGCTCCCTGTCATCATTGACTATTTATGAAATCTTAATCAACAAAAAATAAGTTTTGGTCGTATGTGCAATTTATTTTATCAATATGCGAGTAATTGATTCATATGGCCTAATCTTTAATAGATAGTAAAAAAAAAACACAGCTAATATTACATTTGTTCTCCTCCAGGTATCATCTCCCTCTCAACTGTGTGTGTGTGTGTGTGTGTGTGTGTGTGTGTGTGTGTGTGTGTGTGAGTGAGTGAGTGAGAGAGAGAGAGAGAGAGAGAATGTACTATATATATATATATATACTGAACTATTGACAGCAGGAAAGATGAGACATTCAGCTTCTTGTTTACTTTTTTTAATATAAAATAAAAAAAAATCTTTTTATGGTATATCCATCTTTGTATAAAAAAAAGTAAAAAGAAAATAAATAAATAAATAAAAGGGAAAAATAGCAGACAAAATCAGATTTTTTCCCAACATCCATTAACACCATTAAACAAAAATAACAGACATGATAATGGTAATAATTATTTATTTTTTGCTCCCAAAATAGTGGATGCAAGGTGGTAGTGGGTTGAGGAGTAGCAATACACACTCTTAACAAACATGACTAGTACATAAGTAAATAAAATAAATTGATAAGACACAAAGAATGTCAATCATCAGCAAAGATACAGCACAAAATAATGACAGGTCACAGCACCAGACAAACAGGTGAAGAAAAAATAAATAAATAAAATGAAGAAAAAATTGGTCATGTAGGTTGAAGGTGTAATGAAACACAAAGGAATGACAAGAAGACGAAAACTGATATTTCTTCCCTGTCTTCCTCAATTGACGGACAGTTTTTCAATATCAGCCAATAATATTTTGCCTATCCACAGGAATAGAAATGCAATCCAGCAGATATTCTAAAGTTAGGTTAGGTTGCATAAGTGACTATAGAGAAAAAGAATATACTAAAGAAAGAGATTAAAATAAATATATCTTATCAATAATGTCTACATATATATATAAAATGAACTATACACATAAAAAATATAAATGGCTTATCTTTAAAGATTTTTTTTTATTTTAATAAAAAAGAAATAAATAAAAAGGAAAATCTAGTGTGTAAAGTACTGACCTGGAAATTATAGTCTACAGGTCAATTTCGATCTTTAGCAACAGTGCTCTTATAATAAAAACTTTTCTTTGTAATTGAATATAAAAATCAAATGAAACTTCTCAGCTTGACACACTTCTGAAAATTTGAACAAATGACCAAACATAAGAATTTTTTTAATCTATTTTGGTCAGTCAAGCTAACAACTTTTCAGCACCTACTTTAATTAAACGAGAAGATTCATTGATTGAGAAATGATTTAAAAGATAATATGTTCATTCATTACCAAAACAAAAATTTACATTTCATCTAGCAAGATACATTAAGCAATCCCACAAGGTTCACATTAACAAAAGTGACAAATTTCTAAAACAGCAGAGTTCAGACATATTTTAAAATTATTTGATTTTGTGTGCGGATGTGTTTGGTTTGTTTTACGGCATACCAACCTCAATGGGTTATTTAATGCCGACAAAATTTTTATAGCTGATAATATATTCTTTTTCAAAAATCTATTTCTGGGAATATTTTTCCTTAAAGAAATCTATAGCTAGTCATATTTTTTCTCAAAAAATATATAGCTGTTTGTATTGCTGGTATTTTTTTTAAAGTATTGCTGATAATAATTTCTCTTTCAAAAATTATTGCTGGTAATAATTTTTTTTATTACAAAGTATTTCTGGTATTAAACCCTATTTTTACACAAGTTTGGGAGTTAACTATTTGCCCATAGCTGGGACCCTAACAGGTGCTACCACCCTGGGTTAGGGTGGACCTGGAAACACCAGCAATTAAGAGGTGGTTCCACACTCCTCAAAACCTCCTGATCAGAGGCCTTGCTGTTGGACGTAGTTTACTGTCTTACCCAGGACACAGATGTAGTTTATCGTCATATCCAGGACAAGTGTGCGTGTGTGAGTGGTTCAATAGAAAGCAGCTTAGAGGGAGAAATTACTCAGTCAAGTTCAAATTCCAGTCAAGTGAGTTACATTCATATACATGCAAATACCCTTGTGGAAGGTATAAATCCATTTTCTCCCCTTGACTATTGGTTAAATAGTAGGATTTAAATCTGGAAAAATTATTGTCATTCATGATTTTTAATGCAATATTCACTCATAAAAAAGTGTTATTCTTAATCCAAAATGTTTTGGCTTTAAATAACCCACAAGAGATGATAAACAAAAAAAAAATCAATTAATAATTAATTATATGGATGTGTATTTTTTTTAATTTCAAGAAGATGTTGAATATTCATATCTAAGTTTATTTTTGTTTTTTAATTCTAGGTCAAAGGTATCATTAATCTGCTTAATACTTCAAATGTACCGTGTTACTTCAGAATCTTGACTCTCCACAATTCCCTATCTTTTGTAACACTTAATAAATTTTGTCTTTTTATTATCTCTCCTAAAGCTTCCTTTGCTATCCATTACTCAAGCTCACTAGGTATTTTATGTTCTTGCTTTCAATATGTCCTGTGATTATCAAATTTTCCAAGCCCTCTTTCCTCATTATGTGCTCTAGAAATTTAAACTTTTCCTGATGTTAAGTATTAAATTTTCTCTTTTACCACATTCTCTTAAACTTCATTGATGCACACACTTCATTCTATTATGATAAAAAAATTGTCTATTTTTGTATGTAAGTAATAAGAGATGAAAATAGTTCAGAACTAAATTAACATCAAATAGTAGAGAATGAAAGTTTAAAAATAAATTATTTACCCTTTTACAAATCTGACGATGATAAAATATTCTTGAAAACATTTCTACCTTATAATAAACTTACATAGAATGAACCAACAATCAAGAAAGTTATAGAACAAAAACTATTTATTAAAACAAATTATAGCATCCAAACTATAACTAATTTGAAATCAAACATTGTCATTTATTTTGTGAATGATTTGTAAAAGAGAAAAAGTAAAAAAAAAAAGAAAGAAAAGATATTTCCACACAAAGTATAAACAAATAAACCTTATTCATCATTATTATAATGATAAACTGTTGCAAAGGTTATAAAAATTTATTGAGAGACAATAATTTTTGCTATTGTCAAAGCTCATAGATCTAAAAGTGTAATTTCTAGAACAGTAAAGCTTGATGATGATACTGGCTTTTTTAGCAGCTAAAACACTAGAGCAGCCACATAAAATGACTTATTGGTAGAATCAGATAATTCAAAGACTTTTCCATGGTAGAACATTTTGACAGTAGTAGGTATTGTACATATTGTAACCAAAATATTTGGAATTCATGTGTTTCCGCAGAAAGCTTTTGCAAATGAGCATGTTGTCTAAATTAATGAAAATTAGACAAGAATTTTCTTCAGTGATGAAAGTTTAAATTGGTTGGCTTTGACAGCAAGTAGCATGTTAGATAAAGACTGCTTACCAAATATATGAAATAAATCAGTTGAGTTTGGAGAGGGGCAGCATATTGGTATGAAGCAGGGGTAGGGGTAGGGAATTCTCTGGTGCTGACCTACTCATTCAGTTACATAGCAGGGTCAATGCTGTATTGTATAAGAATATTATTGAACAGCATACCATAAACATCACCTGTCCCTAGATTCATCTTGATGCAAGACAATGTCTTGTTTTACCACAAAAATGGTCATATAATTCTTTGAAATCATAAAGGTTGACATGGAATTCTCAAAGCTCAAATCTCAATCTAATTGTGAATCTCTGGAAAATCATCAGCAATAATGATAAAGCAAGGAAATGAATGAGAATGATTTGTGGTAAAGACTGCAGAAGGAATAGGGTAAAATCAATTCTGAAGAATGTAACAAACAGATATGCAAAAGTAATTCTAAGTTATGGCCTGTATATGACTTATTAATAATCTGTACCCATATTAAATCAATAGTATTTTTTTTTATTCCATGACAGACTGTATTGCCAGCATCAAAGGCAATGCAGGTATCATGCCTCCCAAACCCCATTAGGACTCCCTTCCACCAGTCTGTATTGAAGACCCTCCCACCAAGTACACACATTGTATTTTAAGGAAATACTGGTGTTATTAAAGTAAAATTACTTTTTTTCTTTTGTTTTGTTTTTTTAATGGCATTTTAATTCCTTTATGGTATTTAATGTCATGATTTATTTAATGGGTGATATTTCAGTTTTATTTTGATGTCTGAGATAATTTTGTGTTTTTGTATTAATAGATCCAGTTTGCACAAGAGTCAAAATTCTTCATAGGTTTCTTCAATGCAGTAGTTCAACTTCTTGAGGTATCTGATATTACCACACACCTGAGTATAATTACTTCAATTTCCAGTATACTCAAATTTATATATAAATTGCCTGATTTTAATTTGTGTAATATTTTTCAGTAATGATGTTGAAATCTATATTGAAATCTCAGTTGACAGTATTGCTCAATTACTCAATCTTTCTTGGCTCATTGCTGATCTGTTTTGAGAAACTTATATCACATGTTACAGCTGAAACAGTAAAAGACCAAGCCTTTTGATGCCATCCTCTATTTTCTAGTTTCCACCTGTAACTTTCATACATAATGAAACTCTTGAAAGTGGGTTAATTGCATCACCATTTGCATTTTCTGAAGTACTATTTGAGTGGGAGAATGCATTTTCTTTCTTTATTCTTACTATGCTTTTTTTCTTTTTTAATTTTACACCCAGAGCTACTACCTTGGTGGCCCTGCCCATACTAAGCCATTGATTAACTAACAGGTGTATTTACAATTTTGTTCTCTAATATTACCCATAATTTTTTTCTGTTCAAAAAGTTGTTTTTTTTTTCATTTTTGCTTCTTTTTAATTTACCACAGTACAGAAATTTTTAATAATATTTCCTGCAATTGTATTATAATAAAATCTGTAGAATTGGAAAAATTTCATTTTTAAACTTTCATTCTCTAATATTGGTCACTATATGTTTATAGAAAATCAATAGCTGTTTCAACAAATAGAGTTGCTGATTTCTCTAATAATGAAATCATGTTGTGATAATGGTGTATACAAGCATCAAAATATCAACAAAATTAACCATGACTCTTGGTTGCTAAGTCTTCACTACCAACAAGCAACATTTTAGGAATTATCTTCATCCTTTATATAGAAAGTGTCATGCCATTTATGCACAATAATTAGGATTTATAGTGATTTGAAATTTTAGCTGATCCAAGAGAAATTTATCTTGAAAGGTCTAACTTCACTATAAAATTATTTCAGTGAGTGATGAAATAATTTTATATTGAATTTAGTCCCTTGAAGATGGACAGAACATTTGAATAATGAAGAAGTCTTAAATAAAATGAAAACAAAATTGACACTTTTAGAATCAGAAAGAGATAACTGAAATTTCTAGAACACAATAAGGAAAGAGGTCTTAGAGAATTTGAGATTTACAGGACATAGGGAAGGAAGAGAAAAACTGCAAGTAACCTACCTAATGAGATTGTGTAAATGTATGGTAGAACAGGGATAGGGAAAGGACAATCCTTACTAAGCAACAAAGGATAAGAAGTTATGAAGAGATCACCCACATCATGAAGAAACACAGCATGTAGGAGAAGAATATAACAAATTAATTTTGATTTGAACAAACAAATGGTCTATACATAAGCCAGAGAATAGAGAAAAATAAAACGTTTGAAGAGTAACTTAAATGAATCCTCCAGATCTTAATGAAGAAACCGGATCCTTGGCCTAATAAACCAAAGAAAAATTATTTAATGAATTGCACCCTTTCAGCTGATCTAAGAATGTAATTGCATGAAAAGATAAATATGTTGACTTTGGTAATGAAGTAAAAAATTTATGAAATGTGTAAGTGATAATTATTATTTGTAATTCTAAAAGCATTTGGAACCATCTTAAAAGAACCTTCCAAAACAAGAAGAATAATAACTATTCAAACCATAAAATTATTGAAATTGGCAAAAATACTGAATAAAATATTGTACTATTGAGGAAACTTGCTGTCATATGGTCTCCCAGAAAATTGGGAAAAACATTGACAGATATCATATACAATCATATAAAATCTGAGTTTTTCTATTGAAGAATGAAGTTTTCTAACTTCTGGCCTCTCAGAATAGTTTAACAATCACAATCCTGTTATCAATACAAAATGAAAAATTTTATTCATTAAACTTGCAGAATACCTATTACTCTCATGTACAGGGTGGTTCAAAAGTCTTGTCACCTCTAGCTCTCATTCAAATTGGAGCTCATATCAGCCATCTGAAATAGAAAATTATATTATGTAGGAGTGACAATACTTTAGGACCACACTGTATATCCCTTGCTTGTGCTGGTTTAGTTTCATTGTTTATTTCCAACTTTAATTCAAGCATCTAACATGCTACAGGGTGGTCCAAATGTCATGTCACCCCTACATAATATAATGTTCTATTTCAGATAGCTGGCACAAAAATGATGGTGTTCATACAGACCTTCTTTATGTGTGACAGAATCAATGAAAGTGAATAAACTGAATCCTGTACATGTGCTTTGTATTACTGTATTCCTTGTTGTTCTATTGTTAACATTACATTTTGGTAGGGGTTAACAAGTCTTTTGGACCACCCTGTAAGTTAGATTCAACTTTCATAATCTTACCAGTTATTCATTTCCAACTTAATCATTTTCTAATCAAACATCCTGGACCACTTTTTAGCAGTACAATAAATTATGTGACCATCATCAAGTGCTGTACATATTCTACAGGTGGATTAAATTTATACAGTAGACAAACTCTCACCATCAACTTTTGGGCTTCCATATTGATTTTACTTGTTACTGCTGAATCTCAGATAATTTAAAAGGAAGAGAGGTTTTCTATTGTTGAAGATCCTGTTGGACTGTTGTTATTCCAAGAGTTATTTTCTTTTGTTTTTTTTTCAAACTGATAAAATAATAACAAGCAAAAGAATGCAAATTTATCATCACTGATCACCTTTGCTAAGTAATTAAAAAAAGAAAAAAATTGTTAGACAAAGCAGTTAACCTTGTTATTGTACAAGGGGAATATCTAAAAAGTTTTTTTTTTCCATCTTCCAGTGGACAGATTCTTTTTTATTCTATTTTATTTGAGAAACATATTCAAAAAGGCTATGAATCCAAGATCACTATTGTTTGGTTATTAAAATAACACAAATTTTAGTCCATAATAATACCTGAATATTTTTTTTCAAATGAATATATTTTATTTAGAAAAGTAAACAAAAATATCTTTTATGTAGAAAAATAAATAAAAAGCATACAAGTTCCAAATTTTAGCTAAGTTTTTTCATTAAAAAAAATAGATAAATAAAATCAGATTTATTGTAGTTAGCAAAAGAAATTTTAATAGATTTTTATTCACAAAGTAACAACAGCAGGCACTTGGTCACAAGAATACTGTAAATATGTGAGAGTGCCATGCGAGCTTTGTTTAAAGTCTGTACAAAGAAGATAAACCAAATTAGTCAAAAATACAATTGTAATGAAAAACAATTCATCAGAGTCTACTTAAGTAATCATCAAATTAAAGCTTGCATTAAACATTTTCATTCAAGAAATCATTCTTCAAAGTCATTTGGATTTACACTTCTTTTGATAGCATAAATGATATATTGAAAAATGAAATTTTATTTTATAATGAAAAAGTTTATATTAAATCCAAGATGCTTCTAGTATCAAAAGAATTACAGATAATAGACAGTTAACTGTATAAGAAAAGATAAAATGAGATTATGTTTGATCATTTGGACAGATTTGGGGATATCATTTTCTTGAACAGATGAAACAGACTGTTGCCACATGGTATTGACCTAAGTGTCCACTTTTATATTTATAATAGGCTCTCTCATTGATTTTGAGCACTTTTACCCATAAACATAGCAGACATCAAAATTATTTTTTATCATATTTCACAGGGTGCGATGGATAAATTGTCATCTAAATTACACAAAAATAAAAAATAACACTGACATCTCATTTTAACATATATATTTACTAAAATTACACAAAAATATCTTGAAATAGTAAAGAGAAAAATTTTATTCAATAAAATCGCTTTAACCATGGCCTCCAGATGACTTCAGAATCTCCTGCTTCTCTTCTGGACAGTCTCCTGGTTTAAGTTTTACCTTAAGTTCATCTTTTCCTGGTCTCTTGCTCAAATGTGCTTCACACACAATAATCAAAGGTGTTGCAGTCTGGGGAGTTAGGTGGCCAGATATAAAAGGTGATGTGGTGTCAAAAATTGTCTAACAACCATGACTGGGTCCTCCTGCTTGTGCGACATGCTGCAGAGTCCTGGTACCAGACATAGGGACTTCAAGCAGAAACCCCCTTCACCAAGGGCAGCACTACCTCTTCAAGGCACTTGATGTAGGCCACCGTGTTGGGAAGATGAATGGAGGCATAACATCACCACCACTAGTGATCACTTCAAACACCATGATGTTGACTAGATATTTGATTTTCATCACTCTCAGTACATCTTTTATGGACACAGTAAAACAATGGTTGTTCTGTGTGTTCACCATCTTATTCTGGCAGAAATCAGAAACAATCAGAATGAGTTTTCCGAGCTGCTAGACCTTTGTTATCACTATTAGACTCGTCCAACTCTTTCCAAATCTTTTACAGATTGACACCCAAACACTCAGAAATGTTCATATTGGAACTTCTGGCATGAATGCCAAGAAGTACAGCATGACATCTCCAAATTTCTGACAGAATCAATTGTGTCATGGTGCTCTTTTTCTCATGGATGGTGCACAAGTAACAATACTATATAGTGTAGTTGACAAAATCAAAAACAAATAACAGGCATGTGTGAAATTAAAAATATAATGAGACATGTGTCATTAAATAATTTAGACAAGTTTTGTCTACTTATTTTTAATATGATCCTCTCATATTCATGGACAAGTTTCTTAGTACTCTTATTAAAGGAAGAAAGAAAGTTATCACATTGATGCATATTCATTTATTCCAAGTACTTTCAACATTAGCAGAATGTCATCTTCAGTGTCTTGTTTTTACTTAAAACAAATTTGTTGTGTTTATCTGAAAATTATATTTTTTTTATTTGTGAAGGGAAAAATGCTAAACTTATGTACTGTACGATTTTTAAATTTTTCTGATGTAAGCATAATTGTGCAGTAATGTCAAGAGAAAACTAAGCTCTTAAGATGTCTATCTATTTTTTAAAAAAATATTTAAAGCTATTAGATAAAACCTGGATATTTTTAAAATACTGTAAACATTTTTAAACATTTGTGCAATATTCATAATTCATTTTATTAATGTTTGGTTTCAATTTTTAATATAAATAACTTCAATAATTTTTAGTTTATGTTTATTATTTTAATGAAAAAGTATAGATGTATTTTCAACAAGAATTTTTCTAAATTGAAAATGTGGACAGGTATGCTGTTGTAAATGTTTAAAAATGTTAGATGCATCATTCAAATGAAAACTCAAACACTGAGACAATGTAGTTGCAGTTTGACCAACATAAATATTATTTTTTCTGTTGGAGACACAATCTCCTAAGGAACACTTAAATTCATATATAATGTTGGTTTTCTGCAACACATTAATTTGTGGGGAGGGGTCATTATGAATGATTTAAGTGGACATATTGAATTTAGTATAGTATATAATTAATTTTATTTTTTTACTAGGATCTGTGGTGGATATATTAGTATTTATTAATTTTTTTAGGATATTTTCATCCTGTTTATAATTAGAATGTATTTGATTGCAATATATAAAGATTAATAATAGTTTAGGATAATTTGAAGAATTATATTCTATTTGCTTTGTATTAAAATTTCTAACAGAACATTTTATTTGTTCATCAACAATATAATTAGGGAAGTTATTATTAATAAGAGTTTGTTTTATATTTTTTAGTTCACTGTAGAAAATCTGTTTTTTGGATGAGTTAATGTTTGCGTGGTTTATTAGGTTTTTATAATTGCTATTTTATAGTAATTTGGACATTTATTCTTATAGTTCAGCATGCACAAATTTATGCCAGTAGGCTTTTTATATGGAGAGATAGTGTTATTTATTATTAGTGTTTATGAATTTCTCTATTTCTTGTTCATATGTACATTTAAGGACACAATTATTTTGCAATTGTTTTTGGAGATGATATATTTCATCCATATTCTTGCCTAAGATAAGGATATCCTCAATATATCCTAGGTAAATGGAGAGAATTTTATATTTATTAAATATATTATTTTCAAGACTAGATCTATAGAAATTACAAAAAAGTTAGCCCCTGAACTGAACCCATAGAAACACCATCCTGTTCTACATATTGATTATTTTTGTGATCGTAGAATAGGAATTCAGTAGTACAGGTTAGCAGTAGTTTTCGTAATATACTAGGTTTAATTTTAAGTGGAGGTAGAGATGGATTATTGTACACTGCATGCACTGTGATTTGAGCATGCCAAATTATTAGAAAGGTTTAGTAAAATTCCCAGAATTGAGCAAACAAAACGTTTATTAATGTTGCACGTGAATGTTTATGATCAAAAGAAGCTAATAAATATGATAATCAAACAAATAATAAAAGATACAAACAAAGGCACAGTTTTAAACAAATTAATAGGGAATGTGCTCTCCCTGTTTTGAAATTACTTGAAAAAGTCGACGATCCATAGAATTTGTTAATTGTAGGATATCATCTGCTGTAATGCCATGAGATATGTCAAGAATTGCTTTCCACAACTCAGCGTTGCTCCTGAATTGTCGTCCGTTGGCGTACAGTCTTTGCTTCATGATGCTCCAAAGGTTTTCGACTGGGTTCAAATCCGGAGAATTTGCCGGCCACTTCATATTTCAAGGTCCATCGAAACCTAACTCTTTCAAATATTCAGTAGTCTTGTGAGCAGCATGTGAGGGAGCATTATCTTGCATAGAAACAATGGCACTTCTGAAGGCAACTCTTTGCCTTTTCATCCACGGTTCAAGATGCTCCTTCATAAACGCTATGTATCCATCAGCAGTCATTTTGACGCCATCTGGTACTCTCCATGGGCCCACTAATGTTTTTCCAATAATACCACTCGAGATCATTATGCCTCCACTGCTTTGTTGGTGTCTCAAACGCTGATGGCAATTCTGTCCATTCATTACCCAGCCTTTGCACCATCTATCTGGCCCATCAAGTGTTCCTCGAGTTTCATCTGGGAACAAAACTTTAGAGAAGTCAATCTTCATATTGTCCTTGGTCCATTTCAAGCGATTTTGAATGTGATTTCTCGTCAACGGAGGCTTTGATACAAGTTTGACTGTTGTTGCTATTTCACTCAGATACCGACACCGAGTACTTTTAGACACAGTAGGATCCCCACACGACTGAAAAGATCTTGACTGGTAAGTCCAGGGTTCTTCGTGGCCTCTCATTTAAGTAGTGACATGAGACGACATGAAATAACACTCGGCTTACCTTTATCTGCTCTTTTGCATACTTGTGTAGGGTCGGTGGTGAACTTTCTTACTGTTTGATGACACCTCCCTATCATTTTAGAAATTTCTAGGCTAGATTTACCTTTTAAGAGTTCTGAGGTGATAGTTTTCTTTTCAGCATCATATAAACTGCTTTTATGGCCCATCTTTTCACTAAATTCTTACACTTTTCTAATAATTTGGCACACTCAAATCACAGTGCTGATAATAAATATGGCACCAGTTTGTTTACATTGTGCAGATCAGTACAAAAATTTCAGTGATTGCGCAAGTCAGTGTCGGCAACATTGTGTGAAAATTTTGTGTGAATTGATTGGACAGTTTTTGTAATATTAGAAAAAAAGTTATCTCGATAATAATTTGGCACGCAGTGTATATGTTTCTTCTAATAATATCAATAAGTTTCGCTAACTGGAAGATTGGTGAATAAATCTGGAATGATTTTATGCTATATTTACTGGAAATGTATGGTGTGATCAGTTGATTTATGATTTTTGTTAATTGATACACAGGAGTGGGAAATTAAGATACAATAGAACATAGTGGATAGTTTTGTTTGTGTGTTTTTATAGTGACATATATGTAAACAGGCCTATAATCCCCCACTATCCTAGGAAGTTTAAAATATCTTATTCAGCATTATTAACTTTGTTAAGTTTATTAATTTTTAATTTCATTACTTATTAAGATGCCTGGTAATTTTTTAAAAATTTCGTATTCTCATTCTCTCTATTTGTTCAAAACAACAAAGATGTTTATTTTGACTGCTTTTTTAATGATTATATCCATTTGATTATACGATTTGTATTTCTTTAGTGGCAATTTGTAATGATTTTGTCAATATTTCTGAAAAGTTTTTACTTTAGTCATGTCTATCCTTGGAAGACTCAGCTTTGAGTAACTCACAAAATTCTAATGCTGTCATCAGTTGTTCTTCCTGAAGTTTTTTTATACTTTGATATAACATCTCAATTTCAGTTTTTTAATTAGACCATTATATTTACAGTATATATATAGCAATTGGGTTTCAGGTTAAGCAATTCCCTTTAATGTTCAGTTAACTCCTATTCAGAAAGATTAATAAATTTATCAATTTTATCTGAAAGATTGATAGATCTGTTGTATAGTGCAGTAAATGTTTTTGAATTTTTGATTTATTAATGATTTTTGTAAGTCTATGTATAATTTCTTTTAGTTGACCAGGAGTTGTGGTATGTTTGAGTTTATTGCAGATGTCTTGTTTACTACTATATATATATATATATATATATATATATATATATATATATATATATATATATATGCAAGTTTTATTATATATATATATATATATATATATATATATGCAAGTTTTATTATATATATATATATATATATATATATATATATATATGCAAGTTTTATTATATATATATATATATATATATATATATGCAAGTTTTATTATATATATATATATATATATATATATATGCAAGTTTTATTATATATATATATATATATATATATATATATATATGCAAGTTTTATTATATATATATATATATATATATATATATATGCAAGTTTTATTATATATATATATATATATATATATATATATGCAAGTTTTATTAAATTAGACATGTAAGTGAAACATGTATATAAATATATGTAACAAGATATATATATATATGTATATATAATACAACTTTTATATATATATATATATATATATATATAATACAACTTTATATATATATATATATAATACAACTTTATATATATATATATATAATACAACTTTATATATATATATATATATAATACAACTTTATATATATATATATAATACAACTTTATACATATATATATATATATAATACAACTTTATACATATATATATATATATATAATACAACTTTATACATATATATATATATATATAATACAACTTTATACATATATATATATATATAATACAACTTTATACATATATATATATATATATATATAATACAACTTTATACATATATATATATATATATAATACAACTTTATACATATATATATATATATATATATATATAATACAACTTTATACATATATATATATATATATATATAATACAACTTTATACATATATATATATATATATATATATATAATACAACTTTATACATATATATATATATATATATAATACAACTTTATACATATATATATATATATATATATAATACAACTTTATACATATATATATATATATAATACAACTTTATACATATATATATATATATATAATACAACTTTATACATATATATATATATATAATACAACTTTATACATATATATATATATATAATACAACTTTATACATATATATATATATATATATATATATAATACAACTTTATACATATATATATATAATACAACTTTATACATATATATATATATATAATACAACTTTATACACATATATATATATATAATACAACTTTATACACATATATATATATATAATACAACTTTATACACATATATATATATATAATACAACTTTATACATATATATATATATAATACAACTTTATACACATATATATATATATAATACAACTTTATACATATATATATATATAATACAACTTTATACACATATATATATATATATATATATATAACACAACTTTATATATATATAACACAACTTTATATATATATATATATATATATATATATATATATATAACACAACTTTTTATATATATATATATATAACACAACTTTATATATATATATATATATAACACAACTTTATATATATATATATATATATAACACAACTTTATATATATATATATATATATAACACAACTTTATATATATATATATATATATAACACAACTTTATATATATATATATATATATATAACACAACTTTTTATATATATATATATATATATATATAACACAACTTTATATATATATATATATATATATAACACAACTTTATATATATATATATATATATATATATAACACAACTTTATTTATTTATATATATATATATATAACACAACTTTATTTATTTATATATATATATATATATATATATATATATATATATATATATTATACAGCTTACATATATCCTGTTACATATATTTATATACATGTTTCACTTACACATCTAATTTAATCAAAATAAATATCTTACATATCCCAAAACTGAAGAGAAAATAGCTCTTTGTATTCAAAAGATTATGAATGTAAATTATAGTTTATCCCTTCAAATATAAGTTAATATGATGCTTCTCCATAAACTTAAATAAGAAACCTGGTAAGAATAGATTTAACAAATAGAAAACATGTTATCTTTTTCGAGTATTTTGATTTGTAATCAAATATTCAAAAGCATAAATCTTTTCTCCATCTGTTTTGAGAAATCTCTCTGAAGAAAACAAATTTGGAAATCAGTCTTAACTATTATATCAAGTACCAAAATTAGAAATATAAGAAGAAGGTTCCACTCAGCTTTTGTCTCCTGTGCATTCTTTCCCAAACACTACAATATTGACCTCATGAAGTCAAGTGTCACTTCCTACCACCTCATCTGTCACTCAATATCACACCTCATTTACCATAACCATTTTAGCAATAACCCTCTATTTTGAGTGGCTCTTGCACCTTGTATTCTAGTATTAAAAATACATTATCTAGAAATAACTGTGACCCAACTAATCTTGTAGTGTATTTATTATTGCAAGGATTGATCCTCATTTGACACACCATACTAGTGTTTAGTAAATACCTATACCGATTTAATTCTGTATCATTGAATAAACAAATCCTACCAAAAGAAACAAGATTTTTATTTGGCTGTTAGGAGTCAATTTTAGTAAATATTTTAACAATTTTGCAAGGCTGATCCAAAGACATTCCAGGAAATGTTAGCACTGCAACTTATATTGAAAAAAAAAAAAAAAAAAGAAGAAATTTCAATTATTTCAAAATCTGCATCAAGTCAAAGTTATACATTCCAAGAATCAGATTAGTTATTTACACTAAAAAAAAAAAAAAAAAAAAAAAAAAAATAAGTGTCAAGTTGAACGCTTTTGCCACTAGTTTGTACTCAGTCTTGTATTAAAAAAATTAGCAATAATAACTTCTTCGACATGCCATGTACTTTCAGGATGAGGGTGATCATGGTTCTCCACAACTTCCTTTCTTTTGTAAATTTGAGTAAGTTTTGTCTTATTATTTTCTGTTTTCCTCTGTCACTCTTGCATTCAGTACATTCTGTGAGTATCAAATTCTCCAACCACTCTTTTCTCATTGTACCCTAGAAATTTCAATTCTAAGTATAAATGTCTTTTTTATTTCCATTTTTCTTAAAACATTGTCCTTGCCCACATATTCAATCCATAGCATTCTAAACATCCTTCTGTAGAACAACATTTCAGTTGCTTCATCTTTTTATCTGTGAGTAGATTGTCTAGTATTCACTGCCATATAGGAGGACTGATGTCACATAGCAGTTGAGGGCTCTTTTCTTTGTTTCTAAATACTTACCTTACTTTTTGGAAGGCATCTTTTGCTATCAACTTTGCTCTATCTCCTTTTTTGGGGGTTTCAATTACTCTATCCTTTCTAAAATTGAATAGTATTTAACTATGTCCAGAAAAGGACAATGAACTTGGAGCATTGATTGAGGATCATCTTATCAATCATAATTTATCAATGAAATGATAATATTTGTATAGCAACATAGAAATTTAATATTTAGTACTGTGTGCTTGTGTGTGCAGGCAGACTTTACTTAAGGTACATATGATTAATATAAATTCTCCATAAGAGTATTTGTAGATCAGGGTATAAAAAAATCAATATAGTAATCATTATTGCAGAAAAATGAATGTAAAACTATGAAAAAGATATTTATAAACTGAAACAAGGTTAAGCAGGTCAAAACATATTTCTACTTTAAAATGAATAAAAAAAAAATTAATATTTAATAGGCATGAATCAGTAGAGTGTCACACAGGTTCTTTTTTGTAGGCCAATTGGAAATTTCCAAATCAAATATCTGATCACCTAGAAATCCTACTTTAAGAAACATTTTCTTACTTTTGTAATAATTTATATTACTCACTTCATTTAAAAATGTTTATTTATTCCATGTAAGAATAGAAGCATCTTTTTTTTTCTATAGAACAACTTAAATTTAACAGATTAAATATGAGGGGATGCTGAAAAGTTCTTGAACTAATCCACTTCCAAAAATTTGAGGGTTATTTCATCAATGTAGCTCAAGGTTTCCTAACCTGGATGGTATTGCCCACCGGTGGGTGATTTCAACTGTTGGGTGGGTGATGAGCAATGAAGCAGAAAATGGCGAGCGTTTGGTGGGTGACATCAGATTTGGAGTATTAAAATAGTATTTCAACATATTCTACATGAAACAAAATAGTCTAAAGAAATATGCAAAGAACCTGTATCAAAAAAAAAACAAAACAGGAGGCTAAATGAGAAAAACTAGGTCACACTCTTAGGTAAGATATAATTATCCCTACAAACAAGGAATATTTTGGTATTTTCTATAGTTCTAAGAAGGGTAATTAACATTCAAATAGTTCTTCAGAAATTAAATAACATTTTTTTTTCAGATATAAAGCAGATAAAGGACAACCAAGAACAACGTTTCCAGTAAAAAGAAGTAACCTCAAGATAATTTTATTTAATATAAAATTCTTTTTACTTTTACTATTTTATAGTTTTAATTTATCAATGGCAGGAAAAGTGCCAGTCAAAATAAAATTAACCCATCACTGCTTTTGAAGATTTACTATAAAGGTGGGTGGTGGAAAATTAAAAGTGGGCAATAACACAAAAAAGTTTGGGAACCCCTGATGTAGCTGGAAAGATAGTCCTTTTAAATTTTGAAGTGCAGATTTTCAGTGTTCTTGGGAATTTTTTTGAATTTTTTCAGGTCATTAACAGCACCATGTCAATGGTAATATTAGCCATTTCCTTATAAGGAAACATTCAGAACTCATTCACCAAGCAGCCAGTGCTATTGTCAGTTGAAATTTATAAAATCTTTCTCTTAAAACAATTTTTCAGGAAAATAGCTTTCCTAAGTCCAGTAGCTGCTATCACTCCAGTATTGATGGGGGTTTCCTTCCTAACCATTTACTTCAAATAGTGTGGAATGAAAACATAGAAAGTGTGAAATTTTGAAATGCATGGCATTGGCTATGCAGAAGAAAATGCCAAAGGAATCAATTTAAGATGTATTTATACTTACTGAGCTGTTGAGTATGAAGTAACACTCAGAAGATTAGTGTCAAAATATTTTTATTTTAATGTCAACCAGAAACAATTATTAGGTAAATGCCTTCAAATTGGTTTTGCAGCATTTCCAACAATCTAATGTTAATTTTTTAAAATTACATGTTATTTGTGATAAAACATGGTTACACCACTATGATTTGGAGACCAAAAAACTATGTCATAGTGAAATTCAGCATTTCCATGCCCAAAGAAATTCAAGACTGAAAAATCATACCATTTTTTTTTTTAGAATAAGGAAGGTATTTTTATAACTTTTTCAAAAGGACCAAAGAATTAATATAGAATACTAATCTAATTTGTGTCAATTTGACTGTTGGGAAAAATCTTAAGAGAAGTTGTGGAAAAACATTTCCTTTTTGCAGGACAATGAACGTGCTCACAAGATATTGGATATTTTAAAGAATTTGCAGTTTTTGTACACAAGTCATTTACCTTACTTCCTAGATGTTGCTCTATTTGACTGTTTTCTAATTTCAAACCATAAATGCAGTTTAACATGAAAGAAAGTTTTCAATGATTTAGAGTTCATAACAGCTGCAGAACAGTATTTAAATGACCAAATAGTAGTTTTATTTTTTGGTAAAGATTTGACAAAACAAATGAAATGATCAGCCAAGTGTGTTGGAATAAATGGTGAATATGTGGACTGGAATATAGCTCAAGGTCATTCTCTTCTTAGGTGAGAGGCCATAATTTTAATTTTACCTCTGGGAAAAACTGATGCGATTTCTCTGGAAAAAATAGTTTTTCCTATTTCTTTTAACTTGATCAGTGAATCAATGAACAATTTAAGACAATTCATAGATAATTTTGAAAAAAGTTAAAGGTAAGACTTGTTCTTGAATACATAAATGATACTGCACAACTGATGAGGGTCAAAATTGCTAACTGAATTTGTATAATTTAAAGTAGATTTTTCTTTATTGAGCAGATTATCAAATATATAATTTTATTTTTACTACAATTTTGTACAATTAACTTTTGAATTTTAACAGAAATAAGCCAAAAAAAATAAATCAACCTATCAATCAAAACTTGTGTCATTATCAGAGAATGTCATTAAGAATATTAAAAATGAGAAGTGAAATAAAGTTAGCTGTTATTTTTGGAAGCACTCATTCATAATTCCTGAATTTGATTTCTTTTTACTAGTTTTTCTATGCTATGAATGGTTTATTAGATTATAAATTCATTTCATTCATATTGAAACAGCAGAATTTCATTTCACTAACTAGAAAACATAAGCATCAGTCAACTCTTCTTTAAAAACAAAAATACCATTCAGTTGAATTTCTGTTGTGTTCACAGCAATAATAAACAGCAATAAATGAAAAAAATACACTTACAGAAATTTTATCAGCAATGACCATAAAAAATATAGAATACAAGTAGCCAAATAAGTTAGTTCTTCTTGGGTTATATTTTTCTTTTAAATGTACTGTCAATAAATAGGAAGATCAAATCCATTACCATATTTAGTAAATTTACAGATTTTCTCTGCTACATAAGTCATCTAAGAGAAATAAATATTTTCATTTAAGCTGTTAAAAACTATTCCCTAGCTTCTATCTATCAAGGTTGGAAATGAATATGTCAAGTGTGGGGATTGCCTCCACCTTGTCTATCAGGATGCCACTAGGTGGCACTGTTTCAAGATGATTAAAGGGCAGGTCAATAAGCCCTTTCTCTCTGAAATGTAGGCACATCAACAGGAGCCTTGTTCCCCCGCTAAGAAAATTTCTTTATAGTCAGCCAACAACTAAACTCACATGCATATACACACATTTCCTAACAGCAAAGCCTTAAATGTTTTTTCAACTGTTTACAGAGAAGTATATTTTTCTCTTGTAGTTTTACTCTTTATTTAAAAATATATACGTAAAATTTGTTGAAATTTGTTTTTTTGAAAATGTTGAATTCATTTACTTTGAAAGTTTTCCAATTCATCTGTAAGAAGTAGTAACTCCTCATACTACATGGCAACATTTTTCTTGACTCAAATCAGTTAATTTTTATGAAAGGGTTGTCAATGTAATCACTTCTACCATGCAAATGACAAGATCATGAAGAACAATGTAGGATTTATGCCTTTTCCAGAGTTATTACCACATAATTCATATGAGTAAATCTCATCCAGAATTTTTACAAAATTTACCATTTTTCGGGTTGATGACAATAACACCACCCCATGTTTCCCATCTCTAAGATTTGAAGAGTTAAATACATTTTTAAAATAATATAAGAGAGGGTACTGTGAATTTTCTCCTTGACCAAATTCTCAAAATCTTATCATATATATATATATATATATATATATATATATATATGGTTAGGATAAGGACTTTTCAGGACTCCCTTTTACAAATTTTGAAAATACTATTCAGTTTTCATTCCTGATATGATATTTACAACTCAAATTTTAATATTAATGCTAGAGGCACAATACATTTCTAGAATTTTTAACCTCATCATCTTTGGGAGTTTATATTAGGTTGGTGCAAAATAATGACGTAATAATGTCGTTTTTTGATGTATAACGTCAAAAATTGACATTATTACGTCATTATTTTTGCACCAACCTAATAGAAAGCAAACACACAAAACTCTACTCTTCAGTCAAAGACAGAAATAAAAGTAAATATGTTGGGTGAATTTCCATGATAAATGCAATATCCTTAATTAGATTAAAAACTAGTATCCCTACCTTTGTTATTTTTATCATATTTGAAAAAAAAAACAAATTATCACACAAACAACATGGAAGGATTACTGTATACACTACAGACTAGAGTAAGGCCGAAGAATACATTGGCTGAAATGTGATGAAAAATTATGATATTTGTTCATTTTATTCTGCAATAGTTATTAAAGGCTGATCTGCCTATTTTAACAGCAAACTGAAAAAAATGGTAATGTAGCATCGTTGTGCCTTTTCTAGAAATACTTTCATGATAATTGTTCTGATGTACTCTCCTCTATGGTACCCAGACTCTATGCAGTATTAGATTGGCAAACAAGATCTCATCATTTTACAGTCAAAATGGCTAGATATAACCTTAAATTCTATGCTAATAGTTTCTTTTCTCACACTTCTCGCTTGTGGGACTCTTCTGACTTCTTGCTTTTCAGTCAAGCTTGATCTTCAAAAATTTAAATGGAATGCCAGTTGTTACCTTCTATTTTATTAATTTTCTTTCTTTTATTGTTTTCACTCCTTAATGTTTTTCTTATATTTTTTCACACTAAGTAACATCCTGCATCTTAGTGGCTTTGTTGCCTTCCTTGGGGTGAAATGATTTCAAAAAACAAAAAATATGGATTCTTTCCAGTGTAAAGACTCAAATTCTGGAAAACAAGTAATGTTAAAATTAATAATATTATTAAAATTATTGGGTTGAATAAAGCTTGTACAATTGGGAACAACTTGAAAATTGGAACTGTCATTACTGAGATCACTTTTATGTTGATGTGTTTTCCAAAGGCATGAATCTATATTTCCCTATGACCCATCTTATCATAAGTCATTTTACACAGGTTTAGTCATATTGACAGTGTATCTTGAAAGAAGCATGTAAATATTGTCTCTCTATCACACCAACTTCTATGACTGCAATCACTTTGCTCATGCAATGATATCAAAATTCTTAATATATTTATTATTCATTATGACAGGACCAATAGATTTTATGCATTACTTTTAACTGACAATATTTTGAAGAAAGTATGCATAAGTTGTATTGAATCTATAGAGACAAAAATCAAAGTGAGAAGGAGGAGAAGAGACAACTTTTGCTTTTCTTTTCCATCAGCACTCAGTGATTCCAGTTTGTCATTTTTCTGTTACATACAGATCACTTTTGGGGCTGAGTGCACCATGAAGACATCAATAATGCCATGAAACTGGCTGGGTACAGACATGGATCATATGTATATGGTAACTGAGTTTGTATATCAGGCATATTCTTAGTGAACTGATGTATACTGTGGATGGCCCAAAAATGATACACCAAAAGCAGAAGTATTCAGCATAATTTTAAACTGATTCATTTTTAAATAAATATATTTAAAGTGGTTTATTAAGTCCTTGTATGCAGATATTTTACATGTAATTACCTTTCTATGTAAGTTTGATTCTCAGTGTATATGTGTACACCTGAACTTACAAGTCAATACACATATTTGAATATGTTACGTGTGAATTCAGTTTGAGTAAAGTTGGATGAGAATCTGATTGATGGTAAATATATAAAACTATTTGAAAGACTATCTTGACATGTTTTGCCAATGAAATGGTGTCATCAGAAAAAAGATTTTAGTTCCCAAGAATAAAATCTACATAAATAAAACAAAAGCTTAATACTTTGTTTTTAACTTTAACTGCATTATTATAGAAATTAAATTTCCATTAATTTTAACTCAGTTTTTAAATCCATTTATTATTTTTTCCTTCTAAGTTTTGTATTCCATATTATTTCAGTATTAACTTCATAAAAACAAGGGATAAATTGAAATAACTGAGTTGTATATTAATCATAGTGGACTTGTAAGGCATAATGTTTTCAAATCATTCTTAATCATAGTGAACTCGTAGAGCATAATGTTTTCAAATCATTTTTAATCATAGTGAACTCATAGGGCATAATGTTTTCAAACCAGTATTAATCATAGTGGACTCATAGAGCATAGCATTCTCAAGTTATAATCAGTTTTTGTATTAAGATATTTTCCAAGTTAAAATTTTTATCCTAAAGGTTACAATTGGGCACTTTGACATTGTCTTATGGTTAGCAAGCTTGTCTTGCTAGATCAATTACAACTGAATAGTGAGTTCAATCCTCACTGGATGCTCCCATACTTTTGTCCTTGTGCCAAATCTAAACTATGCTTAGAAAATCTCCATAAAGTTTCCAGTGGCATTGAGTGTGTTTTTTAATTTTAATATGAATTCAATATAAATATACTGTTTGTGTGTGCTTATTTATTTATACTTGTGCTCATGCATGCAAATATGTGTATATGTATTTTGGTATATGTGCAGATTATTCTTGTACCATGATATATTTGAGAATATCTATATAAGTATAGTCTTACAAACATATACATATATATGGCACACATCCTTCTGTGAAAATGCACACACAATTGTGTGTGTTTGTGTGTGTATATATATATATATATATATATATATATATATATATATACACACACACACACACACACACACACATCTGTGTCTGTGGGTGGATGTATTCAAGTAAATTACATTCACTTGTACATGAATCTATAACTGTGTTTGTATGTGTGTCATCAGCACATAGAATGAGTGAGTGTGCAAAGGTAAGTGAAGCCCACAGGGGCCTTACCACAAAAGCGAGGAAATTTTGAAGCGGTCAAATTGACAGTCTGCATTTTGCTTAATGATTCGAACAAATTACGAGGTGCAGATCAGTTAAGCCTGGTAAGTTTAAGGAGATGAAGTCACAGTGTAAGGTGTACAAAGAAGATGGAGCTGATGCAATGAAGCACAAGTATATGTTTGGACATCATACAGGTCAGGTGATAAGGCCTGAGGAGCAGAGAGATCAAGTGGTGATCAAAACTCAATCGAAAGAAAGCATACGATGGCCAAAGAGCGGAAAGACCAGGGACAGACAAAATGACCACTGGCTGGAGTGGAAAAAGGCAGATTAGGCAGATCAGTGACCAGGACAGAAATATGGAAAAAGATCTGGCTCTGACCTACTCATCACCTGAAAAGGTGGGGCCTTGAGCAAATTGTCCAGCACAACTTGTGCTCAATGGCTACAAGATGCTTGCTAACATTTTATCATTGTGCAAAGTGGTTCTTATCCAAAGAACTGGGACTTGTGGATACTGCCATGTCCGATGGCAATTAGCCACTACAGTGGGCAGAGAACACTAGGAATGGTAAAAACAGTAAGCATGTAATACTAAGTATAAGAAGGTTCAAGAGGTAGATCTTAGATGGATGGGGTGGTGTTCATGTTGAGAACTACAGTTAAAAAGATCCAAAGAGAGTTTCACAGAAACCAACTACTAGAAAAGTCATGCTAAAACACTTTGAAAAGAGTAAATTCTTGTCATTTGAAAAGAACATTATATCTTTTATGCTTTTCACTGTTTCAAGTAATGATCTTAATAGAACTTTAGCTTACACACATGCATATAAATGTGTATGTGTGTATGTATGAAAGAGAGAGAGGAAGTGTTGGAATATTCTCAGCTCACTTCTCAAAATTGGTAGAAGTTTTCCATAGCTCTGTGTATTGATGGAACATTTGGTATCAAAAATTATTTGTAAGTGTTGCTATGTTTAAATTAAGCAAAGTTGGGTTTTTTTAATAAGTAATTGTTATGAACATGTTAACAAGAAAGAGGAAAATTACCTAAGCTTAGCTTAGTCTAGTATAAGGTTACATTAGGTGAGACCTCAACTCACTCCGCTTATAATAGACTACAAGACTAACCTGGTAACCATCACTCTCTGGCAGGTTATCAAAAAGTGATCTCATCAGGGACATTAAAATACTTTATGGTAATATTTTAAAACTTATTTTTTAGCAAAGTACAAATTAAAACACATTTCTCTCATTTTTTTTTAAACAAATTTTCTCTTTATGAGAAACAAAATTTCTCATATGCTAAAACAGAAGATAAAACCTTTTCTAATAAACAAACATGTGTCTATTATTCATGACATATGAATAACATAGTTCAGAATAAAAGTGTACGAGACAAATACAAAATAAAAATAAACAAAAAAACAAAACAAAATTCAAACTCATCAAAAATCAAGTTTAAAAATGTTAGATATTTAATATGAACAAAATTTCATTTCATTATTTGAACATAGTGTCTGTTTAAAAACATGAAATTCAAATTTCACTATTAAATTTAATTTTAACATATTTAAAAGATGCTTCTTAAATATGATGTGTACTAAGTTTTAAATTTTCTAAGTGTGGAAGAAAAACAGACTATTTGGATAAGAAACTTCAAATAGAGTACATCTGGTGCCAGAAAGTTTGTCAATATGATATTGAGTGGAGAAATGTGGCTGATTAACTAAGACTGTTCTCTTGACAAATTTGCATAGCAATTATGGTACAAACTAATCTGCAGAGAAGTGGCAGTGCCTGCTTAACCAATCATAGCAGATCTATGGTTATCACAACAGGTACATGAGGCATATGCTTTGAGAAGGCCAGGAAGTATGTTACTAGCTTGCTATCAGGTATGATCAAATCTTTGTATTGCAAACCTCTTTCATTAGTGCAGTACAAAACCTCTAGCAGACAATTTCAACACATCATACATTACATATATATATTTAGATATCCTTGATAAAATCCAAAGAAGAATCTGCAATGTTATTGGATCTGACCTGGCATCTCAGCTTCAATCACTTTCCCGCTACTCTAATGTATCTTTCCTGTGCCTTTTCTATAAATATTTCTATGATAATTCTTCTGACGAGCTTTCCTCTTTGGTACCTACACTTTATGAATTTAAGTACAGTACTAGATTGACATCAAGATCTTATTTTGCATTTGAAATGGCTAGATGTAACTGTAAATTTCTATGCTAACAGTTTCTTTTCTTGTGTTTCTCCCTTGTGGAAATCTCTTTTGTCTTTCTTGCTTTCCAGTCAAGTTTGACCATCAAAAATGTATATGCAATGTCAATTATTATCTTCTGTCTTCTTAATTCCTGTTCTTTTATTGTTCTTGCTCTTTAATAATGATTTCCTTTTTCTTATATTTCTTCATACTCAGTAACCATCTCCATCTTAGTGGCTTTATTGCCTTGTTTAGGGTGAAATAATTTTTAAAAAATGAAAAAACAAGTTAAACTGGATTGATCTTATCAAGACTTCTTTGAAATCAGAGCTGCTTGTGTACTAGTAATTTTACAACTACCAAGAGAGAAACCACTTGTCAAAAATTACCTACCCTTTTAAGTTTGCAGTTTTGCTCTTAGGGCCATTATATACTACCTCCAAAGATCCTGACCTGGGAGTTGGGGATGCAATCCTGATTGTGGTCACTGGACAGTGCTTTATGTCCCTTGTTATCAACGTTTAATTTTTTTCTACCTACATTTATATACATCACAAATTGAATCCTTGTGGATGATTTTCACATCATTCTTTCTTTTTTGTCCTAATCCATGAATTTGTTTTACTCATGTTAAGTCTCAAAAAAAAAAAAAAAAAACGCTATATAAAATTCACTATTTTTTTATCCATTATGTTGAATGTGCTAAAATTATTCAACTTTTTAACAAGAAAAATGTCAAGTCGATGTTAAAAATTGCCACAAAACATTCTTGATGTAAATAAATCAAAACTTGTTTTGAGGCAATTTTTAACATGAACTTGAGATTTTTCTTGGTAAAAAGTTGAATAATTGATGGAATGATCTATTATGACATGTCTTTAATTTGTATGTAGATACATTGGATCTATTTTCAATTTTTCTAGTTGAATTGTTCACCAATACTGCATATGATCCATTATTGTACATAATTAGGTCATGATAAAATTTGTATTTTATATGAATACTACCTTATGAAAATTGTAGAAAAGTGGCTGGATCATATCATAGATCAAAGGAGGCTACATATCAGATTTGGTGGGAGTCTATAAAACTATTGCAGTGGCCTTGTTTATTCTCATTTATTCATTATGATAAACATAATATCAAAGCCTCTCACCTGAAAATACTAGCCATAATACTTAAGCTGAAACCACTAATGATGGTGGGGAAATAATAATAATTCAAAAAAATAGGGATTAAACTACACACTCACATAACAATAGCTGTTCAGTATCAACTTGTTCAACAGTTATGGACAAGTGCCAAATTTGCATGTCTACCTCTAATGTTGGCGTCAAGTTGAAAATGATACCAACAGGTTAACTGTCATGGACACTTGGAGGAAGGTGTCATAGGAAGAGCAAGAAACAGTAACAATCATCTTGACCTGAGCCAACAGTAGCTATGGTGACACCAGCTCTGCTAAGAGCCACATCAACAATGGTTCCAGCAGAGTGATTTTGATAATGCAAACAAGCATTAACACTCCAGCCTTCTACAGTTACAGATAATTACTTATCAGCAAGAGAAGACATGGTGCCAGGTTGTTTGGAATGGACTGCCACTCTAAAATGAAGTCACTTATAAAAGCCCAAACATGGTCTGTTATCTTATACCTGGTTGGCTGGAGACTTTGTCAAAATTAATGTTTGTGGTTACACTTCCCATAAGATAGCATAGCCATCACCAAACAAGTGTAGAGTATTCAGTGTGGTTTGCTGCTACTTTCACCAACTTGGAAGTAAGATAATTGCTTGATGCAAAGGTTCTAGTGCCATTTTGTTTTGCAAAATAATAGGAAAATCTGAGATGTCTCTGCTTAAAAATGGTTTCAAATGAATAAATCTTTAACATCTTTTAGCGGAATATGTAGATTGATGATGCAAACTCACAAAGTGCTTTATCAAATAACAGAAACCACATCACTTAAACACTCAACAACAACAAAAAGGTATTAACTCTAGCTTGAAGAGAAAATAATCAAGCTGTTAATTTACTATACTACCAAAAACAAAAATTTTAAAAGGAAACTCCTATCTGTATTAAAAAGAGTTACAACAGTGATAAAACATTTCAAAAGATTTTATAAATTTCAACCTACAGTATTGCTGTTCAGTGAATGAAGGCTGAATGTTTTTTGTAAGGAAATGTCTAATTTTAACATTACTACTTATTTAGTGCTGTAATTATTTTTTGCAAAAAAATGATAATTTTACTTCATTTTAGTAAACACTGTGGCTGAATATAAACACTTTTCTTGTTTTGTTATGGTTATGATGCAGCAAGAGCAAGCATGTGCCAGGAATGGTTTGCAAAGCTTAGAAAGGGAGATTCTAACATAAAAATAAAAAAATGTTCAAGAAGGCCTCAAAACACGGGTACTTTTGAAGGACATAAAAAGTGTTACACTTACATAACAATGTAAGGGGAATCATTCAAGTGGACTATTGTGATTTTTAAGCCAGGAGAAAACAATTCCTCATGAAAATGAATTTCAGATGAATTTATAAAAAGGAACACTGGTTAACATTTAAATATTTCCCTTTTCACTCAACACAGATAAACAGTGATATGGTGAGTAAGATAGGAATAGAAAGGGTCACCTATCATCTGGTTCACACACGCTGGTTTTTTGAGCAGGAGTAGAGTTTTTTCCTTGTTTCCAATATAGGATGAGATTTCTGGTTCCTTCTAAAGTCCACTTGCATGCTATATGTCTAGTGTCTCTGACTGAACTCTAAAATTTTATTCACTAATTAAATCTTGACCTCTTCAAGTCTAGAATTAGCCATTACCTTCCTGCATAGCCCCAAGAATTTCACTTCTTGCCCTCTCTTACACTCATACAACACAAAGTAACCCTCTACCTTGAGTGACTCTTGGGCTTTGTAGTGGATGAACATTGCTAAAAAAATGGAAAATGATAGTCACTTCCAATTAACCATGGATTTACTATAAAAATTTAAAATAAAAAAATTATAGCTTAATCTAAGACAGTCAACAAGATCTTAAACAATTTACTGGAGAGGGTGGAAGTTCTTCATTTGTCCAAATGTTACAGGGCAAAACAATGTGAACTTTCATACCTGAAAACACCATTAAACACTCCTTTAGGAGAAATTGTTAAAATGATATCAAATTTCAAATTTTTACAATGTATTAAACACTCCTTAGTGGGTATTCGTCAAAATGACACAAAATATCAAGTCTGAAGTTTGCATTAAATACTCCTGGATGAGCATTTGCAAAGAAAACAAGGTAAACTGCCATCAACTTTCATATCTAAAGATTGTATTAAATACACCCTAGTGTGCATTTGCCAAAATGATGTGAAAATTTTACCCTCTAGTATTTTTCTCTTCGACTGACTCCAACAGACTTCTACTGACTCACTTTGAGTTCTTTATTTAAGGCATCTTGCCTAGTTAATTTGTGTTACCAGGAGTATATTTACTCCACAACATTTTGACAGAGGGTAAAACATGAAATTTGACTTCTGAAGTGTATATTCAAATGTTTGATTAGTGATGATTCTTTCCAGTATTTGAATAAAAACAAAATTCTATATATAGTCAAATCAATATCTTCATCCTCTCCAGTATTTTTTACTTCATCCATGAGTTAATCTGAATAGAAACTTGGATTCAAAGTAAATCTTTGAAAAAGACTATAATCACTATTAAGATAACATACAAACAAGTAAGTCTTTTTCTCTATTTTTCTAGCAAAATCTAAAAAGAACTTTTCATCTACATAAAAGCAATTAATTGATGAATTTATGTCTCCCTTCAATTCAAGGTTAATAATTTTTACATTTACCAAGTGAATCACATTCAACGATAAGGAACACACATGCTTTATTTGTTTTTGTTCTTCTTCCAAGCTTTGTCACAAGGATGATTAACTTTTGATATTGAATTAAAAAACAGATTTAATCATTATTTGGCCAAAAGGACCTATCTTGAATAATTTTCAGATAATACATTTAAGGGAGAAAATTAAATTATTAAATGCATTTGAACATTTTACTAATCTTCTAAAAATTCAATTATTTAAACTTCCTTAAAACTAAAAAATAATCATAAAATGAATGAAAAGCAGCAGCAGAAACTATATTTCATGTAATAATCACTTAATATTTTAATATTTCATATGCTAACGGTAAGAAATAGTCTCAGGGGTAATTTATCTCATGAAATTATAAAGAACATGCTTTCCTCTGGAAACTTAAATTAGTTCATTTAAACTGGGTGAATGACTACAAGAAGTTTCAATCTTTATTTTTAATAAAAAATGTTATTAAATAACAATCTTAAATATTCTGAGGATAATTACTTTGAGGTACACAGCATAGTGATTAATGAAGTAAAACTTAAAAACTTGCTTGTAATGCACAAAGAGGCTTATTGATAAAGCATGATATTAATAAAACTCATAGATATTATCAAAATGAATAATTTATTCAGTGTGTCTTCTATTATTGTTAATTACAGCTTCAAAATTATCTTAAAAAGTTGCACAATTCTTAACCACAATATCCTTGGACATCTTGGTCCACTTGATGGCAACCTCAACAGTATTGACCTTAGCCTGAGGAGTCTTGTTTATAACCTCTTCCAAAAATATCCCACTGCACTGAAATCAATAAAATTAGTTTTGCTTATTTTCTGTGTCTTCCTGGCTATGTGACTGAGAGCAGCATCCTGTGTTCTCATATATTTGCTTACTTGAAGTAAGCTTTGAGCTAACACAAAACCTGGTCCCTTCGGACTTTGTCATTGGCATCAAAAACCAGGTTTTCTTAAACTTTATAGAAGAATGGAAATATTATTTTGTTGTTCAAATTAATGACACCCAAAACTATCACCATTATCATTTTTTGGCTTATAAATCTAAAATACCTTCTTGTTTTTGGTTAAAAATCCACAATATCTTTTTTTGGCTTATAAATCTACAATACTTTGGGGAGAAGTTCATAAGTCAATACATTTTTTTGGCTTATAAATGTCTAATACCTTCTTTCTTTTGATTTTGAACAATACCTTTTTTTAGCTTATAAATCTACAATATATTCTATTATTTTGGTTTATAAACTTACAATACCATTTTTTTTAATAAAATTTACAATACCAAACTGTTTTCATTTATTTGGGCAAACCTATAATACTGTTTTACTGGAGGGGTGAAATATATATTGTATTTTTTGGGGGGCGGGGGGGGCTATAATACCGTTTGGGGGGTGTATATTTAATAGTGGATTTTCTAGTGGGCATTAATGGGTTAAGTTAATGAACCCAATTTATTGCCAGACAATCAGAACATTTGTTTACAATATGTCAAGTATTAATCAGTATTTAACAAAAAGTAGAAACAATAACCAGGACTGGTGAAAAGGTCTCATGCCCCCACCCCTCCAAGCAATGATATTGGTTCCCCACTCTTCTACATCTCAATTTTTATAAGGTAGCATTCATATAAAATACAAATTTTATTGTAACCTAATTATGTACAATAATGGATCATATGCAATATAAGTGAACAATTCAACTAGAAAAATTGAAAATAAATCCACTGTACCTAAATTTAGAGATCTGTTCCTACGGTGTGATGTAACTGGATTTTCGACATAGGTCAGAACTCACCTACATAAGCACCTACAAGTCTACCTTATGCTTGGGAGCCATAATGAAGAGCAAAAAGTTCCCCAAAAATTACACAAATCAGAGATAGTGAATGTAGCATAATCCAATATGGCATACAGCTTGTGAAGAAACATTGCTGTCTTCATATAATGCCACGTTGTGACATATTATATTATGGGAGATATTGCCAATTTTTTTGATAAAAAAATGAAGGTCATGAAGCACTGACTGGGACCCCAATCAACACCCCCAGCCCTTGTTGGAAGGTTCTGGAGTAGTACTGACCACAACTGAATAGTAGAAATAAAAGGTTCAAAGCCAAGTACTTTAATTTGTGAGAACCAACAATGAACAGGCTCAAATTAATGTATATAATCATATATCAATGTCTATAGTCAATTGCCTTACAGTAGAAAATATTCAACATTGGGTGCTATTCCAGGGTAAGGAGCTAATCTACTTTGTTTTTTGTAGTCAAATGTTTACCTCACTGAAAAGTAATCAATGAAGATGATAAAGAAACCAAAGGAACCAACTATTGGTGATTGAACTCTAAAACTTACAGCCTCCTGTCTAACAATTTAACCACTATGTAACTTGCCAAGACAGGCTTAAATTAAAAGCAAGCAAAATAATAAAATATTTAAGCCTGTAATGAGTTGTTTCCTATCAAAGACTTTATTTTATCATCCTAATAATGCCAGCTTCCAAAACACAGTGAAATAAAGAATATATACATTGTGTATGCAGAGATATTGTCATTACAAGCACAAAAGCTGCCATATTTAGCCATTATAGATTAACTGAGTTCTTTAGTCACCATGGATAGTCAGCTTCAGAGTTGAAAGTGGTGGGATGCAAAGGGTGGAGTGGAATTTGCAAAAAGCAAGGAGGGGGAGAAAAATCTTGGTGACTAGCCAAAAATAGAGACATGAGTAGCTTTTCATTCAAGCCAAATGACATTAAATGAAAATGTTTTTTGCTTTCTGTTTTGTTTTGTTTTGTTTTTTAACTAAAAATAAAAAAAAATTCAGATTATGTATTTAAGGCCAATTTTGTAATATAAATAGAAAAAAATAAAATGTAAGATGGGAATACCAAAAGGAAACAATAGAATTTAATAGGGTTGGGTAATCACCCTCCCACTATTATTTATTTTGATTTTTTGGCTATGAAGCTATGATCAAATTCACTGTTGTTGAGCAAAATGTTTTTGGGCATGGTGGGTAAGAGTTACTTCATCTACTCTCATGACACAATGAATGTTTATACCATTAAGGAAAGGCAGATTTTACAAGAATATTCCTGATAGCCAACAAAAATATAAAATTAATAATAATTATATATATATATATATATATATATATATATAATAAAAAGGCTTAAACACTAATATTCCATGGTCATAATTTTGACCATGGAATATTAGTGTTTAAGCCTTTTTATTATATCCTTACTCTGTCCTGGACATTGAGTTCTACCTGGATTTTATCCTCTCGGAAATTTTTTATTCTAAATATACATGTGTATATGTGCACCTGTGGATTTTGCATATATATGTATATTTACCACTAATATTATCTATATATATATATATATATATATATATACTCTATTTACATTGTTCATACTATTATCCTCATCTTTATTGTTATATTCATAACATTTCAGATGTTGTATGGTTCAGCCTTCTTCAGGTGATGTAAGTTGTAATTTCAAACTGAACCCTTTATTTTGTCCACCAGGGTAGATTGTTCTAGTTCCACATGCCATGCCTTTTTTGAACATCTCAGTTTCAATTATCTCCCTTTAGTAACTCAACTCTCCAAATTTTTGTTCACTCTGCTGTGACCAGGTATTGAACTGACAGCTCTTTTGGAACAAGTCATTGGATTACTTCAACCAACATTTATCCACTGGGTCATTTGAAATGTGAATATGACAATAAAAATGAGGACAATAGTCTGAACAATGTACATAGTTACAATACCTCATCTCAAAATTATAGACAAAGATAAACTCCATCAGAAATTTGTGGACACATGTGTGTGCATGTGCTCAAGTAACATTATATACTTATTGATGTTTAAAATACAAAATGAAGGGAAAAACTCTTAGCTTTAGAGTAAATTTCTATGCAACAGAATAGCTTATCTGTACCTAGGTAGAAAACTTTTTACATATCACAATTTCTTTCAAAATTTATTCTGTTACAATTTACAATGCAAGAAACAAAACTGTACATGATTCAAAGGCAATAAATCAAGTCGTTGTCAAACATTTGTCCAAATTTTGAGATATTGCCACAAATAGCATATAACCATATACAACTTGATGTTTTCTGCAGTCAATACAAAACTGAGATATTATTGCCACAAATAGGATTTACCCATAGACAACTTGATATGCTTTCTACAGCCAATACAAAATTTAAGATCTGTATTATTTCTAACAAGAGGTATTGTAATTATTTACACTGTTCAAACAGTTGTCCTTATCTTTGTTGCCATATTCAATATGTTACAACCAATGACATGCTCAACTGCCTCAAAATAGCAACACAGATACTAAAAAATGATATGATAAGAATTTACAAATTCTTTTTCTAAGTGTGAAAATGTTTCATACACTTTGATACTTATATTTATCATCCAAAGTGATACATTACAATAGACACAGTAAAACACAAACATCTAAGGCTTAAATCATTATTCCTCAATTCCAAACCAAATTGGCTATGCAAAAAAAACATTAGCTAATTTTTTTTCTTACATTCGAGATAAATAAAAAACCTAATTGAAACTGACTTTATAAACCATTCCAACAAGTATTATATTAAATATCCTTACTGCAAACAGCACATATTGAAGTCCATTTTGAAAATTTCTTACAAACTGAAAAAACTGACTAACTTCTTTTCTATCTTGATCAGTTAATTTATTGTATCTGGTATGTTATACATATAATCCGTAGTTCTTAAAGAACTTTAACAAATAACAAAAACTACATCACTTGTTGACTTCTAGTAGCAGCAACAACTAAATTGGATAACAAATACAGTAGCGTCCAAAACTAAGGGAGAAAATTTTAAAACCTAATATTTGTTAGAAATAACAACTCTGAAAAGCTGAAATTTTGACAACTGGTAGTCGTTATCATCCATAATAACATACTAAAAATTGAATCATTTGCAAAGGATAGAAAAAGAATTATAACAATTATTTATTTATTTTGAAAATAGGATCGTCCAAAAGTAAGGGACAAAATTGAGATAAACAATGTAAACAGTATGCTATATTCAAATTTTTTGATTTCCTCTAAAGAATAAGTCTTACTTAGTCATTTGTAAACGTTGCATCAGCCGGCACCATGGCGAAACGCCAAAAACTTGATTACTCTGTGAGACAAGCTATTGTGAAGCTACACAAGGAAAAGCACACCATTAGAGAGATTTCAGAGAAAGTGAAACGTTCCAAGAGTGTTGTAGGCAGGGTTGTTAAATCCTACAATGATACTGGCAAAATAGTTAGTGCTTTTAAAACCGGCAGACCCCGCAAAACTTCGGCAAGAGAAGATCGAATAATGCAGCGTATGTCATTAAAAGACTGTTTTAAGTCTTGCACAGAAATTAAAAGGGTTATGAATAGTACCTCATGTGTTAATGTGTCAAGACAGACTGTTTGTAAACGACTGCAAGAAATAGGGCTGTTTAATCGAAGCCCAGGGAAGAAGCAACTTGTTAGTTCGAAGAATAAGAAGAGATTAGAGTTTGCAAACAGGTATGTAATTTGGACATATGAAAATTGGGCAAAAGTATTTTTCAGTGATGAAAGCAAGTTTAATTTATTTGGAAATGATGGAAAAAAACAATGTAAAGAGACTTATTGGTGAAAGATTAAGTGCAAAGTGTACTAAGAAAACTGTCAAATTTGGGGGCGGAAGCGTCATGGTATTTGGAATGTTTTCTAGCCAAGGTACAACGCCTCTTGTCCGGTTACAAACTCGTGTAAATGTGCAGATCTATAAAAACATTGTTCAAGATCATGTTGTGCCAATCATACAGAATTCAGGTTTCGATAGGGCTACCTTTATGCAAGATAATGCCCCATGTCACAAGGCAAAGGTGATAATGAGTTACCTTAGCGAGCAAGATTTGGAAATTATGGATTGGCCACTTAAATCCAATAGAAAATCTTTGGAAGACCTTAGGAGTGAAAGTTATGGAAAGAAATCCCACTAACACGGGGGATTTGTGGGTGAAGCTTCAAGAAGAATGGTCTAAAATTAGTATCAAGGATTGTCAAGAACTGATTCGTTCTTGTAGTCGAAGATGTGCAGCTGTCATTGAGAGCAAGGGCTCATTTACTAAATATTGATTGTACATGTATTTTTATTGTTTTTTTGCTGTTTACATTGTTTTTCTCAATTTTGTCCCTTACTTTTGGACGTTCCAAATTTGAAAATAAATAAATAATTGTTATAATTCTTTTTCTATCCTTTGCAAATGATTCAAATTTTAGTATGTTATTATGGATGATAACGACTACCAGTTGTCAAAATTTCAGCTTTTCACAGTTGTTATTTCTAACAAATATTAGGTTTTAAAATTTTGCCCCTTAGTTTTGGATGCTACTGTATACCTAGAAGAGAAAATAATGATATAATCAAGATACTGAATATCACACTACCTTAAACAAAAGGGTAGGAAGGAAATTCCCATCAAGTCTAGAAAGAGCAATCAAAGTTAGAACTCACGAAGGCTATTTTCCTGAAAAAGTATTTTAAGAGAATGGTCAATGAATACTGAAAGTTTCCTGCCTGGAAATGGCTAATCTCAACATTACTACAGGTTGAGTATCCTTTATTCAAAATTCCCAAATCCCAAAACCTCCAATTTGTCACAAATGCAAAATTTTATAAAGCACTGAGAACGTTCCTAGGTGATGTGCAGCTGTTCTAAGTGATCTCATCTGCCCTGGGTGGGGGTTCCCCAGCCCAGCTATGTAGACCATGTTGGAGTCAGTTTTTTGTTAGCAATCGTCACAACAACACCTTCATTTGTGGATTACTTACCAAGTGTTTTGTACTCAGTAAAGATATTCAAAATGTCAAAAAGTCCTGCATTTATATATTTTTTGTAAGCAGTGATAATTTTTTTTTGTACACGTAGAGATAGTACAAAATATTATTTTTACGGGAAATCTTAATTTCACCACTTAAAATCCATGTGAGCATTACATGACTAACATCATTACTTGTGACTGTATGTACACAAAATTTATTAAATTTTATATAGAACTACTTTCTGGATATATGTTATGTATATAAAATTACTTTCGGGGTATATGTATAAGCTGTGTTATGAAATGTAAAGGTATATTGTGTCTATGCTTGGGTTCAATTCCCAAGCTCTCCCATTTTATAGATGCTATATACAAATTAAATAGCATGTATTACAAAATCTGAAAACCAAGGCACAAGAATTTTGGATAAAGGATTCTCAACCTGTATTACCATTTACAGCATCTATCAAAACATATTAATCAAACTGTCATTTCAGATATCAATCTGTTTATCAAACCATTGAAAATCAGTTCTTCTGCTTAATTTTAATCAATAAAAAAATTATACAAATGTTAAAGAAATCAATTCCTTTCACCCATCTGAAATCAGTGCATATTTTACAAAGGAGGAAGACTGATTACATATGTAAAGATCTGGTCGAAGGCCTCTCTCAGTATTATTAAAAGCAAGTCATATTATTAACACTGCAAAATATTGTCATTCTCTGGTGAATGAGACATGTACACACATACCCACCTTCCTACTTTTGATTGTCTTGAGATTAGTCTAAAGTGCTGTGCCTGTGTCGATCAGTGAAGTGTGTCAGTCATAAAGATGGACAAGACACATCCAAGGGAATATGGTCATCCGCATGAATAGACACTGGGTAGATCTAGCAAAAGAGCAACAAAGCAACAATGACCTCATGTACTTTTGGAATCAACAAAAACCAATTCTCAAGAGCTTTCTTCAGCTACTTTGCCTCCTCCCCAGTGATACACAAGAATTACCCAAATGGGGATTATTTCTAACCACACAAAGAATGGCTGCTCCATGGTCAGTCTCAAAACTGAAAAACATTAGGCCAGGCTGTAGATGTGTGTTACAAGTAACTGGTCTAAGCTTATATGTCCAACTGTGTATACAATGGAGGTTGGTCAGTAGCCAAATTCACAAGTGCTACGATGACCATAGTGACATGGAAAGGGATTATAAGCATTGGCATGTAACAGTAAGAGGGTTCTTGACCATTAGCTGTGCAGTCATGTCCCATATTCCCAGTGTAATGGCAGTGTCCAGATATTGTCCAGCAACAATGGGATTGGGGAGGTTAATACAAGGAGAGAATAAACATCAAGGCATTGCACAGACATCGAATCAATGACAAGCATTAAATACTGGCAACATTTCAGAAAAAAAACTATATATATATATATATATATATATATATATATATATATATAGTACACACACAGATACACACACACAAATATGTATGTGTGTGTGTGTGTGTGTGTGTGTGTGTTTACATAAAATCAACAATTATATATATACAAAGTTATATTCAACTCCACGCATTAAATAGATTCACATTCTGTGTGTGTACGTCTAAGATATATCTATATACACACAGTTGCAGATGCATACTCATAAACATGCATTACATAATTATATATGAATGTAAAATTACATAGATAATATATACACTTATGGATAATTTCTTATATATAAGAATACCAAATGTTGTAAATGGCTAAGGAATATCAAGCAGTAAATTACTGGAAGCTAAAAAGTTCAAAGTGAGCAGGTTTTTGCAAATAAAGTACTCAATATTAAAAAACAGAGCAACTATAGTTAATAGATAAATAAATTTGAATTTTGATATATATATATGTATATATATATATGATAAAAAAATAGTTTTGAAGTATGCTATATTTATTGGGGAAAATGCTCAATAGAAATAGAATGTATATAAAAATAAAAATGGACACTGAGGTCAACATCAAGCAGCAACAGTTGGTTTCATGCTTCAGCATAATCTTCAGTCTATGTGTGTTGTGTTTTGGCTCAACTACTTATATATGCTGGTCAATGGTCCATTATAGCTAGTAAGGTCTATTGTATTATCCTGACAGTTATTGGGTGGGTGGTAACAGTTATATTTAAAATTATTCTAGAAGCTATTGAGTAGAAATAATTGTAGAACTGACTGATTATTTGTAGGTATTTTATAATGTTGCTTAATAACGTTTTAGTTATTTACTATTATATTTACTTGTGTTTCTGTGTTCATTCATAGTTTGTTAACTTGTTTATTATTTGATAAATTTATTTATTTAAATTTTTTTCTGGACTTGGGTATGTTATTTGTTTAAAGTACTGGCTTTGCCATAAGTATGTTTCATTATCTGATTTTTAAATAATATAGAAAAAATTAATGCAGACATGAGAATAAATGGAAAATGAAACAGACTGTCACCCCTTGGTGTTGACCTCAATGTCCAATTATTTTATATATATATATATATATATATATATATATATATATATATATATATATATATGTGTGTGTGTGTGTGCAGACAGACAGACACATACACACAAACATAAGTGTTACTGAGGCACCAGGAATTCAGTTTCTTGTGATATTAATTGAGAACACCTAAATTTTAAAACATTCTTACACAGACAGTTGCGAATATTTAACATTTCTTCATTGGAGTTTTCTTCCTTTCTTTCTTGAAATAGTTACAAAATTATAAATATCTGTTCTCTATTGCTTGATAAATCATGGAGAACAAGAGCCTCTATAAGTTGTCCATGTTCTATTTCTATACCACTTTGGTATCATAGATTTTACAAAGACCAAACTTACTACATTATAATGCATCTCGTTTGTTGGTTTAAAGTAAGATTCAAATGCTTTTAAGTAGAAATTGAACTGCAAAGATCCGAACCTGCAGCCTATGTGCAATATTGATATCAGCATACATAGGAATATCAATAAATCTGCAACTCTTGATGGAAAAAGTATTTATCATGCACAAGAAATATTTATTTTTCAATATAATTTCTTTTCATGTCAACGCACTTAATTCAGAAGTGAATATTAATCACATCGATGAAAATCAGTGAAAATTTCAACTCAATATTCTGCTTAGAATTACATATCAGTTTGTGTACCTCTCATACAACCCTTTAAAAGCACACATACTATATATATATATATATATATATATATATATATATATACTTAAATATATGGAAATCATCAGTTTAATATCTTTGCTTTTATACTGAATATAGGTTTTCATCAGTGAAGAGCTAAAAATACACTAAGTATTTCTCCAATTGAGGAAATGAGAATTCATAAAAATAAATATCTGTTATGTCATATAAAAATTCTGAATGACCATTGATTATTCCATTATATATTTCCTCTCTTCTCAAATCATGATACATGAGAAAAGAAAAAAAGCCATCATAATTTTTATTGTTCATTATTAATCATTCCTTTCTGTACATCCCATAATTCATTATTGGGACACCTTCAAAAACTTAACTATAGCAGATTCAAACAATTTTTTGTCTTTGTCTTTATGCAAGACAGACAAAAAAAAAATCGAAGCAGTTTTGCTTTACCTCTGGATATTCAAATTTCAGAACAGTGCCTCCACATTTCACTAAAAGAATCCTGGCTTCTCCTGTTGCAATATAAGCTGCAAAGGGACTGGTCAGTTTTTGCCACTACCTACATGTATGTAGGATTGTGTATGGGAGACCTATATTAAACTTGACCTTTTTCCACGCAAATGAATCCCAAGTGCAGTAGTTGTTTGTCATGAGATAAATTCAGCTTTTTTTTTTATTTTAACATTCATAACAATTATTTTATTTACCATTTCTTACTAGCAAGTGATGATATGCCAACATAGAATCCAAAAAGCACTTATCAATCATTATTTGAAGGAAAATAAAAAAAGAATGCACCCCAGTTTAATACTACAACCATTGAGCTCTCCATACAAAAAATTTAAAAGAAATTTATCCTGAAAACAAAAATCTGGCATTTGAAATCTTCCTTCAAACTAAGAAAACTTGGTGTTGACAGTTAAGTTAATTATTCTTCTTCTATATGTCCTGTCCCCTTCATGATGTGGGAAATCATGGCTATCCACAATTTCCTGTCCTTTGGAGCTCTTAGCAAATTGTCTTTTGGTTCTCTCCTAATCCCTGTTCTACCAACCATTTACACAAGCTTATTAGGTAGGTTATTTGCAGCTTTCCTCTCTGACCCTCTTGCCTTTTATGTCCTATAAGTATCAAATTTTCCAAGCCGTCTTTCCTCATTATGTGCCCTAGAAATATTCTTTTTGTTTCCATTTTCTTTAAAACTATCATTGCTCACATATTCCATCTACAGTATTCTCAACATTATTCTGTAGAATCTCATTTCTGTTGCCTCAAGTCTCTTCATCAAGGAGGAGATTGTTCATGATTCCCTGTCATATAGGAGGACTAATATTAGATAAACATTAAATATTCTTTTCTTTGTTTCTAACAATTTTTCAGTGATATAATGGAATAACCTGTCACCCCCATGAGTGACTACACTATAGGTAGTCACTACCTATAAGTATCTGTAAGTCAACGGACTACAAAGAGTAGCTGGGATCTGTTTCATCTAAACAGTCGAACTCTCTGCCTCTGAGCAGAGAGGAACCTGGACAAAGCTCTGCTGAAGGGCAGTCTGTTTGGGGAGGGGGGTAGACAGTCCCTGAACCCATTTATATGGGTTCAAAAGGGAATATTTTTGGCCAAGCCTATGGGCTTCGAGAACCCATGTTAAACCGGCCTTGTGCCACATGCAACCCTCGTGGGAAGGGAGCTAAATATTGACTAGCTGGGATCTGTTGGATACAACTCAAACTTACGCAAGAACTACTGACCTTCCAGTAGTAGCACTCACTACTGGATTGACTAGTGACAACCTTGTGCATAACTGTTACCTTATTTCTTATTGTACTGGTTTTTACAATAAACCTTGACTTATTTTTATCCACCTCTTTTTCCAAGCATATATTCCTATTATCATGGAATATAAGATTCAGTTTCTTAATAATTTGCTTAGCTTTTGTAGGGCATCCTTTGCAATCCCAAAGCACATTTGGATTTTGGTGTCGTGTTTTCTGTCATCTATTAAAACAGTTCTTAGATATTTTTGTACTGGCTTGATAATGAATCCTGGCAGGAATTTTAATCATCTCCGAATCACTTCACTGTAAAGGTTGAATAAATCTGGTGAGAAAATTCATATTTTCCTATCCAAATTCATATTAAGCAAATACTAAAATACAAACATCAAAACTGAAATTATATATGTGCCTATCCAAATCCATATTAAGCAAATATTAACCACTGCTATAAAAAGATCAATTTCTTTGTTTTCAAAGTTAACAGATGGCATTTTTTTAGCCCAAATCTCCTTGTTAACATTAAACATGAATAAGGATTACCTGACGACAAGGATTCATAAACAGTCTCATTAATCAAATGAAAGAAAAGAGAAATAAATAAATTGATGGCTTTTAAGACCAGTGTGCTAACCATTTAGCTTAGGACAAGAGCATGGAGGCAAGATCAATCATTAGACTTAAAATCTAGAGATTTATTAAATAAGGATATTGCTTGGCAGACGTAGCAGGAAGATAGCTGGAGAAGCCAACAAGAAGGCAGGTAGATAAATCAACAAAAAAGATCTTCAGTTTTATTTAAAATTCAACTACATGATTACAATTTCAGGGTAATTTTCTAATTGCCTCTATGTATAATAATTAACTAGTCATTTTTAATTTCTTTGCCTTTTTCTATTTAAGCACCTGAATATTGCCTGAATAGAAATTGTTGAACATTTTTTATAATCTTTTGATCCTGAGCTTGTGTTCAGTGCCAATAGGAAAAACTTCAACCAGAGTCTAAGATAAGGAGGTTTCAGCTAAAAAAAAAAAACAAAAAAACTCATCAGTCTTGTTTGGCTGAAAACCAAGTGCTGTGATGCACCTTTAAGTTGGACAAGTAAAGGTTTTTTCAGACAATGTAGCCTCTGGTTAAAAGAGACATTCCCTATAGCACAACTGGGATAGCCAAAGAAACTTCATGTTCCTGTGCAAAAACATCTTTTTGAATGCATAGAGGTCATTTTTGAACACTGAAGCTGATCAAAGAATTTCATTCGGGTTGAAATATTGTGAGAAAACCGAAAATAATAGATTTGGATAATGGTCAAAGAATATCAATATTTGTTAATGCTTAACTAAATAAGCAGATTGTGATGAGATTTCACTGCCCATATTGATTTCATCTTGATCAAAGTTGCACTAAATGAAGAAAAGAAACAAAAAATAACTCATATATGAATGCTAATAAGTTATAAAAATTCCCAGGAAATATTTCCAAATATCTAGCCCAAGACTAACTTCAAAAATCTTCCAAAACTCTATTGTTATAATTTCTTTTCACTTTTTAAGATTTAATCATTTTCATGTGGTAAAATTTTGATTCAACTTTATTCTTAAAAAAAAATCAAGTACAATTACATTTTATTTAATATTTATTTATATTCACCATTATTTGCAATGACTTTATCAGCCAGCTCTTTGATACTGTTTGAGTAAAATTGTGCAGGTTTCAGTGTGAAAAAGCTTTTGCCAAACTCTTAAATCAGATTTTCATTAGAGAAAGTCTTCCCCATCAAAGCATTTTACAGTAACTGAAAAAGGTAATAATTGGTTGGTGGGTTGGTGCAAGGTTAGTTGAATATGGTGGGTGAAGGAGTAGACCAGTTTAACCTAGTCCCAAAGTTTTTCCTGTGTTATCCTTGATGAATGCAGCTTTGCATTGTCATGGAGGAAAATAACATTTTTCCTTTAATCCACTATGTACGTTGCTGCTGACATACAAAAACTAAGGTATGTTAGTAAACTCCAAATTTATTTATAACTACTATGTATGATTAGTAGTTAGGATGATGCATTTCTCATTGGTTCCCAAAAAATAGGAATTACTTCTAACAACCTAATATAAACATAAGGTTTCTTGAACTACTTTCATAAACCTTTTACAAGTATACACACAGTTTTTTGTTTTTTGATTTTTTTAATGCTTCTCAGCTTTCACACACAAAGGGGTTTAAAGACCATAATGAATGTGTAAAACAATAACACTTGTGTTTGCAGAAAAGTAATAAGGATTGTGGGTACCTCAGTACAAGATAATTATAAACACTTGGTCAAATTTCCCCATGACATTCATCATGATGAACCTATATATACTGTTGACAAGTTATTGAAGATACCCCCAAAGAGCAAGACTGACATGATGCCAAGGGAACAGGAAGTGGAAAATGAAGAGCCAAGACAGGTGGAGTGATCTCAAGTGTGACCCAAGAGGTAAATAAAGTTGTTCTGAGATTCAGTCTGCTTTCTGTAGATAAAGCAAATAACTTGTATGAAAACTTCCACAGACTGGCACACATCACAGAGTGAATGTTAAGCAGTTTCATGTTCTGATTCTTATTCTTTGAGAATTAAAAAAAAAACAAAACTATTTTTGGAAAATATGCTATAATATATCAATTGATATGAAAAAAAAAACTTTAACATTTAATTGTCAATTTCATTTAGTTGTATTTGTAATTTGTATTTACATGTAACACTGCATATTTATTGGCTCCTGTCAAAGTTGGATATGGGAATAATAGTTTTTTTCGCTGCTCCTACCTTTTTTTAAAAATCATTTCACACTAAGCAAGGCAATAAATTCACTAGACGCAAATGGTTACAGAATGTGATAGAATATGAGCAAAAGAAAACATCATATTAGAGAGAGAGAAGAATAAAAGAACAGAAATTAAGAAGAGAGAAGATAATGAGTGAAACTGTTAGCATAGAACTTATGGTTACACCCAGTCATTTCAACTGCAAAATGATGTCAATCTAGTATTGTGCTTAAATTCATAAAGTCAAGGCACCAAAGAGGAAAGCTCATCAAAACAATTCTCATAAAATATTTATAGAAAAGACATAGGGAAGCTACATTACAGTAGTGGAAAAGTGACTGAAGCTGAGATGCCATGTCAGGGCCAATAACATTACAGATTCGTTTTTGCATTTTATCAATGCATAGACGAATGGTAGGCTTATGTGTAAGACAAATAGATTCTGGCAGAAAAAGTATACTGAGTAAGTATGTAATTATTGGAGAGTGGTTTGACTAAGTGCTAACTTACTCTTGTCTATCAACCAATGTGCTACGTATATTGGTTCTGATATATTTTCTCAAGATATCTTTTATTGATGGAATAAAATTCAACAAGTGAGTTTATATCTTTCACCACTTCAGACCTTCACAGATAGTAGCTGCTATGCCAAGTACAAGGCATCAAATCATTTTCATACCCTTCATATTCCTTTGGTAAGGAGGAAGTTCCATTCAGTTTCTTCCCCAAAATTGTCATTTTGTCAGACAGACTCCCAAGAGGATGCTTTCTCGATCACTACAATCTTAACCTCTTCAAGTCTAGAGTCAACTGATATGTATCTTACATAACCTCATAATGTGCAACTCTTCCACCTCCCTTACAACAATCTCATTGAGTATCCATCTACCTTGAGTGACACATGGGCCTTGTATTGTGTGAAGAATAGTAAAAAAAAAAAAAAAGAATAAAGAAAAAGGTAAAGTGCATATTTTACACAACAATTATTTACATATCATATTCAACACAATTTTACACATCAATTATTTACATATCATATTCACTCATATATGATAAAAAGTAATTATAGGTTCCTTGACAACTACAATCTTAACCACTTCAAGTCTAGAGTCAACTGATATTTATCCTACATAATCTCATAATGTGCACCTCTCCCATATCCTTTACAACAATCTAATTCAGTATTTTTCAGAAGAAAAAAGGAGAAAAAGGGAAAAAAAGGAGAAAAAGAGGAAAAGGAGAAAAACAAAAAATAAAAAAAGAGAAAAGCATTTATTTTACATAATTATTTTTCAACAATCCCCTTTTCTTATCAATGCACTTAACAAAATGCTTCCTTATTTTATTAGTAACTGCATGTGATATAGAGAGTTTTAGTGAACACAAATACAGATATTAATTTAATGCACTTTTTATTGGTTGACTAAATATTTTGATAAATAAAATCACATATGTAAATTTATCTGACATGCACACATAATAAATGACAAAGTGGAAAAATACTGTCCACACAACTTGAGGATGAAACACATTGCTTTGTCATTTTTTCTTTTCTTTAATCATTTCACCTCAAGGAAGGCAATAAAAGCCAAAGGATGCAAGGAGTTACTGAGTGTGAAAGAAATAGAGGACAATAAGAGAATAGGATTCAAGGAGATGGAAGATGACAATTGATATTGCATTTAAATTTTTGAAGCACAAAGTTGACTGGAAAGCAAGAAGTTGGAAGAGAGTTCCACAAGAAAGAAGTGCAAGGGAAGAAAATATTAGAAAAGAATTTATGATTATAACTATCAATTTCAATAGTGAAATTACAAGACATAGATAGCATTTTCTAGTACTGTGCCTAAATTATATATATATATATATATATATGTGTGTGTGTGTGTGTGTGTGTGTCTTATATTTGACATTTATTCTATTTTTCTGAAAAATAGAACTGCTCCTTCCTACTGTGTCGAAAGGGAACAAATAAAACAAATATCTTAGGGGAGAATAATATATATATATATATATATATATATATATATATATATATATATATATATATAAAATGTATTAGCTTAGACCCAGCTGACTTACAGAAATTTATAGGAATTACAGCCACAGATAAAAGTAGCAGAAATTAAAATCTTAGGTCGGTGAAGTTTGTATCAGGAATGCAGAGTGACTTTTGTAAAAAGAAGATCACTTATTATCACAGCAAATCAATTTCAATTTTGCTAATTATAGTAAAGTGAAGAGACTTTCATGTAATTATTTGAAAAAAAATTAAATAAAACTATAGAATAAGTTCTAAACTTTTATGAAAAGGTTCTTTAACTTTTATCACTCTGCTGTGAAAAAGTTTATCCTATCACTGAAGGTGACTGATCCTTGAATTTGAATTTATTTCATAGTTGTGTTGTCATATCCTGCTATGGAAACAGAAAATACCTTTGAGTGAAATTAACAATAAGTTTAATACAATTGAGAGGATTTGAAAAAAAATGCAGAGGAAAGGGAAATAATATTAATAACAGACTGCTGAAGGTGAACATGAGTAAATAATTTATTCAACAACAAAATTCTCACTTCAAAAATGTGATAATATTAGGTTGGTGCAAAAATAATGACGTAATAATGTTGTTTTTTGACATTATTACGTCATTATTTTTGCACCAACCTAATAATCACTTGTAACCTTTTCAATGTAACAGGTGTGCATATTTTAATAACTATCATTTGATAATAGAAAAGATCACAAAAATTAAATTTTTAACTCATTTTATTTTTAAATTAACATACAAAATAAATTTGTTTATAATTTCTATTTCACTTCCAATTCTGTCCAAGTTCTTAGTTTTGTGGTAAGCAAGAAAAGAGAAATTGAATTTAACACAAAAGAAAGTCATTTTATATAGTTGAAAACTAATCCTGTCATTTAACTATACATATCAATAAACAAATGTATAAAAACACACAAATTTTATGTGTGTATATATATATATATATATATATATATATATAATTGAATGTAAATGTATAAATGTAGGTAAACAGTATATGATGGATTTTTGTAGATGTTTTTGAGGGGAAATATATTTATATCTAAATCCATATATGCAGATAGAAAGGCTTCTGTCATAACTGTTGATAATAGATATCAGCATCTATTTTTTTATACTGGAGAGTGTGCTGAAAAGTTCTCGGCCTTGAAAAAAAGCACTTTAAAAATGAAAGTGAAATATGGTCATTTGTACAGAGTCTTGAAAGTGGGATGAGCTGGTCACTTTTGGCATCCATGTGTGTGCGTGTGTATACATATATATATATATATATGTGTGTGTGTGTGTGTGTGTATATTATTTGAATACTTCTTTTCTTACATAAATAAATGATTGGGTAAATAAAATAAAAATGTTACACACACACACACACACACATGTATATATATTTTAATATTATTCAAACATGTTTTATTAAATTGTACTGATAAGGCCTGTATTTATTTAATTTTCTTTTAAATTATATTTTCCCATATGTTACAAAATATTGTTAAATGTTGGGGGAGGGTGTCTTTTGTATAAAATCAATTTTGAGTATTTTTAATTTCTTTATAATTAGTACTATATATTATTTTAGTATTATATACTAGTACTTGTCACACATAGTCATATTGTAATCTTGTGTGGATCAATATGAGTATGTATTATTTTTTAATTGAATTCTTTCAGCTGAAATTTGTTTGTGTATATATAAATCAATAGATATATTTATAGATAGAGAGTAAGTGAATATATATATATATATATATATATATAAAAAAGAGGATTTCTATTCTTCTCATCCTGTTCTTTCATAACAAAAATCTATTTTCTCCAATAACTAACATCCCACCTTATATTTTCAACAGAAAACCTTTAAATAATCCACTGTTTAAATCTAAAATATTCTTTTGACAAAGAAACTGACAAATTCTTTGACAACTAGTTTCTAAACTCTTATCTTCTAACAAATGACAAACAGATTCTTGCCAAGTTGAGGTCAGATAACCATTTAACATTTGGTCAATGCTTTTTCCTAGAATATTCAATCAGACGATGAAGAATTACAGCTAAATATGGTATAACTCAAAAGGAAAAGGAAGAAAAGAGTAAAAGTGTTTTAAATGCAGCAAAGGAGCTGTCATTTGGCTTGGGGGCATTCTTCAAAATAACGCTTCACACAATCAAGTGGCAGATGACCCTGACACTGGCCAAAGAGCCACCTTCAGAGACACAAGTCAGAAACAAAATTACGGCAGCATGAAGACATGGAGGGGACTCCTTGCGAATCAGCGATATGACAGATTCCGGATACCGAGAACCCATCAACATTGGTTCCAAAGCACCTATCCATTCTGCTCAGACCACCTCTGACATGAGGGTGAGAATTTCTGACCAAACTGTTCCAAACTATCTTCATGAGAATGGTCTGTGTTCCTGAAAGATATATCTATCGAAATTCCCAAAATCATTCACACCAAACAGGAACCGTATAAGTAGGCTGAGCACTTGGCAACAAGGGTCTGGGCTTCACTGTTCTTTATAGACAAATCAAGAGTCTTTGCAGAAATCTTTGACAGCCAAGAGAAGACAGGATGAACTGTTTGAGATTCCATGCTGACAGCACCAGTGAATATGATCGCCATCGAAAGTCAGGCTGGCATCAGCCTTCATAGCACACCTGACCCTCATGTCAAGCAGAACAACACGCTGATAGGTGTAAGGTGCAGAGAAGAGACGTTTGATATGTGTATGAAACTGGCTGTAGAAGCTTAGGACTACAACACCTGTCCTCACCATGCCATTGTGGTGAACCAGGACATGAATATGTAAACCAGTGTCCAAAAGATGAAGAAAAACAAAACTTCCTTGAATATGTATTGCGGTTGCCTGCTGGTTTATAGATGTGTGCGTGCTTAAAAAGTCAGCAGCATGCAATTGTTAGATGTCTTGAATAACAGCAAAAGCTGTTAAAAGGAGGTAATAGTTGAGATCCGAGAATGCTAATTTCAACAATGGATCTGATCAGTGAGAAGGTACATACATGAAAATACATAAACCTCTCAAACATGGACACTCCTTGGTTTTTATTCTAATATGTTTCTATTGATATTTTAATTTTACTATATTGGAAAGAGGATTAAATTAAAATTAGATCTATCTCACATGCATTTAATATGTTTCTATTTTAAAAAAAAAAAATTTCATATTTATATGTTCAAGTAAATTTGAAAACAATATCTTTTTAAATTAAATTTTAACTTATATTGGAGAAAATTATGTGAGGATGAAAAATGATAAATATAAAAATAATACCTTGCATTAAAATAAAAAAAAATAATTTTAACATGCTGTTCAAGTAACAGAAGGTTAACATTGACTATATTACTTGACTGTTTCTACTTCAAGATGTTGGTGATCATGGCTCTCTCCAATTTCCTGTCCTTTCTAGCTCTTAGTAAATTTTCTTTCTGTTATCTCTCCTAAGCCCAGTTCTGCCAACCATTTACACAAACTCGTTAGGTTAGGCAGCATTTTCCTTTGTCCCTCTAACCTTTAAAATGTCTTGTGAATCTCAAATTTTCCAAGCCCCCTTTCCTCATTATGTACCCTAAAAATGTCAGCTATCTTTTTATAATTTTAAGTGTCCTTTTTGCAACCATTTTCTCTGAAACTTTGTTGTTGCTCACATGTTTAGTCAGTGGTATTCTCATCATCCTTCTGTAGAACCAGATTTCTGTAGCTTCAAGTCATGTTACATTTTGGAAAAGATTTAATTTATTTTATATAGGCTTTTCGTTTTTAGCATGATAAAAGTGACAAACAAAAACAGAACAAATATAAAAAAAATGTTCATTATTTCAACTAAGATTTCATATAAAAACTGAAAAAAAAAGTTCACTAAGTAGAAGTAATTGTAGTAGCAGTAGGCATCCATTTATCTTGCAAGATAATGGTAGTGACATGTCTGGTCAAAATTCAGTCCTTTGGTGGTAGGACTGGAGACCTCACCAGGGTGCAGTCCAGGATGAGGGTATATAAAGTCTGTTCACTGTCCCTTCATCTTGGCCATACTGGCAAGAACCAAAAGAATACAAGATATTACATTTGGGGCCTGTCTTGGCTGCAGGAGTTGCTGGAGGTTTGTCAGTGTTGACAACTAATGACCTTTGGGGCTCCACTCTAGACTTTATGTCTGGATTTACTTTCATAACCTTTTTCATGCTTGGATATGCCTGCAAGGCAGCGGAGTCTTAAAATTAGGGTTTTTCTTCCCCTAGAAGGAAGGCACTGTGGAGTAATGGATAACAGCTCAGATTGAAGAATCGGAGAGCTGAGTTTGAATTTCAGTCAAATCCATTATATTCACTTACATGCTAATACCCTTGGGAAAGGTATGAATCCTCTTCTTCTCCCCCAAGCTATGGGTAAATTGCAGGACAGACCGGGTTCTATAGCCTTGAATGGCAACTGGTCTACCACAGAAAGAAATGGAAACCTACTGTGGGGAAAAAAAATCTGTCTCGTCAGTCATGTATCGAAAGATACATGATTGCCTCAGTATGTATCATGTATGGCACATAACTGATTGCCCCTAGATGAACTGCCTTATCAAGTTGAAAATATCAAATTAACAAGGACAACAAATTCCATATATACATAATGCATTAAAAAAATTCAAATGAATGTGAATAAAGAAACAGGGTGATCATGCCTCTTCACAACTTCCTATCCCTTGTAGCTCTTACTAACATTTGTTTTTTTGCTATTCCTCCCACTTTCTGTCCCACTAACCATTAACATTTGCTGATCAGGAAGATGGCCTGCTGCCTCCCCTGGTCCATTTTGCCTTCAATATATCCTGTGAGTATCAAATTCTCAAAGCCATCTTTCCTCATAATGAGTCCAAGAATTTTCAACTCTCTCTTCCTGCTTCTAAGTATAAGTGTCTTTTTTGTTTGCATTTTCATTTAAAATTCATTGTTGCTTATGTGCTCAGTCTATGATATTCTCAGCATCCTTCTATAGAACCACATTTTTGTAGCCTCTAGTCATCACTTTATCTGTGATGAAATTGGCCAGCTTTCATTGCCAAATAGGAGGATTAATATTACAAATTATTTTATTTTATATAAAATTGTATGAATTTTATTTTAAGTGTTCCAAATTAACAGTTGATCGATTTGTTTTTTTTGGATTATCAACCTTTTTCAGCTTATTTAAAAACAAAACATATTTTTGGATCATAAGAATTTTTTGGAGATAATGATTTTCTGATACAAGTCTTACTTCCATTATTTACATTGTTCAGACTGTTGTCCTCATCTTTATTGCCATATTCACGTGTCTGCCATTGTATGCTCCAGCCTTCTTCAGGTGATTGAAATTTCAAACTAAACCCTCTATTTTGTTCATTGGGGGGGTAGATTGTTCTAGTTCCACGTGCTATGCCTCTTCCAGATGTCTCAGTTATCTCCCTTTAACTCAACTCTCCTAGGTTTTGTTCACCAGGTATTGAACTCACAACTCTTAGGTCAAGTCATTGGATCCAACCAATGCTTTTATCCACTGGGCCATGTATCCTTGAGGATAAAATAAAGGGTTTAAAAGGTTGTCACACATAAAATGATGCATTTTTTGGTTGATTGTTGATCCAGTCATGTAATGAAGTAACCTCTTTAGTATATAAAATCTTCCCAATGGATGGATGAGAAAACAAGTGAAACTGTACTGTCATCTTTGGAAATCAATTGCAAGCATTTAGTTGAACATCAGTTGTAACTTCCTTCCACACACACACACTCATATATATATATGAGAGAGAGAGATTGAAATAGTATATTCAAAACATAGTCCTAAGTTTGGTGAAGAGAAAGAGTGTCATTTTACTGTAAAATAATATGTACTCTCAATGTTGCAAAAAAATGATAGAATTCCAGTTGAAGGATTCAAAGAAAACTTTATTGTTCTTTTATATTCATTCAACCTCTTTCCTACAATCATCTTCCTTCTACCTCTTTTTACATTCATATTATGTACCCTCATTCAGTAACCCTCTGCTTCCAGTGGCTCTTGAGCATTGTACTGACTGAACTTTAGTAAAAAAAAAAAAAAAAAAAAATTGAAAACTGTTTTGCAGACTAGAAATTCTTCAATAAAATCAAACTGAAGTTGTCTTAAATTAATTTATTTCTCTTATTATTTTTTTATTTTTTGAAGGATTTTTGAGGGAGGGAACTGTGAACTTGTAAAAGGGGCAAGGGAAATATTTTGATTAAATAAATAACATTTTTTATGAATTTAGCTTGAGTAAATCAGCATTGTCATGTTGAAACCGACAATTATTAAAGCTCATTTTATATGTTCAAATAGTGTTTTATAAAGGAGTGCTAAAAAGTTTTCAGTCAGACCAAGAATCAGTTAAAAAAGAAAATATTTTGTTTTGGGTCATTTGGTTAGATTTTGTGAAATAGGTGGGTCCTCGGGAATTATTCAATATTCAATACTCTTTTTGTATAAATAAAAAAATTTTCCAAAATGAATATACAGTGTTATAAGAAGATTGATTTAATATTCTTTAAGTCATAAATTCTAAGAAATATTGTCAATCAGAAGGTAATTATAACAGATGAATTATTAAAGCAAACATTTGTCATTAGAGAAATGAAATTAATAAGTAGTAGGGGTGGGAGCATAAAAGTCATGTGTTCTGGTTGATAGGTTAAGAAGCAAACACCAAAGAGGTCAAAAGAAAGAGGTCAGGGGCTAATGTAGGTCAAGTAGTAGAGTAATTGGAGCAAAACTGACTACAATCTGATCCCCCACCCAATATAAATCAAATAAATGCAAGAAAGACACTGTTATCATTAAATACCTTCTTCCTTTTTTTTTTGTAGGGGGGACAGAGGAGAGCAGTAGACACATCAAACCTGAAAAAAAAAAAAAAAAAAAAAAAAAAAAGACATAATCCCTAACCAATAAACTGCTTCTATCCAAGAAGGTCTAGTTAAAAAGGTAGTGGCAGACAACAAAAAGATCCTGTACATTCTGCTATGGTGCCAAATTAGGAATTGTCAAGTGGGGTGACTATGTTCACCATTACCAAGATATAATGATTTACTTTTCTTTAGCTCTTCTGATATTAGATGCTATCATTTTGAAGCAGGAGTGGCGAGATGGGAGAAGGAATAATAATCAACTGCCAAATATAAATATTTTCATATGTCCTTTACACTGGATCTATTTCAGTTGGACGAGAAGTAGTGACAATCAGCAAAGAAAGAGATGCAAAGATTTACATTTCAATTTTAATATACAATCAACATATATTACAAGAAACCACACATGCAAGCATATATCCAGGCTAGCCAACTGATATCAAAATGATGTTCAAGTTCCTTATATAAACATAGCAAATATTTGCTTTTCACTTAGGAACATCCCTCTACCCATATATTTTAAATCGTCTCCAGATTACTTAGAATACTTAATAAAATATAAATGCTCAGTAAATAATTGTTATAAAATATAAGTAAGAACAAAAATTTTGGCAGGAAACCAAAATCTGAGGATAAAACAACCAACTAGTATCAAAATAAATTTTATCAAACATTTCCTATTTTAAATGAAAACATTACTTATTTTCCAACCCACAAGCTGAAGTTATGACTACTTCCCCTCACCAACCCAAGCATTTTTTTAACCCATGACTTATTTCCTAAAACCATTACTGTACGTACAGTGAATGATCAAATGTGTCAAATGTCATTTGCTAAGTTCTGTGTTGCAAATTTCTCACTGAACATGCACCTAATTGTAACTACTTGAGGTTGATAAGATATTAATTGAAAATTAAGGCTCATGATGCGAAGAATAATCAATATACTGAAAATAACTAAATCAAGCATTGAAAATGATCAGCATAAGCTAGGTTATGTTAGTCACTTTGATATGTAGCTTCCAAATAAGCTAGAGAAAAAAAAGCACTATTAGACTGTAAAGGTTTTATTTCTGCAACAAATTCTTGTGAATGATGCAAAGTAGATACTATACAGCAATATATAATACAAAAAGTCCTAGGGAAAGTGTAATGAATCATCAATAATCATACCAAAGGCCAGTTTTTATCCAAAGAATGTAATGTCACACATATGGAAGGATTGATAGAGTCCTTCAGTTCTCATATGAGTTCCTTCCTGAGAACTAGATGATTGACTTGAATAAGTACTATTCCTATTTCAACCAATGAAAGTCAATGGAAAGTGCCCAGAATTTGTTTAAAGAACAAGTATAATAATTCATCAGCATCATGCTTGATTAAATGTTTCTCTGATGAGCAGGTAAGTTTTCATTCATGTGCTATATTCATAAAATATTACACTTTCAGATTAACATTTAATTTGTTTTTGGTGCAAATGCTTTTAAAGCAATAAATGAGTTCTCTGGAAGACTGCAAAAGGTATCTATAGCAGCTCTTTGTTAAAAAACAATGAAATATTCTGGTAGGATGAAATTATGAAGTTGTTTAAAATACAGCAAAGAACAAAACAGTAAATGTTATGTTCAATAAAGTTGAAAAGAAAAAAAGTCTTATTTTTATGTAATAAACTAAATGGTTTTCGATTATTCAAAAAAAAAAAAGCTTTTTGTTGGGACTGTCCTGGTCACAAATGATCGAGTGAAAATTATTTTGGTGAATCTACTTAGAAAGGTGTAGGTATTTTAATTTACCAAATTTTTAAATTAGACTTTAGTTCAGAGGGTTTAACTAAATTGGAAAAATGTCCACTTAAATCTCATAGATGTTTTAAGCAAAATTATTAATTTCTTTTACATTATTGTTCCTGCAATATAAAGCTCAAGAGGCCCTGAAGGTACATGGTTATTGAATAAAACTGTTTCATTGATAATAGAGGAGGAAGTAAGAAGAGCATATTATGAGGATATATTTCAGCAACATATTTTCACAAATATTCTTGAGAAAAGCATTTGTCACAAAGCCATTTACAAGCCAGTAGCACACTTGGGTAATATGTTAATAACTAAAATTACATTAAGTTGAATGCATCTTCATTGTGACACACTTTACTACTGTGAAGCAAAAATGTATAAAACCAGAGCAATTTTGACAGGGAAGAACTTCTGGGTGAAGTTGAGAACTTTTAAAAAACACCCACTTTGTAATACATTTCTGAAGTGATGGATGCAAATCATGTACGGCTTTATTTGATTGTACCAGTGACAGAATTATGAAATTTGTCACACAAATGAGCCTGTCATTTTCAGGTACTTACTAGATATACTAAATTTGTATTGAACTACTTCTATTTAAAAGATAACAAAAATAAATTGTGATAACCGGAAACTTTGAAAGAAAGTTTATACACAATATCAGATGAAATAAATATAGGATAGATAACAGTTGACACTAAAGAGGTTAAGTTTGTAGTGATCAAGGAAACATCCTCTTGGGAGTCTGCCCCAAAATTATGCATAAATAATGTTAGTAAATCAAAATATCCAACATTTATTACAGAATTGTAGTATAAACAATGAGAAATCAAAACTTCCAACAATATGAGGGATCCTGAGAAGTTCTCAACATGAGCTACTTCCTAAAATTTAACCAAATATCAAAACTTTTTGGGGGTTCCATTTTGGTCAGGTTGAGAACTTTTCAGCACTCAACTGTACAACCAATTTTTGTTAATTATCACACTAGAGAGAGTACAAAAAAACATAGTAGATATATTATTCTCCTCACCAAGTTTTGAAACAGAAATTTTAATAAAAAGTAACTAAGTCAAGTAATCCTTTGTCATTTAGTTCATAATTTACAAATGATACTGTTAACTCTTGAATATTCACTATGATGATGATGGCTTACTTTCATTCAAATGTCTTTATTTTTTTTTTATCTGGAGATTACTTAATGCTTGGAAAATAAACTCAAGAATCAGCTCTTAAATCCTAACTAAAGATGTATTGGTTTGCTTTATAAACCTTGTAAAAGGTATGTGTTAACTTATACCTGTGCCCAATTCTACTCTCAGATGTTTCACTAAGATCAGATATCTGGCATACCATGATGGTTGACTAAAAGTAGTAAATTTAGGCATTGTTTCCTTTTAGTTATGAAGGTGATGACTGCCAAATAATTTCTATCATCCTTCATAAAATACCCAGCATGCCACCCTGATTAAGAAACAAACCAAACAAGATTTTAGGGTACTGAGCAGACAGAATCACAAAGTGAAGTTTTTCATCAAAGCATTTTTTTTTTTAAGATTGATGGAAAATCTTTTTGCATGTTTTCAAAAAATTCTTTTATTTAAATAAATTTATAACATGATTTAGTCATCAAAGCATTTTTAATGGATTTCTTGAAGAAAGATCATTTGAAGGTGACAAGGTGAAAAAATTATCCCCATTTTATGATCATTTGCTGTGTCATATGGCACATGAGGATAGAAACTTTTTCCTTTCAGCAAAATCAAGGAATAAATTTCTTTCCCAGAAAAAAAGGTTTTTTCTTCTTTAAATAGTTCATTCAAATGAACCAATTGCTCACTGTAGTGTTGGGAAGTAATAGTTTACCAAGAGTCCAGCAATTCATAATGAAAAATAAAATCTTGTCAAACAAAGGACCTCCTCCTCAATCAGTAGATTCTATTCAAGATGAGGTGTTGAAGGCTTTTCTGGGGTGAGCCCTAATTTTCATTTTGGTTTCTCATCATACATCCATTTTTTATCACATGTGACACTTTATGGTGATCAAGAAGAGAACACTAAGAATTAAATACAAATGTTCTTTGTAATAAGTTCAGGTGAAACAAATTTTGTTCTGATGGAATTACAATTGATAGATTGCAAAAATAATAGATTTGAATAAAGTTCAAAGAAACTTGTAAGAGTTCATTAAAAGTAATATCAACTTGATACATAACAGTAATTTAAGTTTAGCAGAAATTGTTCAAATTATAGTCACAGTGACTAACATCACATCTGCACAAATATTCTTGAGAAAAGTATTTGTCCCAAAGTGTTGTTTTTGGACACATTTTAGCAGTAATTATGCTAAAATTAGGTTATGTCCAACATATCTTCATTGTGATAAACTTTATAAATAATATTAAACAAAAATGTATAAAACTAGAGCAAAAAGTGACTTTTAAAATATAAATTTTCTAGAATTTATTGTGATAGCTTAAGGCAGTCAACTCAGAAGAAATTAAGAATCTTTTGGTTCATGACAATGCAATAAAACTTGTAGCTTAATAAATAAACAGTGACTATATTAAGAGAATTAATGTCCAGGAGAAATAAGGAAAAATGATGGGAAAGTTTATCATGACAAGAAAAAGAAAATTAAAAAAAAAAGAAAAAAACGACAATGATTTTTTTTTTTTTTTTTGAATGTTAGTAAAAAGGTTCATGTGACAAAACAGTTAGTTAAAAGTGATGTACATTTAACAGGCAAGAGAAAAAATTATAGAAAATGCAGACATATATCAAAGAGGACAGCAGAGAAGAAAAAATGAGAAAGAAATACTTTACTTTTTATTCTCCTAAAAGAGAGAAAGGGAAAAATAGAAAGAAATGTATAAATGATCCTGAAAAAAATATAACTTTTGAGTGAAATCTAAAACAAAGGAAAGGAAGAGTGAATTACAATTGGATAATGATGGAGCAGACAGAAAGATAAAAGGTAGACAAGAAAGATAAAGAGAAGAAAGGAAAAGAAAAAAAATTGAAATGTATAAGATGGAGAGCCCAAGTTTGGATGATATAGAAACAACATTCATTGGAAATAAAGAGGAGGAAAAGGCAAATAGTGACAGATTTCAAATAGAGGTGAGAGAGAAAGCAAGATAGTGACTTGTGTTTCAAATAGAAGATTAAAATAAGAAAGAGTGATAGAGTTGAAGCAAAAGTAAAAGAGAAATGAGAAATAAAGAGAGGAAGAAAAGGACAATGAAAAATAAAAATTAAGATTATATATATAACATTTATTAAACAATATTAAACAAAAGAAAAAGGTGAATGCAACGTGACAGAAAGAGAAATAAGAATTAAATAAAAATTATACAAGAGGAAAACTCTCAGACATCCCTGACTATAAAGAGATGAATGTACCGTGCCTGAAGTGTACTTCAACAGAACATCTGAGCCACATAGGCAGAGTGTGGGATGGAGTGCACAATGGCATATGTTGTTAAGACAAAATTTTAAGCAATGAAAAGGAAAGTGAAATAGGCAGTTTAAAAATAAAATAAACCAAGTAAATAAAAATAATTAAAATAGATTTTAAAAAAAATATTGAACAGATCAGCACATCACATCTGCCATGGAAATTAACAAAGAAAAAATATTAAATATATGAAAAGGTATTGAAAACTTCTTGAGCCAGATCTCAAAATCAGACTAAATGACCAAATATCAGACCTTTGGTCAAGGCTAAGAACTTTTAAAAACACCTCTTTCATAATACATTTCTGAAGTGATGGAAGCAAATCATGTATAGCTGTTTGGCTGACCATACTGATGTCAGAAACATGAAATTTATTGGTCATACAAATGAGCCTATCATTTTCAGGTACTTACTAGATATGCCACCTTTGTACTGGACTACTGTTAAAAAAAAAGAAAAAAGGAAGAAATAAAACTACAGGTGATAACCATAAACTTTGAAGGTAAGTTTATACATAATAGAAGATGAAATAAATGTTTAGAAAATAGGTTAAAGGGTAGAAAGAAAACCATTTGAAACTCTAAAAAGGTAACAGATTAGTATTGGCATCACGCCAAGACATGAAACAGGGCCAAACTATCAAGAACAAGTTGTCATCTATTTACCAGGAAGAAATACTACCAAATGCATCTCTACTATGTAGACAATATAGAGATGTTTCTTTTAAAAAAAGACACGCTGCAAATTGAATATTTTCTTTCTTTTTTTGCCAGAGGAAAAGAAATGATCACTTAATTTTATGCTCTTAATTCATTAAATATATTTGGCTACCCAAATAAGTTTCCATTATTTTTTTTTACCGTTAATACTTTTACATAAAAAGAAAGTGCATACAATCTCCTCACAGACAAAGAAGAGACAGGAGGTAACAGAAATGTGGTTCTACTGAGAATATCATTGACTGAACATGTAAGCAATGAAGAAGTTTTAAGAAAAACAAACTTAAAAGCATTTATACTTAGAATCAGAAAGAGAGAATTGAAATTTCTAGGACACATCACATAGAAAGATTACTTAGAGAATTTGACACTCACAGGACATATTAAAGGCAAGAGGCATAGAGGAAAGCAGTGCCTAACCAAATGAGCTTGTGTAAATGGATAGCAGAACTGGGTTAAGGAGAGATAACAAAAAGACAAAATTTACTTAGAGCTAGAAAAGACAGGAAATTGTGGAGAGCCATGATTACCAACATCCTGCAGAAGAAACAGTCAAGTCATGTAGCCAATGTAGCAAGGAGGGGCAGCGGAAAGCATCAAATAACCTACAGATGAGTTTGTGTAAATAAGTGGTAGAACAGGAATTAGGACAAAGGGTAAAAAGACAGCTCTTACTATAAGAGCTACAAACATACAGGAAGTTGTGGAGAGCCATGATCGCTCCTGTCCTGAAGATAAAAGAAGAATAATGAAGAAAACAATCTTTCACCAAACATTTATGATTGTCACTTGTAAGATGACGACAAAAGCAAAAGTGAAAGGTAAAAATCAAGACTTTTTTAAAAGTATAATCTTTTTTCTTCAATATTAATATTCTCTGTTTAAAATAAATCAAACACATTGATAAAAAGATACACATTGATAACATTACCAAAATTTTCATTTGTTTTTTATAATATCCTAAAAAAGGACAATTTTAGTAATTGAAATTCAAAAATCAGTTATTGCTATTACCCCATAGCTTCTTTGAACTATTATTTTCATCCTTGTTGTTGTTTTTACAATATTTCTGCTATTCTTCAGCCTTCCTAAAGTTGTCTAATATTTTGAGATATGTAATTACTGTTATTTCATTATTTATTCAAACTAGTATTTTTGTCCTTAATTTCTAGTCGATGCACTCTTCAGTAATCTTCAAGAGTTTAGCAAATTGTTTTTATTTTTCTTCTAATGAATAATTCTACTTCTGATCATGAAGAATTTTTTTTGAGGCAGCAAAGAATGACTAAAGAAAAAGTTACACAAACTGGTGACAGAAAGAATTAGTCTTCAGAATTTATATATTAAGCACCACTTTATCTAAGCAATAAGTTCTTTACTAAGTATCAATAGTTAATGATCACAAAAAAAGTTTGTCTATGAAACTCTGGAATCTGGGAACTGAATGTAACATCAATCTGCTAAATGACAAATTTCATATTTGTATTAATTATATATATATATATATATATATATATATGAAACATATATCAATCTAACACATTTCACTTTTATTAAGGTTTCAGCAGAGATTGAGAGAAAAGAGACAAAAAGACAGAAACACTGGTATTTTTAATTATGTTTGGGTCAGTTCTCATTGGTCAGGCACATATCACATTTCCTATTTGTTCTTTTATTTTATCATCCTGTCAGATTCCAATCTGCATTTGATCTTTAACTCATACATACATACAAGTTTTATTAAAAACGACTGACAAGGTACTGTGGTTAAGTTTTTTTTATTTAATTTTTCTTGTGTTCTTATAATTTTTTTCTTTTCTGGGCATAAATTATGTACTTACCTTGTTGGCTGCTGTGTCATGTAATTTAATAATTGTATATTTGAGCAGCAATTCCTCTTTTATACAAGTTTCATTAAAAATGACTGACAAGCTACTGCGGCAGCCAACAAGGAAAGTACTTTCTTAGTTGGCTTTTAATACACACACACACAATCTAAGTAAGATGTTCTTTAATAAGTTCTAACAGTTAATATGTCCTCCGAGATTACCCAGCTAAATACATAAATATAGGCAATTATCCAATTTAACTAAAAACATTAAATTGCGCCAGACAAGAAAGGTGGGATGCATTTTATTTTTTACCTTTTCAATGTTCTTTTGAAATTTCAGTTTTAAATGATATTCTTCACCTACATCAACTTATTTTTTCATAAAAACAAATATTTAGTTTAAAATTTTCTCACTGTACAAAAGGCCAACCTTTGGGAGAACTTTTTTCACGTAAATATAATTTACTTCAACAATTAATGATAAATGGTTGTTACTTGAAAAAGGAGAAATAAACAAAGAAATCTCATTCAAACATGAAATAAATAAAAATTAGGTATCTAGACTTTTCTTTCTATATTTTAAAATACATTGCAATGATCTAAATATTATCTTTGAAGTTTTAATACTGGTTTTAATTACAAGAAAACAGAACAATGTTTGTCAAAAAGAAAAATTATTCTTGTTTATTCACAGCAATTTTTATACCATTTTAGACTATATTTAGTCATTTACTTTTTTTAATGTCAAATTTTTAGTTTTGTTTCAGTTAAAACTAAATTTCAATGAAGATAATGAAATTATTGCAATAAATTTTAAAATGAAAATGCAACTGTGAGGATAATCTACAAAAATCTTTGGTGGATGATACAGGGTATAGCAGAAATAAATCACATAATGCTAAGACAGTAGTGGCAATGGTGTCTTCATCAAGATAATGTATTTCTGCTGCACACTATATAAATACTACATTTAACTTGTTATTTGCATAATGACTTTGTCACATCTCCAATAAATACAATTTTCTTCTCCAATTACATCATATTCATGAAACTGGTGCAGTATCCCAATGGTTCGCAGTTAGAAAAAGGAATTTAGTTTTTAATGTTCAAAAACTAAATGAATGGAATTACATGCCTTTTACATTAAATTTAATATTCAGCTAAGGGAAAAAAATATGACTGGCCAAATCTAATTATTCAAGCTAGCTGTAAAGGAGTATATGCTATTGGATCATCCCAATCAACATAGCTGCTTCCTTCAAAATCAGCAATGTCTTATGTGCTGTTTTTAGTTTGTTTTTTTGTTTTGTTTAATTAATTCTTAACTCAGGAGTTTGAAGTGAGGGAAAATACATTAATTTAGTTCTTGACAACTCAAACAACACTGGCAGTAGGTCAAGTCCATGAATTTACAATATATTTTGTACTTTTCTTTTTTGCATAGAAAATGACCAAATCGCATACTTACAAATAAGAACAATTCTACCATATAAACTTGAATATAATCTTATTAAAATAAAGATGCTAAAAAAGGGTTAATTTGTGTAAATAAGTCACAAATTGTATTTAAATTCAAATTACCCTAAACACAGTAAAATCTAGAAATAAACTTAGTCTGGAAATCATTAAATAAAAATTTGATCCAAATAAAAAATAACCAGTTACTAACATTTCATAAAAATTTCTCAGATTACATAACTAGATTCAAACTTATGACATGTTGCTAAATAATACACCTTCAGAATACATTTTGCATTCAGTTTCTTTATTTATAAATTACATGAAAATGAATAAGAAGCCTATGTGAGCACTGTCAAATGAGCTTTCTGTTTTTACTCAATAATAACTTGGAAAAGCACAATTTTCAGACAAAAGTAAAGCTCTTCTTCCAAGGTTGATTGGTTTTGCAGCAGCATATCAGTCTCTATGGGTTATTTATTGACAAAATTTAAATATTTTGTTGGCAATTTTTTTTTTTTTGAGATAATAATGGTTTTAGTGATACAAGTTTTCCTAATTAACCCATAGTTTTGAGGAAAAGTGATGGATTCATGTCTTTCCCAATGTTATTTGCATGTAAGCGAATATAATGAACTAAACTGAAATTGGAACTTGGCCCTCTGATTAACAATTCTGAGCCATTACACCATCTGCACATCCAACATTACAGCAGCCAATACACCAAAGTGGTGGTCTCCAAGTATACAATCAACTACAACTAAAATCTATAATACTGATCAGGTATAGCAGATGAAATCAAATTGCTCACAGGTACACTTGTGGTTTTAAAGTTGATGTTTCTTTTTGTTTTTCTTACCATTCTAACATTAATATTTCAAATCTATTTCCTCAAAATAATACTGAACTGCCTCATTCATTGTACCCCAATAATTTTGAATTATTCATTGTAATGTTTTAGACCTCTTGCCTATAATGACTCATGAATTTGACAGGCATTGGTAAAGCTTCATATTTTGGCATTTTCTGTGTTCATGAGTCACCAAGCACAGGAGGTCTAAGACATTGGCACAAAACAAACAAGATTTGATGGGGAAAGTTGTCATCCAGTCATTCAAAGTTGAATCCATTTAGTAGTTAATTTATTTAGCCTTTATTCTTGATTTCAAGTATATTAAATAACAATAGATGTAGAGGAAAATAATTACATAACATCTACATTTATTTTTATATACATCTTGAATTGGGATCAAATACAAATGAAACATGGACCCAAATCCAACAGAATGATAAGATACAGATAAAGAACAAATAGGAAATGTTTATAAATCTATCATGTTTCGCTTTTGTTAAAGCTTCATAAGAAAATGAGATATGGAGAAAAAAGAAATTCTGGTATTTTTAGTTTTGTGTTTTTTGAATTTCATTGGTTAAGTAGACTTCATGTGAATTTGACTCGTCAAACAGCATTTGTGGGTATAATTCATGTTTGAAAGTATCATAATTCTAGTGTGTTAAATGTACCTGCCTTAAAAATATACTAAATAAAAAATCATAGCAAACTAACTATATAATCTCTATATATACTTGAAAAATATATACTTCAAGGAAAAACATGTATGTATTTCAGTCAGTTTTTTTATGCACATTTTATATATATATATATATATATATATATATATATATATAAATATAAATAAATTCCCAAGAGGATAGAATCCAGGTAGAACTCAATATCCAGGACAGAGTAAGAATATAATATAAAAGGCTCAAACACTAATATTCCATGGTTATAATTTATTACATTGGAATCGTAATCACAAACCATGGAATATTAGTGTTTGAGCCTTTTATATTATATATATATATATATATATATATATATATATATATATATTGAAAAGGAGCAGGGTGCCAACTACGAGGGTTTCATGAAAAAGGTAACTGAGCATTCTAATGTAACCATCTAGCTGGTTCAGTCCTCACTGGGTGCTCTACAGTCATGATATTGGATCAGATTAAGCTAAGTAAATAATTATGTGTGCATGCATATATACATAGATGGAGCCCACACAAGGAGTAGTAACACATAGTCTGAAGATTAACTGGAGGTTGAAATTAACAGTCACCATACAGTGTTTTTTTTTTCTGTGTCCTTCTACACTGTCTATATCTACAAAGGTTCTACATCCAATATTGAGCACTTTCCTCCATAAATATAGCAAATTTTAAACCATATATGTGTGTGTGTGTGTGTGTATGTCTATGATGCTCTATATAAATGTATTATATCTAATACATAAGTATTATGGATGGGAGATCAAAACCCCCAAATTTCTGAAAAATTGATATATATTAAACATTGCATTTACAATATACAGGCTAATATCATGTACTAACAACTTGATAATGACTAATAGAATAGTAAATGCTCAGATATATAGAACATTTGAACAGTTTTTACAGACTTTATGTCTATAAAGGAAAACACATGTACAAGTACAAGCTTAATAAAAATCTTAATTGCTGTACCTTGTCAGTCATCTTTAATAGAACTTGTATAAAAGAGGGACTGCTGCCCAAATATATATATATATATATATATATACATACACACACACACACACACACACAAACATACACGCAATATTATTTTTCTCTATATAAAAGTAATGTAAACATTTGTTTATTAGCCTAAACTGTTATTTGCTAAAACCTCCTGATGAGTGGACAGAATGATTACTAAACAGTCTGTCTATAAAACTCCAGAGTTGGGGTGCTGAATATAACATTAATCAGCTAAATGGCCAATTTTATTTCTATTAATCCTGTTATGTCTACATACATGTATACACATATGTGAAAATAATTTATATATGAAGCATTATGCATGTGTATAGAATCAGAAATACATATACACTAATTTGAAACTTACAATTCAGACACTAAAAATATTATGGTCCCACTTATTGTTTATAAATAATCAACATAAATTTTAATATTCATTGATCAGTTTTCTGAACAAAAGTATTCAGTTCATGATACAAATTAATTGTATAGAGATTAAGAAGCAGCAATTGTAAATAAAATCTTCAAAAAAATCATGTGGACAAATTCAGATTTTATTATTAATAAGCTTAAATAAGGCTAAAGGTAAATTAATAGATTAATAAATTTAGATAAGGCCAAAGGTAAATTAACAGATTAATAAATTTAGATAAGGCCAAAGGTAAATTAACAGATTAATAAATTTAGATAAGGCCAAAGGTAAATTAATAGAAAGACAAGGTCAGTGTTGTATAATTCTTGTTTGGAAAGCCTACCTTAAAAATCAGCATGAGAAATCCTAGCTTTTAAGTACGGATTTCTGTTATCAGTGGGTAATAAAATACTATTACAGCCATAGATTGGGATTTGGCCCCTTTTTTAAATACAACTGTGAGAAGGAATCTTGTTGAATTCATCCAAATAAAAGTTTACATACAGAAAAGTAGAGTGACTTAACATTATAGCAGATATAGTTTAAAAATAATTTCTATTTCTTGAATATGATCAATAGCACTTGTCAAGAGAGTTTCGAACAAGGAAATGTAAAACAGAATTTAAATCATAAGAACATTTCTCTTCTTCCAAAATGAGCAATCAGTTGCTTAGAAAATTTTACAGGACCAAAAAAAGGACACTTACGAAGAAGTGACCACTGGTCATTATTATGTATTATTCATTGCAATGGGCACCTGCAGTAGAACAATGATCAGCAGACATTTTCTGCAAGTTAATCTTCACAACTGCTGCCTTATACCAAAATAGGCTAAACATTGCAAATTTTTAGGATTCCTGCCATAGAACAAAGCGGAACAAGTCTTAATAAGCTACAAGATTATTATATACATTTAATGCACATGTAATTTAAGAACAATAGTCCTGATCTTGGTAGATATTTGTAATTCAATTTTTTCTATATGATTGAATAATAAAGAACCAGGAGTAACACAGAGATCACACAATGACTTTTAAGAAAAATTAATACAAATGCAGATTTTCATCAAGTTTAACTGAACTAAGTTCAATTATTTCAGGTTGTTAATAAATAAAATGTACTTTTTTAAAATTCCATAATTGAAAATTAACTAGTCCTAGACAAAATAACACACACACACACATACATATGAGAGAGAGGCACTGAAAAATTCTTAGCACCTACAAAAAGATAAAACATGTTTTGGTCATTTGGTCAGATTTTGGGAAGTGGGTCAGGCAAAGAACTTTTCCATATCCGCTCTCTCTCTCTCACACACACACAGAGTATAAAGGTCAAAATTGTGAAGTTGGTTTTAAATAGACTTTCAAAGCTAACATATATAAGTTGAAAGTGTTAAGAAAAGTGAAGCTAAACTAGGTCATGTATTAGGACAGTAAGAATCTTCACTCCCGACTGACAAGAGACTCTTAGCAAACTGAGGTGTTAGGGGAAGAGCTAGGGTTCCCGCCCACACCAATGAATCTCTCCTCAGCACAGGTTACAAAACAGCTGGACACCACATCACATATTTACACAAACAAGTACAAGATCTGTTTGGAGTTCATCATAAAATCCACCAAATCTACAAAGTGACAAGAAACAGTGTGCAGTTGTGTGGGAGTCTGTTGATAGTAAAACATTCTAGTGCTGGACACCGGTTGACCGGTCACAGTGCACAGAAGGTGGGCACTCTCTGTAGAATTAAGGAAGTCTGTTATCGCCAGCCAATAGTAAAAGGTCACTAAGATATGCCAATATATCCTTGTTTTGCAAGATATTGAAGATGGGCTACCTGCTGCTTTTATTCTGCATCTTATGATTCAGGCAAAGAGAGGAGAGAGTCTTCTTAAAACACATGGGTCAAGTATTTACGACTAATAAATGTCGCTTGGGTTACTTCGCAATTTCTGCATTAATAAATCAAATTAATATGAATATATGAACAAATGAATATTAAATTATATTGTATATGAAAAGTTTGATCAATTGGTGTGCAACATAGCAAAGTAATACTTCCCTTTTGGTAAAATATTAATGGACCCACATTTTCAATTTGACAATCAAGAAAGCCCAGAGTGTGTCTCTTTCATAATACAATTCACAAGAACCACAAAGTTATGCTCGTTCAAGTGAATATTTTTCATGATCAATCTTCAATCCCAATTGAGACACCAGATTAAGAAAACAAACTTACAGTTAAATAATGAACCACTTGTAAAATGTAAAACAAATGAAAATGCATGTCAGTTATTTAATCTTCTGTAAACATGTTTTCTCAGACAGAACAAGAGAGCAAAACAGAGATATATTCTTATTAAACATATAAAAGCATTATTTTCTTGATAAGGCTTGCATTAATACTTGTCAAGACAAACCCTGATTTTTCAATGTATTTCAATAATAAAATCATTAACAAGCTATTTAGATTATATATAAATTAACTCTGTTGTTAATGACATTTGCATTTCTAACCATTGGCAATTCCTTTTTGATTGTGTACAGACAGTAGCTAAAAGAAATCTTTAAAAATTGATTGATTTGTTTTTTATGTCTTATCAACCCTTTGTGAGTTATTTAATGCTGAACCATATATTTTCAATTCTAAGAATAATTCTTTTTTTTGGGAGTGAATATTTCATGAACAATTTTTTTAGAATAACAATGATTTTTCCAGATACAAACATGTGCTACTATTTAACACATAACTGAGTAGAAAAGATGGAATCATCTGAAAAAGTTAGTGGACAAAAATAAACTGAAACTTTTCCCTACATGTACCTGTTATAAAAGCAGTTTGTGCCAAAAGACAATCACAACTATTGTTTCATTATTCCCTACAACCTGAATTTGTTGTCATAATATATTGATGAGCTTATTGACTTTTGATGTTTGTTTACTAAATCTTACATGTGTTTAATAATTAGCCAGTATGTAAATGTTCCTCTTATTTCAATACAGACATTTATTGAAACAAAACATTAATTTTCACAAGGTTAAATAGAGATATTTTCAGCCAACACTGAAAATTACTACAAAACCAAAACATCAAGCTGAAAACTTGAGTCATGTTCTTAAACAGCCTCATTAGATCAAGATTTTCATATGAATTTCATGCATGGCACCAAACTCGCAAAAAGGCTTTGAGTGAATGAAGCCTGAAGGTTATGGCAAAAACCATCACTTCTTTGAACGTTGTGGACTGGTGCTACAGAATCACAAAAAAAGAACTGTACCAAATAACAGAAGCTACTTCACTTGAGGACTACAAACAGCAGCAACAACCAAAATGGATAGTCCATGTAACTTGAAGAGAAAATAATGACATAATTAAGGTACTGACATTCCACACTACTTCAAATAAAAGCTAGGAAGGAAACACTCATCAATACTGGAAAGAGTAATAATAGCTATTTAGCTTGAAACATAAACCTATTTTCCTGAATATTAAGAGAAAGATTTTATAAATTTCAACTGAAAGCAGTACTGAGAAATGTTTTCTTGTAAGGAAATAGGTAATATTACCTTTACCAAATGGCTACTTTGGAAAATTACATGTGGTATCCATGAAATGCTGTCTGCTATGGTAGCAGTGGATAGCAATTGAAATCTGATGATTATTCCTAGTGAGTTAGATTATTATTGGGAATTTTGTTCTCAGGGTCTTGTCAACAGCAAAGTTATGCTTAGTAAAGATGTAATAGAAAATCTTTCATCCTGACATCAATTAGCAGTGAAGCAAATTTCTTGTAGATTTGAAAGCATACTCTTAAGAAATAGAGAAAAGATAAAATTGTTTTCAGGATCTTTATTCACATTTTCATTGTCCCAACTAACAATTACCAGTTAAATTTGCTATTGACAATGCAGATAATTACAGAAATTGTAGATCATCTCTCTTCTATTTTGTGACAATAACATGACTTAAAAATGACTTTGGTCAATGCGTTTCTCAGAAAAACATTAACAAACCAATGATAAAAGTGGCAGGATCAGAATCTCAATTTGTAATAAAGACTATTTTCTGGGAAGCTACAAACAGAACCAATTACTAATAGCTACTATTAATATTGCCAGTTGTCGCCATTTTCAAATTGGACTTCACAGCAAAGTTATGATTTTTATGCAATTTATTTCAAAATGAGCAGCTGGCTGTACTATCTTCAACACTAACAGCCTTTTTTATATATTTAATATCTGTAGACAATGTACCCACAAAATAAAAGATGAATATCTAATAATAATATGATAAACAGTAATGCACAGGTGTTTTGTTTTGTATACTATCAGAAACAAATGCTTAAAGCTTTAACCTAAAAAAAATGTTTCAAACAAATAAAACAGCTTTATCAAATAAAAATTATCTTAAAAATTAAATTTTAATTAAAGACAAAATAAGTAAACAAAATGATAATTAATCGATGATTTTGTTTTGTTGCTCCCAGTCAGATATCGTAAAATGAAAAATATTTTTTTAAATTCCTTATAACTAAATCACCTTCAAATGTTTACAAGGTGAAAAGTGATACTACATTTGTCATAGACTGCTGACACAGCAAGAAATCTGCAGACAAAGCAAGTATAATTTATTACTGTACAATATAAATCTTTATAGTTTATAATGAAAGGTAACTTATGAAAGTTAATTGATTCAATATTTTCAGAATGAATACATTTTAAGTACTTGTTGGGTTGGTTGATTCATTTTATCTGGTTTATATACCCTTTGCAGATTATTTAAAGCCAGAAAATAATTTAAAATTTTAAGAATTTTTTTTTTTGATAATAATGGTTTAGTGATACAAGTCTTACTAATTAACCCATAGTTGAGGAGAGAAGATGTTGTGGATTCCCACCTTACCCTAGGGTATTTGCATGTAAGTGAATAGAATGAACTCCAGCAGGAATTGGAATTCAGCTCTCTGATTAATAATTCCAAGCCATTATCAATTGCACCATCAACACAAATAAGCTTACAGCACCTGGTATTCCCAAGTAGTTACCCATTTAGGCACTAACCATGCTCAATGTTGCTCAACTTTGGTGATCATACAGGAACTAGTGTTTTGATTTAATCATAAGCCTTGATGTTATTATAGGTTTAAAAATGGACATATTTCATATATATATATATATATATATATATATATATATATATATATATATATAATATGTGTGTGTGTGTGTGTGTGTGTGTGTATGTACGTATGTATATATGTATAGCCTGAAATTATAAAAACAACAAGCAAAGGAACCTAACTGGTTATTGTTCTTTGCACTTCAGCTGATGATTTATATAAAACAAGTTGAGGTACTCTGTGTTACTAGGGAAATAATTTTATCTAAATAAAAATAAATATTTTATTTGTAAAGATTATTAAAATAACTAAAGAAGCAACCACTCAAATTTACTGCTTTAAGTTGATTTACCTCCCTTCCCATTATGGAATGTGACACAAAAGACATAAATACACAACAGTAATTATTATATTACCCATTTAGGTACTGACCAGGCTCAATGTTGCTCAACTTTGGTGATCATACAGGAACCAGTGTTTTGATTTAATCATAAGCCTTGATGTTATTATAGGTTTAAAAATGGATATATATATATATATATATATATATATATATATATATATATATATATATATATATATATATATATATATGTTTGTGTGTGTGTGTGTGTATAGCCTGAAATTATAAAAACAACAACCAAAGGAAACTAACTGGTTATTGTTCTTTGCTCTTCAGCTGATGATTTATATAAAACTAGTTGAGGTACCGGTGTTGCTAGGGAAATAATTTTATCTAAATAAAAATAAATATTTTATTTGTATAGATTATTAAAATAACTAAAGAAGCAACCACTGAAATTTACTACCCTAAGTTGATTTACCTCCCTTCCCATTATGGAATGTGACACAAAAGACAAATACACAACAGTAATTATTATATATGGTTTATAATATGTAGAAAAGTACTTTCTCATCACTTTTGTTCTCAGTCTAATTTATGAAAATCTGCATCATCAGCTTATTTAGAGATATTGTCTGAAAATATAGAAAGTGAGAGATAAACATTATGCAAAAATTTGAATTCAACACATTTATGTAGTTTATAGTCAAGAGAAGATTTTAAACCACATAATGCATCAAGAAGGATAAAAAAAATGTTTTTCCAAATTAATGTGTCTGTAATTCAGTGTTAACAACAGATAACATTTATAATACAAAACCATCACATCCAACAGACCTGCCAATAAATACAGGTACTTAAAGGACCATCACTTTCTCAGAACGAGACACAATGCATTATGGGTTTTAATCAACACTCAGGTGGCAGAAAGAGAAATCTATTCAGTAACCCTATAAACTTTATCCAAGTTTTCATCTTTGCTTTTTTGATAATGTTTCTAAGGAAGGGAAATTAGAAAAAAAAATATATATAGACAGAAATTGATTAACTTCATGGGTGGGTGGACTGATGCTCAGTCATGCAAGCTTTATTTTTGTTTTGAAATCTCTAAGTAGCACCACAGAGCAGATCAGCATAGAGTAAAGTAACATCTTAGTATACTGAGCATTGCCTCACTCCCACTTACCTATTTAAAATTGGCATCTTTCTCATGAACACAGGTTTTCAGGATGTATCCTGACATTGCTGAAGGAGACAAGCACAGTGACAATCTAAAAAAGATTATTGAACTTACTTCCTAAAGTTACTTAAATTCAATGTATTATATATATATATATATATATATATATATATATATATATATATGTGTGTGTGTGTGTGTGTGGATGTGGAGGTGGTGTAATGTATAGTGACTCTAAATCAGAGAGCTGTGTTCAAATTCCAGTTGAATTTGTCATATTCATTTTTGCACAAATACTTTTGCAAAAGGTATGAATTGGTTTCTTCCATTCCCACCTTCTGGTTAAATAGTAGGGAAAATTGAACTCTTTAACTTTGGTTGACAACCACTCTAGGAGAAAGACAACTTGGAATTCAAAACCGGGGGAGGACTGTTTGGGGATGTTGACACACTATATATATTGTTCTCTGTACTCGATTCTATACAAGCCTTTACAATTATAATCAAAATATATACGGGTGGTCTGACTGTTCACTTCTAGGTGCTGAATAGTTGGACACACACACACATATGTTAAAGATGACAGGAGAGTCCATTATTATTTTATATATATATATATATATATATATATATATATATATATATATATATATAAATGTGTGTATAATAGAAATTATTACGAGGATTTGACATAATCATGATTAAGTAATTCATTGAGTCTAGAAGAAACCTCAACAGAATGCAGAAAGTACTGGACAGCTCTTTCATCCTATATTTGGGACTCCTCAGCAGTGCGCATCCACTACTGAGAATCGAACCCAGACTGTTACAATAGAATGCAAGTGTCATACCAGCTGTATCAATAGGCCTTAGTGACGAAGAGGTAATGAATTAGACTCGATATATCACTGCTCTTCACAAATTCCATTGTGTAACTCTACATATATATCTATCATTCACTACATGTTAGACTTTATATATGTGACAGTAAAAAAGTTCCAATCATTACTTGAACTTAATTTTGATTTTGTTTTTTTTAATATTCTAAAATAAATAAAATAAAACAATGAAACCATACACCTGTGATAGCAAATTTTTTTAATAAATTGTAAAATGTTATCAATGTTTTTCTTTCCTTCATTTTACCTTTTAAATAATACTCACTTATGAAAATACAGACAAAGGCAGGTAACTTTTTCTTTAAAAGAAAGAAAAAACTTTAATAAGTGAATAGATCAATAACAAATCTGTAGCTTGACAAAGATATTAGCTGAATTTTTTCACTGCATAATGTTCAATCTATGCAAATGTGTTCACTGACAAGGAAAGAGAACATGTTCAATGTATATAAAGGTGTTCACTGACAACGAAAGAGAACATGTTGAAAAATTATACAGAAAAGAAATACTTTTATCATTAAGCTATGGACCTATTGATGAAACTGCATATATATTGCAAACCAATAAGATAGTTGCATGATTATGAACTAGTGCTTAGGACACACTGACATCGATGTAAATCATGAAATATGAAATAACATCTTTGTTAGCATTGAGAACTACAGAAGAAAACAAGTTTGTCCTTTAGCCCTCTTATATTTTGGTCAATAGAAGAATGTATTCCATCTGTTATTGTTATAGTGACAGAGACAGACAGACATGAGGATGTATTTAAAAAGAAATGCAATACAACAGAAGGAAACCTATTATGCCAATGATGTATCAGTCAGTCTGAGTTCAGAGGTCATTATTATTGATATTAGTATCAGTCAAGTATTACACATTAGAGACTCACTTGAACAGACCAACACAATGGAAAAAAATTTCATTGAACCAAGATGCCAGCTAGACACAAACCATCCATATTTATTCCATCTCTTTACACACTTCCACCCAACTACAATTTTATTCATGTGCTTCTGTAGATTTTATAAGCATATGAGTAAATGAGATCAAACTTTTAAAAATGAATGCAAGAAAGAGAAATAAAGATTTCCTCTTGCCTAAAGTACTTAGATCCAGCTAAAGACAAAAAAAAAGTTTTGATTCATTTTTAATAACCAATTACACAAAATAAGTTATTTTTATATTTGACTGAATACTATCCATATTTTGATGCAACACAATCTTTCCAGTGCACTGTTAATAACAGCAGACATTAGGGAATGAAATGCTACTCTCATTTTAGTGCAGTGAGGCAGATGTGTAAAAAAATAGATTCCAAATATCAATCTCTGCTTATATTTCTTAGATGAGGTATTATAACTATTTACACTATTTACTGTTGTCCTCATCTTTATTGTCATATTCATGGCATTTTGGCCATTGTACACTCCGGCCTTCTTCAGGTGATGAAATACAAGGTTTGTTTCGAAATTCCATTGTACATCCCCCTTAAGAATGCCAGAGTGTACATCAGTCAAAACATTGTGAATATGACAATAAAGACAAGAACAGTTTGAATTGTGTAAATAGTCTAAATACCAAGTTTATTGTAATTAAAATGAAACTTTCAACCAAGAATGAATGTTTCTCTGACCAGTTTCTATGACAGTGGCATTAAAAATTTTACTGAAATTTTTGTCAGAGTATCAAAACAACATTTACTCTCTATTAGCAAGACTCCCTAACTCCTCACCATGAATAGAATTAAATAAGTCAATCCACAGCTGGGGAGAAGGGAGCACTTCTCATAATACATGAACATATTATTACAAAAAATCAAACGTTTTCCCCATGTCAGCAGAACCAGTCTTTGAACCAGGAAAATCTACATTAAAACTATTTAAAGATCAAACATTTTTACTAGATGAGCCACGATCTGCATGTCTGGATATTGCAATAATAGATGTCTTATCTAAGTTTAAATATCATCTCAGGAAATAGTGAGAAACATATTTCCCCAATGCAATATTTAAAACAGAAAAGAGTAGAAATTGTCATGAAAAGTAATGTACACAAAAAAGGAAGAAAATGAAAGAAACGTAAAGAATGAAATAATTAGTGATGTTTATCTATATAT
>OZ010590.1:34597041-34609541 GCA_963932145.1 Acanthosepion lycidas
GATTAAAAAATCCTATATAATAATACAAATCAATAAGTCCTATCAAAATAAGTAAAAATTACTGGACGTTAAATACATATTTTACGTCCAGCTTAATTTTTGTTAAAAAGCTCAATAGATAACTAAAGCAACAAAAGTCAATTAATAAAAAGATAAGTTGCTTGGACATTTATTGACAATTAGCATAAAAATAGCAGCACTGCTTCCCACAGATTCTTTAACAAATGAGAACCCTGGGGTCAAGCAAGGCTTCAGTAGGGTCCAAAGCATCATTACTAGGAACCTGCAACAGTACCTCACAATAATACCAGAATTTTAGTTTTCCATCTCAATAGGAATGCAGCCTCTGTCCAATCTTGAAATCATTTTTGAATCTGGTCGGAGAACACATCTTTCTCTAATATAATTTCTTGAATATTCAGGCTGGTAGATAAAAATAAATATGCTGTTTAATTAATAAATGGAGTATCTACTCAATCTGAGTATACACTAAAAATAACTTTTAAGTAATAAAATCTGTCAGATTAATAAATAAAAAATCCAGTCCTTTATTTAGAAATAGAAATATATATATATATATATATATATATATATATATATATATATATATATATATATATATATATATATGTATGTGGGGGATGGGTCAAATTAAAAAATTTGTTACCTGATATAATTATTAGCTGAATTTTGATCTGAAATTTTCCCTGCATAATGTCTATCCATTTTTCCCCCTTATTCTTCATTGAATTCAGTGCATAGATAATTAAATATATTATGTTAAAAAATAAATATTTGTTCTGTCAAATGTTTTTGTTTCAACATTATAGATGTTGATTTATCTGCTTATATTAAACAAAAGTTGCAAATACAATTATTCTTTTTTAATGAAAATATTTTTTCTGATATATCAAAACATATACATGTAATATGTATGGAGTTTATATATATATGTATATATATATATATATATATATATATATATATATTACACACACACACATTCTGTGTTTCCATTATAAACTGATGATTATGTAATGGTAACATCATATGCACTGACTGATACTAAATTTATCGCTATACACACATATCAGAAATATTCTCCACACATGCTCCTTTTAGATGTATTCTACATCTTGTGGTATGTTTTTATATGTATAAAGTATCATAAACTGAAAATATATGCACATTACAATTCATATAAGCAAATATATCAAGTGTATTACATAAACAAATGTTTATTTTTCTTTTTTAATTCAAACATTTATTTATAAAATATCAAGTTTATAAACAGCAAAAATCTTGCATTTCTTTAGGGAAAAATATTTAAGTCATCTATTTCAAAACAAAGTCTACTTTCAAAGCAACAACAGAAGATCTATTGAAGCAAGTGACAGTTTAAAGAAGTCAGAGTTAAAATGTGTGCAAAATTACACTTTGATCAAAGCAAAAAGATTTTCCAGTCAAGGTTTCAAAAAAAAATAAAAATAAAAATAAAAAAAAAGAAAGTAAAAAAAAGAAAAAGGAAACTGGAAACAAAGAGTTGGCAATAAAATCTGGCAATGAAAACTGATATTTTAATGTAGAGAAGGACAAGTAATTTGTGATTCAGGTGATATTTAAGCAATTTGAAATAAATCAAATAACTATAAGAGAAGCATACAAAGAAATCCCTTTGTAGTTGCAGTTCTAACAAGCTTATCATTATAACAATAGGACAAAGATTGAAAAAAAATGTTTGTCAGGAATTGATATTTTGTAAACTTCCTTATAAAGTTGGCTTGGTCTAATAAATATGCAGAGTGAAAATTATTTCCTTAGTATTCATTCCCATGCTATTCAAGCAAAGTCAGGAGTTTTAAAATTAAAATTTTGAGAAGACTAAAATACTGAATACTTCAACAGGCTAAAAGATTTTAAGTGACATACTTGATCAGACAGACAATAAGTCAAAATGAAAAAGAAGGTGCTTATTGACTGGTATGATACAAAAATCCCTTTCTTTCATAACACCTTTTTAAAATGGACAGTTACTGTAATATATATATATATATATATATATATATATATATATATATATATATATATATATATATATGGTGCGATTGGTAAATTGTCGCCATTTTATATTTTTAATTTTGTGCATATGCATTGTTTGTTTTTGATTTTGTTGACTGCACAGTACAGTTGGGTCAATTGTGCACCATCTGTGAGAAAAAGAGCACTGTGATGCAATTCACTATGCCAGAAATTTGGAAACAGCATGCTGTACTACTTGTCATTCGTGCCGGAAGCTCCAATACAAACATTTAAAAGTGTTTGGGTGTCAATCTGAGGATAGTGCAGAGGATTCAGAAAGAGTTGGATGAATCTAATGGTGATTAACAAAGGTATAACAGCTCAGAAAACTCACTCTGATCATTTTGATAAGAAAAAAAACTCCTGAATTTGTTGGTGAGGGCCTCAGACTCAACATGAAAGCCTACATCAAGTGCCATGAGGAGTTAGTGCTGTCCTGAGTCAACAGGGTAGCTGCTGGCAACAGGACTCTGCACCATGCCACACAAGCAGGAGAACCCAGACATGGTTGTCAGACAATTTCTGTGACCACATCACGCCTTACATTTGGCCACCTAACTACCCAGACTGCAAACCCCCTTCATTATTATATATAAGGCACAGTTGAACAAGAGACCAACAAAACTCCTTGTAATACTAAAGATGAATTGAAGGCAAGGATTATGTCAGCATTCACCAACTTAAGCAACGAGACCATCCAGAAGAGTTGCAGGAGATCGGAATCTGGAAGCCGTGATTGAAGCCAATGGCGATTTTATTGAATAAATTTATTCTTTACTATTTCAAGATATTTGTGTATAATTTTGGTAAATATATCTGTTAAAATGAGATGCCAGTGTTATTTTCACTTTTGCATAATTTAGAGGACCATTTATCCAACTCACCCTGTATATATAAAGCATGATACAAATTCAGAGAAAATAGGGTCTACTCACTAGTCTCAACATCCCTGTCAGAAAGTAGGTAACACAGTTTGGGATAAGTGGGATTATAGATAACTACCACTAATCTGAAGAGAAATCAAAGCTTCATTGATTAAAACTGTATACGTGCATTAAGCTTTAAAAATTCAAAGAGTGGGTATCATATGGTCAGTACTTATTCTCTACAAAGTTGTTCAAATCTCACTGAGCATTCATCTCTTTTATAGATTAAGATTGCCCAACCTATAAAACATGCAAGAGATTACACAAGAAAAAATTACATATTTTTTTAATATCAATTATGTTTTTTTCTTCAAGTTCAAGGCTTGTTCACTTTTGTTTCATTTTAGACTGCACATAACAATGTTGGCATATATTTCTATGTATGCTCTAGACAACAGCTATCTAAGTTTAATATTCTGGACTACTATTCTGGTTAAATTGTCTGGCAATATGCTGAGGAAAACAAGGTTAATTCTTTCAAAGTACTCAAAAAATCTGACCATTTCGCAATAAAAAACAATATGAACCCACACACACACACACACATATATATATATATATATATATACATACACACACACCTATCCATCCACTACACAGATCTACAGATTATGCAGACATCACATCCACCTACATTAATCTGCGCATGTCTCCTCACATTAATATAGTGTATACATATATACACACATATAGGCATACACACAAAGAGGAATGAACAGTTCTTATTGTCTTTTGCACACATATACATACATTATATATAAACTCTCTCTCTTACACACAGACATATTATATATATATATATATATATATATATATATATATATATATATATATAAATACACACACATACATACATAAATTTCCAAGAGAAAATCTAGGTAGAACTCAATATCCAACACAGAGCAAGAATAAGTAAGAGTAAGTCTTTTTGAATTTGTAGGTCTGATGAATTGGAGTGTGATTACAATTCCAATGTAATAAATTATAATCATGGAATATTAGTATTTGAGCCTTTCATATTATATATATATATATATATATATATATATTATATATATTTACTTATTTATTTGTGTGTGCATCTTTCTGAAAATGATTGCAAATTATATCATTTGCCCTATTTCTCTATTTACTGTGCTCTTGTCACTACTGTATTTTACTCATCTCATGCATGTGCTACGGAACATACATTTATATCACTAATTACAAATAAAGTAGTACTGAATTTGAAAGTTAAAAAAATGAACTAATATATCATAATATAATGTTCAAATAGGATGGTTATTTATACATTTTTAGATAGAACAAATATGATAGTCTGAATAGAAGTAACTGTAAAAAGTATATAAATTGTCTGAGATCATTTGTACTCAAGGAAAATTTTAAAATATTATTAGAGAGAAAAATCTAAAAGTTTTAATGCTAAGACCCATCAGTTATTGACCTGATGACATTGTCACAGACCTAAAAGACATTAGCAGTGCTAAGATCTTTTAAAGAAGAAAAAAATTAATTATATTTGACACTTACATAAGGACATTTAGATGCCAGAAAAATAATGCAAAAAATACATAAAATTTTTGGTGAAGATATCACAAGACAAAGAATATGAATTTCTTATAAAAACAATGAATTGATATAGACAAAGAGTCAGTTTTTATCTGACAATCTACTTTGTGGTTCTTTCTTTTCCTGACTGCCAGTCGTTGGCTGTATTGTATAATTTAGATCAAAATAAACAAAATTACAAGATGAATCAATCCTGTGATTCACTCCCCAACAATCTGTAATCTTCAGTGTATATAGAATGAATGTTTAATTGTAGACAAGTGAAATGACACTGACAGCAGTCTACCAAAATGATAGAAGCAGCCTGTTTAAATCATGGCATCATAAGGTGGAACAAATGACAATGACTTAGGTCCCATGATTTTCAATGTATAAGGGTCCAGCAGCTCAGTTCTTAGAACAGAACAGCCAGCCTATCCATACATACAATTTGATTAAAAGCTTGTGCAGATTCAACTACACTTTATGGAAAAGCCGAATACACAGAACTGGAGTACATGGAATACCACAGAAAAAAACCCTCTTCAGGTTTTGAATTCAGAGTTATCTTTCTTCTCGACTGGTTGTCACCAAAGACTATAGAATCCAGTTTGTACTGCTATTTACCCATAGGGGGTGCAAGAGATGGATTCATATCTTTCCCAAGAAAGTCAATGTACCAAACTCAATTGAAATTTGGACTCTGCTCTCCAATTCCTCAATCCCAGCTGCTATCCTTTAATCCATTGTACTTATACCAGGTGTAACAGCAAAATTGTCCAAACTGTGTAACAGTAAAATCATCCAATTGTTAGATTAACCTTTGAACTGTTGTATCTTAAAAGTGATTAAAGATATCTTACTGGAATTTGCTGAGGTTTTTATAACACTATTGGACTCTATTGTGAACAATAAGAATGTATTTAGCCCTAAGTTGAAATGATGATTCTTCTTCCTGTCGTGACCTCCTGATCCTGTGTTCCTCTCTACTGTTCCCACTTTTTAAAATTTATTCACTGTTCTCTTGATGGTTCTTGATTGGATTTTGAAGATGGAAGCCAGAGTATGAATACTGGTACCATTACTGAAGTCCTGAATAATCTTTTTCTTCTCATCATTTGTCAGCTAAGAGTGGGGCTGACAGAAAAGGATTTTAACCTGTTCCCTTTCTAGCTGAATAATTCAAAGGGTTTTTCAGTGATTCTTATGACAAATAGTGTCAAGATGGCTAAACGTCTCGTCTGAAAACCTGGAAAAAAGAAACTCAATTATTGTTCTTTTTTTTTTTTTTAGATATTAAGCATTTTGTGGGATGGATAATTATCCCATACTATTAGATGATTTGGACAATTTTGGTGTTACACACTGCATATATCTTGTTTGAAGAAATCAAGCCTCTTGCTATCCTTTATCTATTTTCTCAGCTGAAGAGCTCATCTCCAAACATATCAGATGTCTTGTCTTACATCTCCAGAGACTGATCTCCTTATCTTTGTCAGGGTCATAATGTTTTGGTTGTTGTGCTCTTCAACCTCCTTCAGGTGTCATTCAATCTGTATAACCTTCAAAGAATTGTAAACTGAATCTCGTTAGATGAAACAGTGTTAACAAAGATGTGGACATTAGTCTGAATGTAAATAAGAATTGTTATATTGACCAATCAGTGTATTTACTAAACTTCATATAGCACAAATCCAAATGAGAGATAATTGTGGTAAGAACTGAATAGAGCTGACATGCTTTGAATATCAACATCAGTGTTTTATGTTGGTTGGAACACCTTACTCTAGCATGGGAAAAAATTATTCTTCCAGTACTATCTTTACTCAGCTGAACTTAGTACAGTAAAAGGCTACAGGTGTTGTGCATCCAATGAGGATTGAACCCACTTTAGTCATAATGGTTTACAAGACAATTTTGCTAACCCCTATTCCTAAATGCTATATGGACCAATCAATTTCCAATGAACTGATGGTTTAATGATTTTTTTTTGTTTTTTTTTCTCATTTTTAATGAAAACACCATAGGTTACAAGATAATGAAAGAAGAAATTTTACACTATCTACATTTAGACTAATGTCTTCATCTTATTATCACAGTGTTTTGTCTATCGTACTTTCTGGTCTTCATCAGATGCTTGTTGACTCAGGTAACCTTCAAAAAATTTCAAACTGAACCCTTTATTTAATCTACAGGAGTAGATTTTTCTTCTGCAACCCATATCTAGTGATGTCTTGTTCTTACTTAGTAGTGTTCACCCTGTTTTCACTAGGTCTGTACTACCCAACCTAGGGATTCAACTCAAAATTACCATGTCACCAAATTCAGACAGAAGAAATTTTACTTGATAGCACATGGCTGGCACAAATACAATATTTCTAACACAAAAACTCAAGAAAGAAAAAAATTAAAGAAAAAGTATACAAGAAAAAAAAAGACTCTAAATTAACCAGTCTATTGCTTTAAGTGAAACATTCAAATCCTGAAGTGCATTTAAAACTTATCTTTAGACTATTTCTCAACACAGACTTTTATATTATTCAACTGAAGAGATACATCTTTCTGAGGTGGAGACAAAGAGGTTGTGAGATAATATAAGGCTGGCAATGGAATGAGTGTGAGAATTTGCTACAAATGCTAGCTGTAAGAATTTACTAAGGAAAAGTGCAGAAATTGCAAACAAATCTTCTATGTATATATTTAGATATGAACATACATGGAATGGTTGCAAATGTTTACAGGTGTGAGGGAAGAAAATTCTTTGCAAAAGCAGGAATGGGTTTTTGTAGGACTATCTATCTATCTATATATATATATATATATATATATATATATGTGTGTGTGTGTGTGTGTATAGTTGGGGATCACTGCTCAGCTAATAGTAATTACTGAGCTTTGGACAATTTTTATTTTGAAGGTTGGGATGGAAATTGGAAATGGCACCTAAGTTGGATGCGCTTAGAAAACTAAGACAAAATCATTATCACTCCCTCCCTCTCTTGCTAGTTTGATGATGAAAGATGATTGATGGAACAGGGAACTAAAATAAGCAAAATGAAACACTAGCCATCAACAAGCAGGAATTAAAACCAGTCTCTTAGTTCCAATTTAATGGCAACAGCACAGCATACAAAGTGCAGGCAATTTGATGAGGAGCTCAGGACCTAACTTATGTAGGCCAACATATAATATAAATTTTCTTTACACATACATATATATATATATATATATATATATATATATATATATAGTATTCAAATATTATAGGTCCAATAAACCTATAGGCAAACTCCTGCCCATCGGCCACATGTGGCCCTTTTGGTCTTTCTGAGTGTCATGCTTAATTTCGTAAGGAAAATAATGTTTCTTAAAATTTTCTTTTTCATCATTCTCACTTGTTCAATCACACACTCTCTCATACATAATTACATACATAAACAATGATTAAGTACAATGTTTCTTGAATTTTGTAAAATTTCAGGGAAAGTAATATTGTCAGCATTTTAAACCATTCATGATTTTTACTAAGGAAGATCATGTGTAGCATCATGGGTATGACAATAAACTATGTTTACGTCCTGGGTATGACGATAAACTACGTCCAACAGCAAGGCCGCTGATCAGGAGGTTTTGAGGAACGTGGAACCACCTCTTAATTGCTGGTGTTCCCAGGTCCACCCTGATCTGGTGTGGTAGCACCTGTTAGGTTTCCAGCTATGGGCAAATCGTTAACCCTGAAACTGAGGTAAGAAGCATTATAAAAGTGTAAAAATAGGTTTTAATACCAGAAATATTTTGTAAAAATTATTACCAGAAATAAATTTTCAGCTATACGTTTTTTGAAAAAATAATATTACCAGCTATACATTTTTGAGGAAAAAAAGTATTAACAGAAATAGATTTTTGACAAAACAAAAATATTACAAGGAAAAAACAATTGTCGACATTAAATGACCCATTGAGGTTGATATGCTGTAAAACAAACCAAACCAAATCATATGTGTAAACACCTTTTGCTTTTGAAACAGGAAATGTTCATCAGAATTTTTTCCCTAAAGAAGAAATGTTATCATTTTCAAATGAATAAATTAAAAATAAATCCACACACCAGTTATGTGATAATTACAGTGTCATCAGTGATAACCATTATATGAAGACTTCAATTTCTTAATTATAAAAGAAATCTTTTCTAAAAAATTAAAACTTTCCTACCATTTCTAAGGTACATGCTCATGCATATGGTTTTCTGTAGTGAAAGAATCTGAGGTACCTACTCCGAGAAATCACCTTGAATCTTTTTACACATACATACATATATGTACATACATATAAATAAATAAATTTACCATCAGTAATTTTCAGATGAGTCTTCTAGAGCTGTCAAACTAATAACCCTATGTTTATGGCTGTCTTTGTTCTTACCACAATTTTCCATGCAGACTGTATATCTGAAGGTGGCCCTAGGATTGAACAGCTGAAACATTGTAGTAACAACAAGACAGTTTAATACTTTGTTATTTTTCTCAGAAATACACTGCCATATTTACATAAAAACCTAAACATTTGATAAAATTTTTAATTACTTATTTTCTTTAGAGGAATCACAGATGAAACACTGCAAGTATCATGCTGCCCTATCGTTATTTCCATGGAAAGTGTTCAGATTACTTTCTTTAGTTCCACCCTTTCTAACATTCATAGACTTACCATACAATGCATATTGTAGCAAACCAAAGTTATTCCCTTTGTATTACATTGTGGTGATGTAAGTTCCCCATATATCAGCATACACATTTCCTCTTACACTGCAAATGCTAACCTGTGTGGTTCTTGGGCCTTCTACAAAAGTAATATCATTAAAAAAAAAAAAAAAAAAAAGAAGATATCTTTTCATAATTTAAGACTGTTCAAGAAGCAATATTCTTATGTATATGTGTCTACATTCAATGAATAAAAAGGACGGCAGTGATTCCTTTAAAGATTTCTGTATATTATCACAAATATTAAAAGTACAGAATACTTATTATACTACCTGCATTTCGCAATTAGTGCACATGTGTAGATTTGTCAGCTTCAAAGCACAGTCCGATGAAATCCTAACAGATCAAAAGCATCAACAAAAAATATTTCCAGTTTGTGATATTTTTCTGAATTATATTTGTTATATTCATATTATATTATTTCATATTGTTATAATATATTTATATATATATATATATAAATACACACACACAAACACACACACATAAACATCTCTTCACAATCTATATATATATACATACAAACATTTACATATATACATATATATATATACAAACATATGTTTATATTTATCTACAGACATATCTATTTACATATATACACAAAAATCTATTTATATATATGTAAAAACATATATATATCTATATATATATATATATATAAATAAACACACACACAGAAAAAAAATATATCTATAAAGACACACACATGCACAAGTCTCTCTCTGTCTCTCTCTCTCTATAAATATATTTATATATAAAAAAAAACACAGAAACATCTCTCTCTCTATCCATATATATATATATATAGACACACTCAGACAGATACTCTCTCTCTCTCACTCCCTCTCTCTCTCTCTCTCTCTCTATATATATATATATACACATACACACAGATATCTCTCTCTCTCTCTATATATATATATATATACACACACACACAGATATCTCTCTCTCTCTATATATATATATATACACACACACAGATATCTCTCTCTCTCTCTATATATATATATACACATCTATATATATATACACATCTATAAATAAATATATATATATATATATATAACTATATATATATATATATATACACACAACTCTCTCTCTCTATGTATATATATATATATATATACATATATATATGCACAACTCTATATGTATATATATATATATATATATACAACTCTAAATATATATATATATATATATATATATACACACACAAATCTATATGTATATATATATATATATATATATACAAACTCTATGTGTATATATATATATATACACGCACAATTCTATATATATACACACATCTATATATATATATATATATATATATAACTGTCACTCTCTCTCTCTCTCTATATATATATATATACACAAATCTATATATAAATATATATACACAAATCAATATATATATATATATATATATAGAACTATATATATATATACACACAACACTATATATATATATACACAACTCACTCTCTTTCTCTCTCTCTATATATATATACATCTATATATACACATCAACATATATAATATATATAGATATATATATACATCTATATATACACATCAACATATATTATATACATATATATACACATCAACATATATAATATATACATCTATATATACACATCAACATATATTATATACATATATATATACACATCAACATATATAATATATATACATATACATATATATATACACATCAACATATATAATATGTATACATATACATATACATCTATATATACACATCAACATATATAATATGTATACATATACATCTATATATACACATCAACATATATAATATGTATACATATACATCTATATATACACATCAACATATATAATATGTATACATATACATCTATATATACACATCAACATATATAATATGTATACATATACATCTATATATACACATCAACATATATAATATGTATACATATACATATAAATCTATATATACACATCAACATATATAATATGTATACATATACATCTATATATACACATCAACATATATAATATGTATACATATACATATAGATTTATATATACACATCAACATATATAATATGTATACATATACATATACATCTATATATACACATCAACATATATAATATGTATACATATACATATACATCTATATATACACATCAACATATATAATATGCATACATATATATATACATCTATATATACACATCAACATATATAATATATATACATATATATATACATCTACATATACACATCAACATATATAATATATATACATATATATATACATCTACATATACACATCAACATATATAATATATATACATATATATATACATCTATATATACACATCAACATATATTATATATATACATATATATATACACATCAACATATATTATATATATACATATATATATACATATATATATATACACATCAACATATATTATATATATACATATATATATACATATATATATATACACATCAACATATATTATATATATACATATATATATACATATATATATATACATATCAACATATATAATATATATACATATTTATATACATATATATACACATCAACATATATAATATATATACATATATATATGCATCAATATATTTAATATATATATATATACATCAATATATTTAATATATATATATATATATATACACATCAATATATATAAAATATATGAATATATATAACATGAATATATGTAACATATATATATATATGTATATATACACATGAATATATATAACATATATATATATATATAAATCAATATAATATATATATATAAAATCAATATATATAATATATATATATATATATATATACACATGAACATATATAATATATATATATATATACACATCAATATACATAATATATATATATATATACACATCAATATATATAATATATATATATATATACACATCAATATATATAATATATATATATATACACATCAATATATATAATATATATATATATATACACATCAATATATATAATATATATATATATACACCATCATTATATATAATATATATATATATACACCATCATTATATATAATATATATATATACACATCAATATATATAATACATATATATATATATACACATG
>OZ010590.1:34617559-34637559 GCA_963932145.1 Acanthosepion lycidas
CTTTAATTACTCAAAGTCAAACCGTTTTTAAATCTCAAAATGATAAAACTCTAGTTTACTTTTTTAAAAGCTTTGTTACGCCTCAATTCTTTGAAAATTAAAAAATAAACAACTTTATTTTCCATAACTTTTACGTTAGTTTTCATTTTGAATCTTTTTCATTTCAATTTATTTCAATGTTCAATATTCTTTTTTTCTCTATCAACAAGCCTGATTGTAATTCTAATTAGAAATACATACCTGAAACTTTTTTGTAGTAAGGAATCTCTTTAATCCTTTTCAAAATGTCCAAAATTTACCTGTTGAATAACAAAATATGAAGTTGCTTTAAAAACAGTGATGCAAAAAGAACAATCAAACCTGATACCAGAGAATCAATCACTGGAATAGTTTAAGACCGGAATGTTAAAGATTCACTTCAGATCTGTAGCAAAATAGCAGGAAAATTTAAAAAATAAAAAAAAAGGAAAAAGGTTAAAACTCTCAAATTCAAGACTATTGTTTTGTTTTTTTTACTTTCATCATTTTCACAAAAGTTTTTGTGACAAAACCAACATTAAGTAATCTATGCCCAAAAACTAAAAGTAAATTAATGTTCAGAACTTTAAGTCAATTTTCATTGTTTCAACCCTCTACTAAAATAGTTCAGATTTCTTAAGGGAAAGTATTTTCTGAAATTGTTTTGTTGTTAATAAAAATTAGAATCTCCAATAACCATATTGAAAGAAATAAACTTTTAGTTAGTAAAAAAAAAATAAAAAATGATGTTTCCGTCATCTCACCAATCACATAAAGCATTTTGTCCTTTTGTGTATTTTATAATAAAATAATAATACACTCATTTTTCGATATTCTGACTATATAGTTTTTAAGTTTAACTTCACCAAGGGAAAAAATAATAACCCAAACAACTGTTTGCTTGCAGTTTTCTTAATTCGGTGCCAAATCACTTGGAAAATAAAACCTTATTTTATTTAAACAAATGATTATTATGGAACTAAGTTTTAAATTTCTAAAAACTCTCCAAATCTTAAAATTAAAAATATGCTGAGGCAAATTTGTAGTTATTAAGCACGTTTATACTGAAATCAATGAGAACATTTTTTAAACTAACTTTACAGGTAGATAAAAATTGGGAGTCTCATCTGATGCACGCTAAAAATAAAATAAAATAAAAATAAAATGATATTTACAAGATAGGATTACAAATTCAAATTTCTACTAGAGAACTGAAAGGTGTAAATAAAAAAAACAAATAATCCTGTTTTTGTGTGTTTAGGGGTGATATATGAGCTTTTTCGTCATAGCTTCATTTTTGACAGTTTCAAACTTTACTTTTTAAGTTTTTATGATTTTGAAGCCAAGTGTCGTCTATATAACTGGCCGGCTTCATTAAATTTAAAGAAAAGGCTGATAAAATAATCTACATTTAAAGGTTTCATAATTATTATTAATATTAACTAAGAAAAAAGGTTTCGATTTGTTAAGTCTTCTTAAAAGACTTGCCAACATCAGATATTTAAATCGGCTTACTTGGAAATGAATGTAATCATTTGTAATCATTTATTTTTTTACGTAACAATATGAACAGTTACTTACACAATAAAAACTTATTCAAAAATAGGATTGCTGAATATTTGATTAGTAATCTTTCCAAAAATTAAGAACTTTAAAAAAACAAAAAAAAACAAAAAAAAAGCGTGTTTTTGTTGCGTAAACTCTAAAACAGTAAGCAAACTCAGAAGTTGCCGATAGAGTTTTCTTTTCATCTCTTGATTGTAAAGAACTTCCATAAAAATAATTATTAACTTAACAATCCAATTATATCTTCTGCTCTGCAATAAATTTACAATCTACCTTTAAAGCAGGTGCTTTTTTTGGTCATTTGATCACTATTAAAAGCTGTACCGGAAAAACTTGTCAAAATAAGTTTTCGAGTGCAATTCAAAGTTATTTTCTTTGCGGCTTTCAGAAAATTCTTCAGAGAACCTTCTTATGTTTTGTTTTTAAGGAATGTGGTATACAGTACAGACGGTTTTAGTTTAAATAATGGCAAAGTAATTTTTTAAATCCACATTAAACAGGATCGAAAAAATTACAAGCAAAAATTTAAATTCTCGAAACTAAACACTACCAAGACTTTGAGCAGAAACACGAAATCCCATTTTTTTTACACAACAAAACTTTCATTTCTAAAAGAAATTTAATTTAAATAGCAGCAATAACTTTTTTTCGCTAATTCTTTTACAAGTTTTATTTTTTTTCTTCTTTTCATATTCTGTGTAGTGTACTGTAGTTATTCATAATAAAAAAAAATGAACATGCACAGATTTTTAAGTGACAACGGCAAATACTGACTTTTCTACAGAACATTTTTTAATTATATTTTTAAGAAGTGGATTAGTAACTGTTACCTAATAATATACCTGCTTGTGTGTTTAAGTCATTGATTTCGACCTGAACAGCAAAGACCTTTTATCAAGTAAAATTTATTTACAATTAAATTTAATTAATAATGTATTTTAAAAGGTCACTCTTTTTTAATGAGCAAAGCAAATGCGTCTAAACTTGGCCATACTTCTCTAGTGGCTATGACAGAGTACCGAGTTCGATCCTCACTGGGTGCTCCGATCTTGTGTCACATCTAAGGTAAGTTTAGTAAATCATTCCTACTTGGTCACATGGCATTATGTCGGATTATATCGGAAAGTTCATCAATACATCGAATATAGAATAAATTTCCTCTTTTACTACGGCCTGTCTATGTCCATAATCAAACATGTTTCTTTTTTTCAGCTATCCATTTCTTTATTAATCCATGAGATTAAATAATTTATTTAAGCCAACTGTTATTTATCACTATCAATCAGTGTGTTTAAGTAGCCCAATTAAAAAATATAATAATTTAGGAAGTTGGTGCATGGATTTTATTAGGTTGGTGCAAAAATAATGACGGTTTTTGACGTAACGTCAAAAACCGTCATTATTTTTGCACCAACCTAATAAAAGCAAATTCAGACAACAAAAAATAATGACGACAAAAAAAAAAGCATGAAATTACCTAACGTCTCTAGCTCTAACAAACTAAAAACTACTTTTTAAAAAAGTATCAGGCGCACTTTTACTCATATTTTAATTTCATTTAATCATAAATGATCGTACTTCATCGGTAAAGCACTCACTAAAATTTTAACGCGATGCATATGCGTTTGGTTTTTTTTTTAATGAAGAAATAAAATTCATTTTCTTTTTTGCGTGTCTCGAGTTTTGAAAAAAGAAACTTTTTACCTCTTTAAAAATAAGATTTAAAAAAATCCACTGAATTGCTTTGGCTACTTTTTTTTTCTTATTTAAGTTATTTATACTCAGTTTTTAATGGATACCGGTATTTGATCCATTTAAAAACGTTTGTCTGAACTGAGTAATATGTCGAATTAAAAATCCATTTATTTATTAATGGATTTTTATTTTTAATCCGGCATATTAACTCTTTCTTTAGAAATGACAAACAAAATAAATAAACACTAACTCCTAATGGAAACTTATTAAGAAAATTTATAAAAATAACAGAAATTACATTTTTTCCTTCATTATCTTTTGTTATTGATTGCAATTTTCTTTTATTAAAAAATTATTATCGCGAAAATTCGTGGTAATATTTTTTTAAACTGAAAATCTTTTAAAATACTGAAAATAATTTTAAAGTGTTAAAATAAAACTCAAAAAAAGTAAAAACAAAAAACCCCCAAAAAACATTTACTACACAAGAAAATTGAAAAATAAATCAACTAAAAAATAGCGAAGAATAATTCTTAGCTTTTATAATGTCTCCCGACGAATAATAATAATTATTATTATTATAATAAAAACACGTGCAAATAAGCGAAAATTAGGAAAAGTTATGAAGAACGTTTTCGGAGCCTATTGTGGGCATCTTTGAAAAAACCTCAGGTATCTTCTTTTTTTCAGTAACAAACAAAAATGGCTAATATTTCATTTTTTTTTCTTTTCTAGTCCTCGACCTCGGGAAATAGATTCACCGAAGATATTAGAGGAAAATATTTCTTATTGTTTATAGAGTTTAAAGGCATAAAATGACGAGAATAAAACTAAAACACGTTGTTTGTAAGGAAGACACGTTGCTACACATAACTAATGTAAACAAAACTAAACATAGCAGAATGTCCTTAGCAACCACTGTCAGTTTATTACCTCAATTCTTGTTTCCAAAGTATAAATCAGGAATACTTATCCTTACATAAGTGAATTAAAATAGCTCACCGAGTCAATTAACTTGTAGTTTGTTTTTTTTTTCTTTTATATATGTACTTAAAATTTAATAATAATAGTAAAACTCAAATCCCGACCTGTAGCATTGAATTCTCGCTTTCCTTCTTTACCGTAAACTGGACGGGACATTGTGACTAAAAAAAAACAACAAAACTTTTCTCTTTATTATTAAAATTAATTAAAGCAAATATTTATAACATCTAAATATATCAATAATATTCTTTAATAATTATAGTATTAAAAATCGTATAATTTAAACTAAATTCGCCGCTTTATTAAAAATATGTCCAGTGTCGCAATGGTAACTTGTCAACAAAAAAGCCCAACAGACGACTTGGACAATATGGCGGCGGTAAGTTGTTTAGATATCGTCCCGACGACGGCAAATGTCGTCGTCTGACTTATTTCTAGTGTGTGCATGAGAAACAAAATGAAGGAGAATGTTCCAAGTTTCAGAGTTTTTTTGTTATAAACGTTGCTTGCTTGTTTTTATTTGGCGATAGTGAGTGTTTTTGAGTTCGTTTCTTTATGTCGTCTGCACGGCCCGGGCCTCTGCCTCCGATGATGTAGTTGATGGCACACTTCAGTTCTTCCTTGTGTTGTTTTGTTACTTGTAGTAGTCGTAATAATAGTAATATTTGCTGCTCCGTTCTGTTGCCAGCAGCAGACAATAATGACAAAATTTTAAACCGCCACTGCTTGCTTTTGCCTTGTGTTAAAGAAGAAGAAGAAAATTGGGATGGAGATGATATGATGATGAAGGAATGTCGACAAATGTTTTTGTTTTTTTTTTATCCTAAATATTTTTTGATATTTTAGAAAATGTTAAAAAACACCGTTATTCAATTACGTCTTTGGTGAGAATAAAACTCTTTTCGTTAAAAAAAAAATGTCTAAGATTAAAAAAAAAAAAAAAATGAAAAATTGCTGAGATTTTTTCTTCCCGGGTGGGGGGTCATTTTTCATTGTCTCATATTTTTCTCCTCGGGGTGTCATTCTTCTCATTGTCTCATTTTATTTATTTTTTAAAACTTCTTTTTTTTTGTCTTTCATCTTTTTCGAAAGTCACGAAAATCATTTTTTTTAAAGTATCAAAAAAGTATCACCTTGAAAAAAAAAACGATGTGTTATGTTTTTGTTTTATATGTTAGTTTTTTAGCACTTTATATGATGACTTTGTAAGTAAATAAGTAAATAAATGTCGCATTTGACGTAATCATAAAAAAAACTCGCTTCTCTTCCTGCCTTTTTTTTTTTTTTTTTTTTTTACTCATCTCGTCTGTAATGTTCGCAAATATTTTTTTATTATTAATCTAGAAAATCTGTCTTTGAATTGGTGTGTTTCTTGACACTTTCAGAAGTCTCTTAAATGCCGCCGAAGATTTCTCGGAAGAATGGGTTGAATGCACAAAGTTTCCGCTACAAACTAATTTTGGCCGATTTCGTACTAAAATTATATTTATTTTTGTAATTGACCATTGGTTTTATTTAAAAATGTTTCTTTATTTTTATTTTTCCTCTAAAGAAATATTACCCACTTCCGTAGCCGCTCCCCACCAAATGGGACATTTCAAGAAATTAGTCAACTTGACTATAGTCACTATATAGTACTTTTAGTGTTCATTGACATTTGAAAGTATTTTTCTCTTAAGTATTTCCAATAATTAAATTAATACGTAACTAATTGCCTTTAATTAAAATATTAATTAAAATAAAAGTGAAATGGTATCATTTTTAATTGTTAAAAAAGAAACGATAACAATTTGAAAAAAATGATTTTTTTGATTAAAATAAAAATCTCTTTTAGTTTTACTACTAAAACTAATATTCTTATTTAGGCCATCGGAATGTTTTGTTTTTTTTTTACTTTTTTTTAGAAATAAGAAAAAAAAAAATATTGATTTCTGATTACAAGCATGTGTTGTTGTACCTTTCCCTTTTGATCATAAATCCCAACAAGTATTATTATCAAAGAATGAAAAGAAAAAATATACCTTTAAAATTATATCTAAGGAAAAATATTCGAAAAAAATTAATTGATTTTTTAAAATTAAGAAGTTATAATCAAAATATGACAAATAAATCGTCACTAAATCTTTTGTTCGGGCTTTTTAACGAAATTCCGGAACAAGGCAACGAAAGTCAGATTTTAAGAAATTAGAATTAGCCGAAGAACCTTTATCAAAAAGTCTGTTACTGGTACTACTGTAGGATATCGGGACTTTTCTGGTAGTTTTTCTTGTGTCCTCGTCTTAACCCCCCCACACACACACATATAAACACTCATCGCCCTCTCCTATATCTTATTCTTTCTTTTATCTCCTGAGGGGTGAAGGAGGCTCTTCAAATACCTCATCATTTAATTTTGTTCCTTTCCTACCCCCAGAAAAATGTTGGCCTTAAATTCGCCGGTATCGGAAAGCCACATGAATGAGATTTTCTCTGGGTTCATCAACTGAATAACCCCAAATTTCATTATTCATCTTATTTTCTTACTTTTTTTTCAAGAGTTGTTACTTAGAATATTTTTTCTTGTTTTATTTTTAATTGTTGGTATTTTGAAATATTTTAATTTAAAATATCTTGTTACCTTGTGTAACTTTTTAAATCCTTAAATTACACAAGGTCTGGTAACTGTATTTATTTTTAACAAATAGGAAATTTTTAAAAAAAAGTATTATCCCCTCTAAAAATAATGAATTATATACCGTATATTTTGTTAACTTTGGAACCCGACATTACGTCGGGATTTCTTTCATTTGATGAAAATTAGGGTTTTTATATTTTTCAGTATTTTCTTTCTATCGTTTTCTTTTGCTTCTATTTTTCCTGTTAAAAAATTCAATTTATCTTTAGAATAGAGATGTTATTGATCCTCTCTGAAACAAGTTATTTTTTTTTACAGAAAAATACTTTAGTTTTGTGGTTTTTTTTTCTATTTAAAACAATTTATCTTCGGAATTATTCGTTGATACTGTCCAATTTGATCAGTTTTTTTAGTAGATAAACTGATCGTTGGATCAACCTTTTAATAATGATTAAATTATTAATTTAACACTAAAAAAACAGTAAGGAAAGATGAATTACTACATTTCTTTCTTTAGGTCCCCTTAAGTACTTTGAATGTGACAAATAATGTTCATGGTCTGTCTGTCTGTCTCTTTCTCTCTGGGGTCAACCATTCTGTCATGAAAATAAGCAGAGAAAATTTGGAAGAATTGGGGAATCGTTTTTACGCCAAACAGATGAAATAAACTGATCCCCCAGATTGTGTCCAAGGGATTTTATTTGTAGAGTTCGTTTTTCTTGGACATAAAGAACACTCTCCAATCATTTTTTGTGTTGTTGTTGTTTGGAACAACATTAGAGAATGGGCCTTTTGTCGATGAAAAATTCTGGAAACGAAATTTAAAGACGGACTGAATAAAAGATGTAGAACCGGAAATTGACCTTTTTCAATACTGGAGCAATGAGAACTCTCTTCACCGAAACGTTTTAAAACAATCAAAATTGATCACTACTAGAACTGCTATTAAACAATCTATTTTTCAAATAAAGGACAACCACAATGACTTAAGAAATTGATTTCATCATGTATTTAATAAAAAAAGAAAAAATAGGGCAGAAGAATTATTAGTATGAAACTAGCATTTTTTTGTTTTCATTCAAATAATTTTCTACATCCCAGTTTAATTTTGTAAGAACATGTAAAAAAAAAAGTGAAGAATTTTTGTCTATTCGACCCATTGTCGCATAAGTTGGCCTGTTTACTGCGACACATTGATATTATTTTTAACATCTTAGACTTTATTTAGCTCAATTTTCTTTTGTGTACCTGACTAAATAAAAAGATGAAGAAAGTAAAAAGAATGGAATCCCAAATGAATGAGGCTTACACTTATTTTTTTTCTCAGATAAAGGACTGACTGAATCGTTGTCACAGGGAATGACCTCATTCTTATTATTATTTAACTGAACCGTTCATGAAAAACAAACCTAATCATTTTTGTCTTTTACTTTATTTTTCTCCAATATCCAACTTCTGTAGTTTTCTCATAACGACGCGATATGTTGGTACCAGAGACCCGTTACCTGGCCTGTTTACAACGACACAAAAATGGGAAGTGTTTTGACATTGTTAGTTTTTTTCTCTTTCCTACCGTACTTATTCCTGACAAACTAATAAAGAACAAAAAGATGAGACAGCATAGAGTTTTCCACACTGATTTTGTTGAGCACACAAACTCTAAGGAGTAAAAACGATCGGATCGGCCGTTCGGTCGGCGGTCCGTGCCAATGTTTTTGCTGGCTCCGACAGCGTGGGCACGTTGCCGACTGCTGTGTCTAGTTGACAGTGTTCGCCTGCTGGAAGGAAGCCTGCCTCCCCTCAGCATCACTACCACCATCATCTTCATCATTCTCATCATCAGTGGCCCGGCCCCCGGCACACGGTGGGACGATGATGAAGAGGATAATGATGTTGGTGATGATGATCATCTAGCAGGACGGTGGGACGAGCAGCTAGAGAGAGAGAGAAAGAGCGGACAGACAGATAGAGGACGTCGACAACAACGACGAACAGGCAAAAACACACAGTGAAAGAGAGACACACCAGACCAGCATCTTCATCCATCCATCCATCTATCTTTCTATCTGTGTGTCTGTCTCATCTATCCCAAAACCAGAGACATCATTGCAATAATAATAATAATAATAATAATAACAATAATAATAATAATACACAACGACCCGTGACGTGTGTGTCTATGTAAATTTGTACATCATCGACACACGTAGAAATACCAACGACCCGACCTGACGGACAGATAGACAAACCAAATAGTTACTGTAAAAACTTTTACTACATTTCTACATCTTTACCGATTTTGTTCGTAGAGACTTCTTGAGGAAGAACAAAAAGGGAAAAAAAGTGGAATTCGACAAATGTGGTTTTTATCAAGTATATGACATTTTAAAAAGAAAAAGACACTAACTACAACAAAAACTAAGAGATGCCCGAGTCGAGTGAATGATAGATGTTGGTCTGAGTACATTACCTACCCACAAGGGATTTTTACCCAAGCTTGCCCGACTGTAACGTATCTATTATTATTTATATTATTTATTTAGAGTCTAAATTTTAGACTATTAATCCTAGTATCATTACTAACGTTTGTGTGTGTGTGTCGCTTAAAGTGTTTGAAGAAAGTGTAAAAGAGATGAATAAGACAAAAAAGTAATTAATGTTGTATTGAAAGGAGTGCAACAACATTCGCTGTCATTTTTATCACCATCACCATCACCATCACCATAACGGGGAGTGAAAGAATGCGATGAGAAGATCGTTATTATTACCGTTGTTGTGTTCACCTTGCACATGTGACCCCCACCAATACCCTGTGACCCTGTAATACAGAATAATAATACTCATTCTCTATGCTTCTCTACCCTCTCCTTTTAAGTCGGCCCTGCCCTCTGTCCTCTGTCCTCCCCTGACTGAACCTGCATTTCTCTGGTGTGTGCGTCATTTCATTGTTGTCACTTCACTGTGTCCATTCCATCATGTTCACCTTAAACTTGTTTCGGCCATCCTTTTCTTGTGACTCTTAGCCGCGGGCCGTTCTTTCTAAGTATATCTTTTCTTTTCTTTTATGCCCATTATACCAAAATATATCCGTATCTACGTCTTAGGTGCATGTCAAGTCAGTCTCTGTGTCTTTCTGTTTTCCTTCTGACTCTGTTCACCTCCTCGCATTCCTCTAGAGAGGGTCCACCATCTCCACCAAAAACTATTATTACTGCCATTAACTGACTTTGCTGCAACAAGCCTCCCGGTCCTCTGTGTGCGTGTGTGTGCGTGTCATCGTCATTCTTTTTACTTTCTCTTTTCTTTCTTTTGTCATTTGTGTTTGGTTCGTTTGTCTCTTTTCTTTCCTTCGTCCGTTCATCCTTCCTTCATCTCTCTCTTTATCCAGCTTTCAATCAATCTATAAAACTCTTGTCTTTTTGTACCCCTTACCACCACCAGCATAAATTTGTCATGGTCGGTCGCTTGTCGCAGAACAACAATTACTGTCTGATTGATTATTAACGAAAAAAAAAAGAATGTTTTTAATCAAGCTGCATTAGCATAAAACCCATACGGCATTAAAAGTGCCATCTGTCTTTGACTGCGCCTGGCACCCACCATTGATTTGGTAAAAGGGAAAGCCAGAATAAAAGAAGGAAGAAGACAAAAGAGAAAAGAAAAAGCGATTACGGCCACAGTGGTGTATAGGCATGTCCTTGCCACCGCCGCCGCTGAGTAGTAAGCTGTGACATTCGCCTGCATCATCATCATCATGATCATCATCATTCTCCCAGAGTCCTAGAGCAAGAGAAGGAAGGAGAACGAACAGAACAGGCCGTGTGTGACTATGTGTATGTACACGTAAATATATACATCTGTTCGTCTCCTTGATGTGATGGAGTTTGTGTGTGTGCATCATCATTGATCCACGGCCATGCCACTACTGACTGCTGCTGCTGCTGTTGCTGGCGGGGGTGTTGGGGGTCACTGGAGGGCCAAGTGATCCACCACACTTGTAAGGCGACCAACGACACTACCACAGTAGGGACCCAGACAGCTTTGACCCAGGCAGGAATTTTTTTTTACTCCCTTCTCTTCTTCGTTTTATTCTCAGTCGTCCTTCGTTTTCTCTTCTTTCAACAAGCGGCATCAACGACATCTCCAGAGGATTTCCTTTTTATTTCTGTTATGATCCACGGAAAACTTGTGGCTGGCGGTAGGAATTTTTTTAACCCACCCTCCACCTTTCTTTTGATATAAATAATATTCATACATAGTATAGTTTCCCGTATCCGTTTTTGCTATGACATCCTAATGAAGGTCCCGTGGTCTCCCCAAACTCTGGCATCACAAATTGTTTTAAATTAATCAACCATTCAAAAGCATTTTAATTACACGAATTAGGACACTCCGCAATGAATAATTGATTTTTTTTAAGACTTCGGAGGTTCTCTTCCATTCTTTTCACTTTTTTCTCCTTCAAACCTACTTTTCCTTTTTCTTTTGGTGATGCCTTTTTTCTGATTTTTAGGTGTGTGCTTGTGTGTGTATGTGTGTACGTGGTGTGGACGGATTTGTATAGGAATGAATGATGATGATGATGTGTGTCATCGTCCCTCTTTACTCTGCTGCGCTCCGATTTGCCCTGTTCCGTGTGCTGTGGCTGTGGTCATACCACATTCGAAATTAATATTCTTATTCAGTTCTATCTTCTTCTCCGTATGACTTTGCCCTTCTTCATCGCATACACGCACTCATGCACACTTCTTTTTCTCCCTGTGTTTGTCCTTTCACAATGTAAGAATATTGATTGAAGACTTTTTTCAGTAGTCATTTTATATATTTTTTTCTTTCCCCATTTTCTATTATGGGTTGATTCTTGAGTTTGTTGTTATTTTCATATTTTTGTATACATACCCATACATGTGAATCATTAAAAAAGAAGAGTCGATCATGTAAATTTTTGTGAAATACCAAAGACGTCCATCTAATAATGTAATTGTCATAAATTGATACAAAAGAAGTGAAAATAGTAGCCTGAAGGTTTTCAGACCTAAATATAGTTTTTCGTCTACTATCCATTTCACCAGGGTCCCCAGTATTGTGACTGAAATCCTCGACATGCCGATATCCAGCCAGCAATGAAGCCACTTGAGGTAAAAGATTTTTGCTCTTCTTCTTCTTCTTCTTCTTGCCTATGTGTATGTAGTATTTACGTGTGCATATGCATGTTACTCAATGTATGTATGCGTGCATGTACGCTTGCGTGCATGTGTACGTTCTTGGAAGGAAATTTTACTTTCACTATTTATGTTGTTCAGTAAATCGCGTGCATCTCCTTGTCAGTAGTAAAAGGCCGAAATGAGAAAGTAGTTTGTTACACGATATTCTGATGTACTTGAAATAAATAAGTGAATATTATTGCCTATCACCACTTCGGGCATAGTGCTATATATATATATATATATATATATATATATATATATATATATAACACAGTCACTCAAAGAAAGAAATAGATATGTCCAATTAAGAGATGCTACTAGCAGTATCTCATCGGCCCAGTCAGTCGACTCGCTTTTAAAACTTTGTATAATAATCTGCGCTTTAACTTCCTGCATGTGAGTGTATATGTAGAGATGTAGGTATTAATTAGTCCATAATTGTTTTGTAGTCAGTTTGTTCTATCCTGTCGTCTGTGTTATGTTTTTTTTTTTTTTTTTTTTTTTTTTTTTCCTAATTCTTCTTAGTTCAGTTGACTACCAAGAGTAGAAGGGCCTATTTATAGAGTTGGTTTTGGTATGAATGAAAACTAAAAACGAAGAAAGAGATAGAGTAAAAAAGAACTGAATCTCATCTCGACTGTTTGGTCCGGTATCTTCGGAGCTTTCGCCAGTAGTAGCGAAAAGATTATGATGTCATTCCAATAGAGTGCAGGAAAATATGGATCAGTTTACTTGAAAGAATCAGAGTCACTTGTGGACCTAGTAGTGGGCTCATCAAATAGCTCCATCATCCTTGAGGTTAGGGTTGCACTCTTCCTTGAGGGGAGGGGAGGTGCACAACCGAAAAGGGGGAGGAGTATGAGTGGAATTGTGGGGGAGGGGTTGGCAACCCGAATAGGAGGAGGAGAAGGAGGAGGACATAGAAAAATAGTGTTAGGTAGGTAGGGAGAGAGGTAGGGGGAGAGATTCTAAAAATTTCTCGTGTGTCGGCAGTTGTTAAGATGAATTAGGCTTGCCCCCTTGAGGGCCTGTCACAGGGAGAGTGTGGTGGTTGTTCCACTCTGCTCTCTGTCTGTCATAGGGCCCCGTTGTTGTCCATTGAGAGAAACCATCCCCCTCTTATTGATTGATATTGATCTAGCACACTAATTATTGTAGATTGTGGCTGCTCAACCACTCAGAAGCAGTGTGTGCATTCTCGATTGCGAGCCGCTACTTGTGACATGTGCCTGCTTACAGCATACCATGCATGTTTATGAGACCAGACACAAAGTGCGTTTTCAAAAGCAACAGACACCAAACAGTAGTCATTATAACAGGATATGACAGTTGGCTGCCAGTTTTTGGCACAGGCTGTAGTTTAATTATAGTGATGGGACTTGGCAATATCTACCTTTTTAGAAACAAGAGGAAGATGAAAATGAGAGCGTTTTGAATGGACCAAATTCAGACTTCAAACTCGACCCAAGATGACAAAGAGATCTGAAGACTAAACTTTTTGAACGAACATAGAGGCATGTCGTGACTGACTCTTTGTGCTTCTCAAGTTTAGCAAGCACTGAGAGGAAGAGAGAGAGAGAGAGAGAGAGTGAGAGAGAGAGAGAGAGAGAAGTAATTCATTTACAAACTGCAGCAACAGCGGCAACAGCAACTGTGATTGAATGGAGATGTATTTGATGACTGAATATTCGAGGATTAGACATTTATAGATCAAACTCGAGTCAACTTTTTTTTTTTTTTTAAATTTTCTTTCCGCTCATAAGTGATCCATACACTGACGTGTTTCTTTGAGAAGAGCATAAATAATTGTGCTGTCAAAAACAAGAAAAAAGAAGAAATTGAAAATCAATATTAATAATAATACAATAATAGTGTATGGGAGGAAAGACATCATGGTTTCAAGTGGCAATATCATAGGAAGAAAGTTTGGGCCTGGCAAAAAATTCCTGCCTGACCATTTCCAAATGACATATGACATGGTAACTCCTGCATTTGGATTTCTGAAGATTTCCAAGGTAAATTTTAACAAATGTCACTTGTTTATTTACACATACATGCTTACATACATAAAAGAAATGTAAACAAATTTTCAAAAATGGTTGTCTGTGTGTGTTTGTTGAAAAAAAAAAAGAAGTAAAATTGAAAATCTCTCATATCGCACTTAGAAAGTTGTTTCGTTGTTGTTGGTAATTTTTGTAGTCGTGGTAGTGAATAGTTGTTGAAAAGTTTGTACGCTGGCGTATGAGTTTCATCAATGTTTATGTTTTGTGTGCAAGCGTGACATCCAATCATCCCCACCTCTCCCACCGATACGTTTCTTTCCGTTAAAAATAAGATTGAGAAAGTTCCGGGCATTTTTCTTTCCCCCTTCAGAATACGTAGATAGTTTTAGAAACTTCAGAAAACTTTTCTTGTTTATAAGAAAACCTATCTTCGCTATTTTCATCTTGTGCGGTGGATAAACAAGGAAATTTATGAATGATCAGTCGAAAGGGCGATGTCAATCCAATCAGCTTCTTCCAGTTAAATAGGAGAAAATTAAGAAAAGAATGTGACAAAACTTTTTTGAAAACAGTTATTGAAGTAATGAAGAAATTTATTTAAAAATTTAAAAAAATAAAAACTTTTTTACGATATCAGTAATTAATGTTTGTTTTTTTGTTGATAGAACTGATTGAAAAAAAAAAGTATTCTTTTTTTTGTACTTTATTTTCTGTTCTACTTGATAAATTAAACATTATTTTTGATTTAGCTTTCTCTTTTACTTTGTATCTATTTTACATTATTAAACTTTTACAGAAATAAGAAAACGTCATTCAATCAGTCAAAGGCGGACGTTGCCTTTGATTCCACTATTTCGAGACAAAAATACAAAAAAGTTTGTTTTACCAAAACTCTGTCGCTTTTTTGTACTTTTAAAAATAAACTTGGGATATGTATTTGTACTTTAATAAGTAAAAAATATATGGGAACTATTATACAATTATATTTGATCTTTTTATCCAAATTATCAATTGTTTTAAAACTAAAACTTTTTCAAATATCTTATGATTTTTCTTACTGAAAAAATTATTTGTATTTTTCTTGACCCTTGCAGAAATCAATTTGCTGTTGAAATGTTTCTCAAAATAACTAATGAATGTTTAAAAAATCTAGAAGACCAAATTAAGATAATTGTTTAGTTTTAAAACTAAACAAACGTAACTGATTTGGGGAATTTAAAGATTTTAAAAATATAAAAAATAAAATATTCTCGTTTTGAGGAAATATTTTTCTGTTATTGAACTAGTTATAATTTGTGTAGCCTATGACAGTCACATTTAAATTCTTCAAATTCCTTTTTTTTCCCTTGTTTGTCATCATTACTGGCAGTGGCACTTAGGGCAAATTTTCTGTTATTTCAAAAAAAAAAAAAATAGAGAATAAAAAAAAAGCAAGAAAGAACAAACCAGTTCTAAAACTGTTTTTTTGTATGTGTTCTGACTTTGAAATAACATCATATAAACATGAGATTGGTCAGGTAGTAGTTAACAAATAAAATTGACATTCACACCATTAAAAACTTTTGTGTGTGTGTATGTAACTTTATTTCTTTTTATATATAACTGTAGTGTAATTTATTCTTTATATATTCCTTTACTTGATTTCTATAGATATATATTCCTTTATCCCCTTACTTCCTTATTCAGTTATTTCTTTACAATATATATTCCTTTATGTCTTTACTTTTTATGTGTGCGTATATATATATATACCTTACTTTATATATATATATATATATATGCGTATTTCTTTACTTACTTTTATATATATATATATATATATATATATATTTATTCTTTTATTTCTTTATATATATATATATATATTCCTTTCTTTATCTATCTATATATATATATATATATATATTCCTTTATTTATTTTTTTTATATATTACTTCATTTATTAAAATATATTTATATAAATAATTTTTTATTTCTTTACCTACATATTTATATATATCATTTATATATATATATATATATATATATATATAGCCCTTTATTTTATATATATATATATATATATATATATATATATATATTCCTTTATTTCTTTGCATATATATATATTCTTTTTTTACATATATATATATATATTCCTTTATTTCTTCACATATATATATTTATTCCTTTACTTCTTTACATATATATATTCTTTTATTTTTACATATATATATATATATATATTCCTTTATTTCTTCACACATATATATATATATATTCCTTTAATTCTTCATATATATATATATATATATATATATTCCTTTAATTCTTCATATATATATATATATATTCCTTTAATTCTTCATATATATATATATATATTCCTTTAATTCTTCATATATATATATATATATATTCCTTTGATTCTTTATATATATATATATATATATATATATATATATATATATATATATATATATATATTCCTTTAATTCTTCATATATATATATATATATTCCTTTAATTCTTCATATATATATATATATATATATATATATTCCTTTAATTCTTCATATATATATATATATATATATATATATATATTCCTTTAATTCTTCATATATATATATATATATATATATATATATATTCCTTTATTTCCTCACATATATATATATATATATTCCTTTATTTCTTATATATATTTTCCTTTATTTCTTCACACATATATATATATATATATATACATATATATATATATATATATATATTCCTTTATTTCTTCACACACACATATATATATATATTCCTTTATTTCTTCACACACACACACATATATATATATATATATATTCCTTTATTTCTCCACACACACACATATATATATATATATATTCCTTTATTTCTCCACACACACACATATATATATATATATATTCCTTTATTTCTCCACACACACACATATATATATATTCCTTTATTTCTTCACACACACACACACATATATATATATATATATATATATATATTCCTTTATTTCTTCACACACACACACATATATATATATATATATTCCTTTATTTCTTCACATACACACACATATATATATATATATATTCCTTTATTTCTTCACATACACACACACATATATATATATATTCCTTTATTTCTTCACATATATATATATTCTTTTTTTTTTCACATATATATATATTCCTTTATTTCTTTACATATATCTAAATTTTTTTACATATATCTATATTCCTTTATTTCTTTACATATATCTATATTTCTTTACATATATCTTTATTCCTTTACATGTATATATCTTTATTCCTTTGCATATATATATGTATATTCCTTTATTTCTTCACATATATATATATATATTTCTTTATTCCTTTACATATATATATATATCTATATTCCTTTTATTTCTTCACACACACACACATATATATATATATATATATATATATATATATATATATATATATATATATATATATATATAGTTTTTAAAGTATTACTTGACACTAAGTTTTAGGTCCCGTTCTAAGTGATGACCTGTTTTTGCTGTGCTTTCACTTTTCATTTCTTTTAACAACAATTTTCTAATTTGTCTTTTGAGTGATTGCTTCAGGAATTTTAAGCCTTCATTTCTTATTTCTTTTTCCAATCATTTACTTAGATTTCCTTTCCACTTAGTAACTTTCTATTTCTGTAACAATCTCTTAAAAGAATTTGTTTTAGTTTAAACACTTTTGTTGTCACACACTCTCTTCCAAGTGTTTGTCTTGTAAAATTTATGATGTCTTTCATTTTTCATTATTTAATCTTTTTTGACACATTTTTAAAATAAGTCTTTTTTATTTTTATATTTTTACAGTATTTCATAATACTTTTTATCAATAATTTAAACTATTCCATTTTACTCCTTTGTTCTTTCTTATGGTTATCATTTCTTATGTTTATTTTATTTCAAAATGTTACTCAGATATGTTTTTATTTTTAATCAATTCTTCAGCATTCTTATTTTCCATGATATAACTCTTTTGTAAATATACTACTCAAGAATTTTATTCCTAACATATAAATTTTTCTGAAATTATTGTTTTATAGCTATTTTAATTCTTAAAACATTTATAATAATAGTTTTCTTTTGTGTGAGGAATTAAAAAAAAATATCATTTGTGGAATAATTTTTATCTTAAATATATTCTTTAACAAAGTTTTTATATGGTTTAATATCAGTTTAAAAAATCTTTTGTCTAATTTTCTGATCTGTCTTTTCTTAAGAATTTCAGTTATATTTTATCATATATAATAAAAGTATTTTATCTCATTTCTCTTCATATAAAATGCATAAGTATTTTACTCTATTCAGAACTTTTTTAAAAAAAGCTTAAAAATATCACTTCTTTATCTCTTTTGAGACAAAAATGAAAGAAGTAGGGAAAAACTGTTGCTTATTCATTTTATGATATAAATGCTTAAACTTTTTATAGTTTCATATCTATGCCCTTATTACTGTTGTTGGCTGGATTCACATACTTTCTTGTTTTAATTTTTAGTTTCATAAGTTTTCTATCATTACTTTGAAAGTATTTAAAAAATATCTGTTTTCTTCTTTCTGAAATTTATCTTTTTATCTGATTTGAATTTTATCTCATGATGCCTTTACATGCACCATAATCCTTTTTGAAAATGCAAACATTACTTTCCTGAAACTTTCTGTATAATTATTTTTTCAGTATCTATTTAGAAATTTATTTTTCTTTCTACATTTCTAATAATTAATTTTCTACAATTTCTAATAGAAATTCTTGGATAGAAAGGGAAATTAATACTTTGATAAATATTCTTTTATGTGTTTAGATAATGCAAAGAATACATTTTTTAATTCATTTATTTTATTTATTTATTTCAGCAGTTTCTTGTTTACTTGAGAACATTTATTTATTCAGTATATATTGGTCCTCATATAAATCAGATAAATAATGTTTTGTTTATATCCTAATTCATATACTTGTTAAAAATTAAACTTTCTAAACCAACTCATTATTTTGTATCCAATAATCAATGTTCACCCTCTCTTCATCTAATGACATCAATAGTTATCAAAGTTTATTCACTTGTTATAAGTTTATTACTCAGGATGAGTGGTCAATAGAAAAATGACCATTTCGCAATTTCTGTCCAGATGTAGTAATTACATGCACTTTGATCAATTTCTGGTTGACAAATTCCTTTCAACCAAATATGGATTAATTCCTGCTGGGACTTCATGTTAATTAATTACTCAAATTAGATAATGAATTAAAAAAGAAACTTGTCTCTCTCTTAAAAGCTTTTGATTTTTAGTGTGTAAATTGGTGTGGAGAGCTCTCTGGCTAGACTTAAATGAAACTCTTTTGTTGAGAAGTGATAAAAATCAACTGAAGCTGACTACAAATCCTTTTATTGTCTTTTCTATATTTTCAATTGTGTACTTCATTTGGATATCAACTCTATCTATTTGTATAAATAAATTATCATAGCAATCTCTTTGCCTAATATAACTTGTTTCTCTTTTTAGCATTCAAATACTCAAATACACTTTAATATATATATATATATATATATATAATGAATTTTTGTTTAATTGGTCATTTTATAAGTGGTGAAAAACAGTAAGAGTTTTATTACATTGGCCAAATTAGTTTACTAATCAGTATGGAAAATATACTTCATTTATTGGAGGGGAAAAAACTTAAACCCATTTCCCTTACTTACATACATTTTATTTATATATATATATATATATATATATACATATATATATTTGTGTGTTTGTGTTTACTTATACATACATATATATATATATATATATATATATATATATATATATATATATATATATATATATGATACACAAAGTAAATGAGAATA
>OZ010590.1:34642559-34875059 GCA_963932145.1 Acanthosepion lycidas
CTTTACAAGACAACTAAATAGAAAAAATCAAATAAAATTTAAAAGATTTCAAAATATAAAGGGCAGACAGTTTAAATTATAAGTGAACTTAAGATTGCAATGAATTTAAAAACGGTAGTCTATTTCTGAATTAAATAAGATGCAAATGATTTCAATACTTTCTCTCTAACTCTCTCTAAATATTTGAGATGACAACAACTTTATTTTTTAGTTTACTTTGTACAAAAAATATTCAAATTTACCTATATTAAACTTTGTATCTAATCTAAGTTTTTTTTGTTCTACTTCTGTTTTAACAGTGCATACAATAAAGAAAAAAATGAAATCACTTCTGAACATTTATGAATTCATATATGGTTTTAATTTCAGTTAGCTCTCCCTTCTTATTTATTTTACACATGCACACACACATGTGTGTGTAATTGTTTTACCCAAAACAAGGCAATAAAGCCATTAATACACATGATGTTACTGAGTGTTAGCGAATATGAGAAAAAACTATTAAGGAGAAAGAACAATTAAAACAATAAGACAGTATAAGAATAAGACAGTAGATAATAATATAAACAGTTAGTGTTAACTAGTTACAGTTAAATTATACATGCATGTTACAAATATGGTTACTAAGTATATTTTGGTCAAAATACTATTTTTTCATGAAATTAATGTTAATTAGTATTCCTTATTTTTTAGTTATAAGTAGTTGCTGTTTTGTTAACTAAAAACAGTATCAATGATACTTTCAGATTAATCTGTCTTTTTGATTCTGCTAATTACATTGATACTTGGTCATTTTCAGGTGTTTCAGTAAGACCAGACACACAAAGTTGGCAGTATTTATCAGAAGTAATAAATCAGTAATAATAAAGGAGCAATTATGTACAGATTTTTACTTGTGTCTCCAAATAAAGAATATGTAATTAAACAAAGGAGAAAAATTCTGATTGTATCACTAACTTTACAGTTGGTCATCTTTAAGTGGTTGCTCTGTGAAAGATTTGATTGTATTATGAAATATTTTTTACTTCTGCTTTAAATCTAGAATTATTTTTTGTAAGAAAACTTTCTTGACATAAAATAATACTTGTGATCAGTATAATTTCTGAGTAGGATGTTAATTTTATCAATCTTTCTAAGAAAGACAGAAAAATTGACAAAAAATCCTAAGAACTGATATTTTTTAAATAATCTTACTGGAAAGCTTTTTTTCTTTCCTATTTCTCTTATAGGTTACAATAGAATAATTTGTACTTTTCATTTTTTTTATCAAGCTTCTTATATATTTCTTTCATCATTTTTATTTTTAAGATTTTTTTACATCTCTTTCTCTGTCTTTTTTTTTTCTTAAAGAGGATGTTGTCCAATTTGAGCTTAGTGTGTTAAAGTTAATGGCTTCTTTGAATAATACTAATTTTTTTACCCTCCCCTATGGTGAATGTGATGTTTTTGTTACCTTGTCTGTAATTCATTCTTGGAAAAATATAGAAAAAAGTGGTTTCTTTCTTTGACAACCCTGATCTGTATTCATAGTCAACAGATTGTTGTACATTATGAATAGCAAAAGAATGAGATAGGATTTATATAAATATATTTCTTTCTTTTTTTTTTTTTCTTTTTCTTTTCTTCTTTTTTCGTTTGGGAAAGTTTTATTTGCACTCTTTTTATTTGTGAGAGACAAATTAGCTGAAAAATCATCTCTTGATAAAAAAAAAAAAAATCATTGTGTCTGTATAAAATAAAATATAGACCTTACCAAATGGCCGTGTGTGTTTAGTTTGTTATATATATATATGTATGTGTGTGTGTGTGTGTGTGTATATATATATATATATATATATATATATATGTGTGTGTGTGTATTTTATATGAAATTACTTTATATCTGTGTATACATACACATGCACACATATTCTATATATATTTGTTACATAATTTTATGTTTATATGTTTAATTAAATACACATTTAAATATTGAAAGTTATTTGGATGTTTTCTACATAACATCACATTCATCAATTACACATACACTCCCTCTCATATATATGTGTGTGTATGTATGTATACACAAGTATTGTGTGTTTGTAGGTGTATTGCAGCAATAGTATAAAGAACTACATTAAAATCAATTACCCACAATTAGGAAAACTGATCTTCACTGCTTATATCCTATACTTGACCTGTGTGTGTATATGTGTGTATGTGTGTGTGTTTTGGATGTCAAACAAATCCCTCTTCTTCTTTGGCTAGCCATGGCTGGTCAGCCAGATTGGCAGACTTTTATTGATAATTGATAATCTCAGTATATACTTTCTCTGTCCAGCTACCAGACCTCACACTCCCTTTCTGTTTCTCTCCACTTATAACCCCTCTTCCTATAGGACCTATAAAACTTACAATTGAGTATTATTATTTTTTTTTGTTTGTTTATACTTTAGAATGTTTTCTCTCTTTTTTCTTTCTTCTTTGTAATGGAACCTGATTAACTTGATATCTGGCTTCTTAATCTTTAGTTGTGAGCAACAATAACTTACTATACTTTTTTAATTGTTTTCATTTAATAAATAGTTTTATTTTTGTTATACTTAGTGTAAAAATCTTCACTTTATGTTTACTGATAAATGAACATAAATTTTAGCAGAAATAAACATTTAGAACACTTACAAAGAAAAGTGTCAAATTTAATTTAGCTTTTCTGCTATAATTTTTTTTTATTTAATTATTAGCCCCGGAAAACAAAATGAAAGTGTTTTTCACTTTTTTTAAACCATTTTGTTTTTATTGGGATTTTTGTTTTTTTGCTACTTTTGTCTCAGTGACCAACCAAGCTATCTTCAATTTCAAAAGCAATTTTCTTCAGTTTTATAGCAGGAAAGAACTTGTGATTGGTTAATTAATGATTGCATTGACTCTGTAGAAAAGTCCTAACTTGTGATTCAAAATTGCAATCTTCATTAATTTTATTGATGTAAAAAGGAAAAGTGCACAACTCAAGAAAACTGCTTTTCTTGCCAATATGCTGGAATTGATTGCTGCAGTAAGTGATGGGATGAGAAATGACAGTTAATTCAACAAAAGAGAGGGTTTTTTTCTCTGGTATTTTTCTATTTCTTTTTTATGGCATGAGGAACTTAAGAAAGATATAAAAGAAATTCTTCTGCTTAGGACCAATCAAATCTATGTCATTTCTTAAGAAAAAAATATCATGTAGGTCTGATACTGTCCTTCATGTTACTTATTCAACCATAACAATGCCACTACAGTAAATGAAATATTAAATCTTGTGCAAGTGTACATAGATATATGTGGATCAATAGCTAATTTTGTCTTTTAGAGATTTTTGTTGCAAAATTCATTGGCCTGAGAAATAAAATAAGAATTCAATAACAGTTCGCCCACACCTTGGCTTCTATTTCTTTTTCTTCTTGATTTATGTCTTCTTTTCCCTTGTTCTGTTATTGTTGTAATGTGTTTATCTGATATCTGCTCAACTGTGATCTTTTATAGTGTCAAGATAATATGCTTCAATGAATCTCAATGCTGTCAAACCTATTTGTATTGGTTATTTGTCTTTTAGTCAATCTATCTGAAGAAACATGAATTCTGTACATCTGTTTTTTAATGTTAAGTTGTAAATTTGAAACAAAATAACATAACCTCTACTTTTTAGATGTTTGTTCCATTCTATTCAAGAAGAGTTCATTAATTTAGATTAAAAAGTCAAGAATTAAAGTTATTAAAAGGGGGATTAAAATTAAAAATAAGTGATTTATTTTTACTTTTTATTGATTGATAAAAGTTGGTTTGGAGTGCTAAGGTTGGTGGTAAGTTCTAATGTTATTTGGGGGCATTTATTTAATATTTGTTTATATACTTAATTTACACTAAGTAGAAAATTTAGTCCGTACAAAGTACTTAGTCATAAAAGCAACATTAAATGAAACTATTATTTTACTTTGTATTTTTTATATAATCTCTTTTTTTTCTTTGCAAATTTTGTTGGAAAACTGAACATACAAATTTCTTTTGTACTCCTGAAAATAACTTATTCTTATTTTTTCTTTCCTTTCCTGATATTTTTAGTTGTATATTTAATGTTTTATTTTGATTTATTCTTTAAGTACTTTTTTATCAAAGAATTATAGAGATACTTTCCTCTAAAATATTATCATTATAAATGTTACTCTGTCTAGTTTATTTTATATTAATGTTTATCATCAATTTCTCTTGGTTGGGAAAACAAGTCAATATAATCTTTTATTGTTATCCAAAATTAACTTATATATTTACAATTTCACTATGTTTAACAGCATAAACTATCTAATTCTCATTGACAGAGATAAAATTTCATAATAGCTGTATTTTATCTTATTTTTGTTATTCTGCTTTTCAGTTGTCATTTCAGATAGTAATTTTTTTTTTTTCTGAAAATCTATTTGTTTAATATCTAATTGTTAAATTTTCTATTATTTGCTATGTTATGCAAATATCTAAGCCAAAACACTCATATTTTCTTCTTTTGATAAATATATATTTATTCTGATTCTTCAATTTCAATTTTTCTTTATCTACCAAAACAATTAATCTTTTTACTGAAATAAAATGTATGGTTTATATATTCTAAATAAATATATATTTTAAGGTATGCATCTAATTGCAGAATATTATGGTTTAATTTTGGAAACATGACAGCTTTTTCAGATCTTTTTCTTATACTTATAATTTTGTATATGACAATATACTTATTTTAACTTCATTAAATTAAATTTTTTGTTCCTTCAATTATAAATTTGAAATATCATCTCATTTTCATTGTGAACTAAAATTTTGCTAGTATTTGTCTGGATTATCAGTAGTCACCCCCAATTTTTACTTAATATTTTTGGAAAGTTTTTATTTATTACATGATTTAGAAAGGTTTAATAGCTTCATATAATTTCTCAACATATATTAGATTAAATGAACAAAACCTATTCACTTTTTTCTGTAAATATAAACATTTTAACATCTTAAGTAAAAAAAATTTAGTATCCTTTCCTTTTGGCATATTTTTATAAACTTATCAAATATTTTTATTTAATAGCAATTATTATATATAGACTTGTAATAATTTAGAAAAGGATATGACAAGAAAATATCTTTTATACTTTAATTACATTAACTTGTTCTTTATTCATAGTAAATAAGGTTTTTTTTTTTTTAAATAAGTAATCATAAGTCCATAATTATTAGAGCTTAATCTTAATATTTTTACACTGAAAAGTTAAATGCCTTATTTTATTTAGCTTTTGAACAGTAATTTTCTTTTTATAAATCATCTTCATTTCTTGATAACCATTGAAAGAAGAATAAACTGTTTTAAACTTTAGACACTGACACTTTTATATTTTACCTTTCATCAAAGGTCACATGTTGAAATCTTAAGCTATTGTTGATGTAGTCAATACGTTTTCTGTCCAGCTGACATGCCCAAAAGACATAGCTAAGAGCTGATTTTGAATGCATAAACCTTTTGAGATCTTTTCCCATATTTTTTTATAAAATTCAAATCACCCATGTTATCATAACCAACTGACAAGAAAATTGTTCCATGAAAGAAAAATATCTTCTTGTATGTAATGACTCAAACTAAAAGTGTACATGTTGAGCAAGAACAAGTAGATTTATAATAACACATTTCTTTAGAGTTTTTGCTTTTATATCATGCTTACCCTCACTTTATTTTAAATAACCTTCTTTGTTGAATACAGTTCTTGAATTTCTGATACAACTCTTTTTCTGTGACATTTACAAAAGTTAAATTGCTAAAAAAATTATTTGTCTGTTGATTTGTAACTTTGGCAATTGATAAATATCTCTTTTACTTTGGCTGATATAAAAAAGTTGTATTTTTTACAAAACTGTAAATTGTGGTTATCTTGGAATAGATAGAGAATTAATCATCTGTTATTTCACTCTATCTTATTATCTTATTAAGCATGTCATCCAATATTTGTTTATATATATTATTCATATATATATATATATATATATATATATATATAAACACACACACATATTTATATATATCTCTATCTATCTATCTATCCATATATATATATATATATATATATATATATATATATATATATGTATGTATGTATGTATAATGTGTTTGTGTGTGCATTTTCTTTAAAAAAGAAATATCTTTTTTAATTAGATTATATAATTAATGTTTTTACTATCCATTGAAAATTCTTGTTTAATTTCTAGCCTCAGAAGAAAACATTTCTGATATAATAATTTTTGTTTTTTTATTTTTTATGTTTATTTTTTCTCTTTGTAATCCTAGAGTAGTTGATTTAATTAATCAATTTCATAATAATTTTCTCTATGTACAAAAATAAACTAAATATTTTAATATTCTGTGTGTTCATATATGGAAGATAAGAGAAATTATGTACTTTTTAACCAGAAGCAGTTTATTATAAACATTTGATGTTATGAGATTTTGGCATTAACATGGAGAAAGTTTGTTTATAAGTATTAATTTATGAAGAATATTTATCATTCATAAATAGCACTAATCTACTTTTTTTACATTGTATCAAATTTCCATTCTAGTGAAGATTTGGGTATAAATATAATAAGTTATTAATATTTATACTTTATGTCTAATTAGTTCTTAAGCATTCTAATATAAATGTATTTCTAAGAAAATATATAAACTACCCTTTTTTACTTTTAATTACTTTGTTTTATTTTATTTGATTTTATACAGTAATTTTTCAAACAATCTTAATTATTCTTGCAGTTTTTTTTCTCTTATTTTACTGCTCTTTTAATAAATTAGTGTCAAAAATGGGTTGAATTTGTTTATAATTTCTGATTTTCATACTTTCCATCAGTCTTGCATCACTTTCCCCTTTTATCTTCTGCTTTTCTCTCTTTAGAAATATGATGAAATAGCCTGGTCAGTTTCTCTTCTTTTCATTTTCTTTTCATTTATTACATATGGCACTGGATCAGCTGGATGTCAGTCAGATTCATTAGGAGAGGCAGAAAAATGAATAGATATTTATTGGGTCCATTTCAGCTTGATTACAACTTCCTTTCAACTATTTCATCGGAGATATGAGGACATTGTAGCATTAATCATTTTTTATGACTATCATCCTCAAAATGATCATTTACCTTTCATCTGCACTACTGAAAATGTTATTTAACAGGTTAAATCTAAATTAAGGGATAGCAACATTTAATATATAGCTTTCAATAATGTAAATTTTCTAAAATTGGTTAATGCACATATTTTTAATAGCATAATTTGTGTAATATGAGTATGTTACTTTTTTACATACTTGAAATTTATTATTGCTCTAATACATAAAGATTTTCTTTTAAAAATTTTCATTTTGTCTGTTTCATTTTTTTTTAATCAATTCCTTTGTTAGTTTAAATTTCTTTCAAATGATATTTCAAAAATATTGTAAACATTTTTGTTAATTTTCTTTCCTAGTTATTCTCATAAAGCCTTAAAAAACTAAGTTCTGTTTTTTGTAGACTTTTTGTAAAAAGAACAGTTAGAATTATCTTAATTTACTAGAATATTCAAGTTTTTCATCTCAATCAGCAATTTACACAATTCTGCAAAACACACTCTTGCACTTTTTTATTATCATTATTATTTGACTTTCACAAAACATTTCTATATAGAATAAAAAAGGCCAGTGCTAGAATTTAAACATATTTTTATTAAGAAATGCATGTACTTTGATGGTATTTGGGTTGTACTAATTCATATTTGATTGCCTTTATGTTTTTTAAACATTTTACTGAATTCCTTAATATCTAGAGATTACATTATTTCTTAAATAGCAATTATTTCATGCATTAAAGCCTCACTTTTTATATAGGAAAAAAATGTCATTAATGTGACAGAATTAATTTATTTATGAAAAAGTTTAACACTTTTTTATGAATAAATTAATTTTATAAAATAAATTTAGTGACTGAACTTTTTGAAAGCATTTGTTTTGTTCTTTAATCTGATTTGACTAGTTTCAAATTTATTCAGGTGTATCATTATTTTAAGTTATGTAAAATATAATATTTGGGTAGATTGTTTTATTTAAAATCTAAATTGGTATGAATTACTTGAAATGAGAGTTATCTAAAAACTAACCTATATGAACTTACCTATTTTAATATTGGTTCCTTTTCTCTTACTCTCTGTAATGTTTGTTTTCTCTTTATAAAATATATTTACAATGTGTTAGATATTTTTTGTTTTAATTGATGATATAACAATGTATATCATATATAATCTATTTTTGCCTGTTTTGGTCATTTATAGCTATACATAATGATTCTTTTTATTTGCTCTAATGCTGAACAATCTCTAGAATATTAATATTTTCAGAAAAAATATATTTATATTTTAAGACTACAAATCTAAAAAAAGAAAATCTAATTAAAGAACTAAATGAATTACATAATAATCCTGATTCGATAGGATAATTTTCTTTAATTATTGTATATTTTTAATATATTTCTTTTCTGCCATTTTGTGTAAATATAAACAGCTATTTTCACTGATGAGCAATTAGATATTATTCTTATACACAGAGAATTAAATGTTTTCTAAATTCATTTTGACAAATGTAGTTGAATTAACATTAAATGTACTTTTTTATGCTTGTTTCATGTTTTCTCTTTATTAGCCAGAAAGTTATTGAAAAATTAAGTTATATTCAATAGATTTTATATATTGTAAGTGTCACATGAATTTTCATGCATATATACATGATTTTTGCTTTGTTACATAATATTTATCACTTTTTATATATATGACAAAAAAATGGAAGGCTTTTTAGTTTTATAATATTAATTCTTTATTTTCACTGTGTGTGTGTGTGTGTATACACCTGAGATGGTAATCATTAGTTTCTTAGGCTATCTATTGTCTGTCACTATCTCACCCATCATTCTTTTTCTTAGATGTAGGGAGAGGCTCCAAATACTTTAAGGCAGCTGATTGGTATTTATTGCTATTTATTGTTCAACTATTCTTTCTTTATTCTTCACAATAAAAATCTCTTTTTAATAAAAATTGTTTGGCAGATGCAATGTAATTGAAATTTGAAAGAAAAAAATTAAAAAACAACATATATAGATGTTTCTTTATTCATTTTCATTTTTTCTTTTCTTCTATATGCAGTTATTCTCTTATTTGCAATTTTTTTCTCTTACCTTTTTAAGAATTTTAATTAATTTGTTATTGTTTGTGTTTCTTTGTTTAAACCTTATATAAGATTTTTAATTAGTGTAACTATTGCATCAAACATAGAAGCAGCTGCTACTTTCAGTTGTGACTTCATGTGACTTTATCTTTTCAACTACTTCAGTTTTTGTCACCTGCACTGAAAATCTCTTATATAATTTTTTTTTTGTTTAACATGATTCTGATATGATTTTTGAGATTCACTTTCTACTAACTGCTTTTAATAGTTGTCAGTTTGTTGAATCTTATGAAGATATAAAATAGCTGAAGATAATCTGCTTCTTCTAAATATTATTTTTTTAATTATATTTTGATGGTTATAGCATACTGTTTCTTTGTTATTTTTAATTATATTTTTACAAAATAATAACCTTTTATATTTAATTTTTAATGTTTTCTGATTGTGCAGTTAGAATGAACTGAGAAAAAGATTCAATATTATTTGATAGTGATACATTTTTTTATGATGTCTAGAAATTAAGATTGTATTTCTAAATCATGTTTGGATATTACTTTTAGGCTTAATTCTTTATTGGATTTTTAACAATCATTTGCTATAATACTTTTTTTTTAAATAATTACCTAATATGATGTTTAAAAGAAAAATTGACTATTTTATATGTTAGCTTATATTTGTGCATATTGCAGTGTTTTACTCTAAGCTTACTCTATTATTACAAGATTAAATGCTTATACTTTTTATCTATTTTACATATGTAAATTATTATTATTTGTTCTTTAAATGCAATACAAACATACTTTTCTATAGTTGTTCTTACTGTATGTTATCTTAATAAATTAAATATTGTGTACTTCATTATTTCTTATCATAAAATAGATTTTTTTTTTATATCTGTGCGATGTTTGCATGTGCACTGCTTTCAGTGAATGTGGGTGTTTTGTTTTAGAAATCACTTTTTATTCAGATATGTTAAATTTGTTCTTTATTTTATTTTTTCACCTGTATGTATCATCTTCTTTCATTGCAAAGTTTTAATAGTGTGACTTAAACATCTGACTAGGTGCTTAATATTATAAAGTCTATTTACATTTGGTAATGAAAGTGTTTTATTAGATTATTTTGTAAAAAATGTTCACAATGTGTAACTGTATAAGGCTTTGATTGCACTTGGAACATTTCAGTCGTATTATATGACTGAATTCAGATACTTAATAAATCACTTATCTGTCTGTGAGTATGATTTGCTTCCTGATTTAAGAAAATCATATTAAATAATTGTTTTCACCTAGATCAAGTTTACTTAACACTTGTATTTTATATAAATCATTGTTCTCAAATGTATATGCAAAAGAACAAGAAAACTTACTGTACAATTGTCTTATTACAATCTATCATTTTTTGTGTTTTTAGCCAATCATCTTTGGTAGATCATTAAATTTTAATATCTTTGTTTAATATAAATAACATAAAGAGAAATAATTTGTTTTATACTTTTCAAATTATTTTTTTTTTTAAAGAATGATTATAATAAATATCTATTATATATATATATATATATATATATATATATATATATATATATATATATATATATATATATATATATGAGAGAGAGAGAAAGAACTTATTGATTACTATGAATATTGAGATGAGATTTATGTTAAGCATTTAATTTGACATATTTTTCTTCCCTAAATTCTTGGAATTAATGAAATCAGTACTTCTAGAAGTTTTTCAATATCCTTTAATAGTTTTTCATTTATTTTTCTTAGAAACAAATTTATTAATTTAAAAATGTAAAAAAATTTTTAAGCTGCTCTGTGTGCTATATTGTTGCAAATGCACAATTAATTGTAATTTTTATTCAGTCAATTCACAGAGGGAAAAAGTTAAATGAGCCCATCTGATTTGTATCAATATTTTCAGCAAATACACTCAGCATTCCCTATTCAACTGACACAACTGTTTGGTATGCTCAGTTTGTCAGAGGAGGAATAGTTTCTACAATTCAGCTTTCATGCCCTTTGGATTATTTATGCTATGAAACTTCGTTATATGCTATAGATCATATTACTGCATCACTTCATTAAACATGCATCATATAGCTTGAGTATATAAGTCATGGGAAAGTGGGGAAAGTCATCTCCCAAAACAGTCAATTGCATGCTGCATCTAAGGATATATCAATTTTTGTTTAAATCACATCCAACTTTATATACGACGGTGATAGTTTTCTGTATCCTCTTAGTTTAAGTAATTAGTAGTTGCTTTCAAAATAAAATTAAACAAATGATTAAGAAATTTTTTTTGTCAGTTGATTAATTGTTCTTATAGAATTTCTTGGTTACTTTTAACCAATTTGTTTAGATAAAGTTGGATTTTATATAATTTACATGCTTTTTAACAATGTACAAAAATAATCTATTGTCCTAATGCTTTGAAATATTTGAAGATATTAATTGTGGCTCATCACATGTTAGCATTGTTTTTAACATGCTTTTTAAAAAGAATTGATTTCAAAAGAGTGATTCTCAATCACTAGTGATATTTTTATTCTTACTAAACTCTCTTAGAAGCCATAAAGCAATCAAATTTTACAAACCATTGTTTTAAACGTGACCTGAATAAAATGTATCATATTTAGTATCTTGTATTGAACAATAAAATCTCATGGAAAATATGACATGTAACGTTATTTCTATGTATTGTGAAATAGATTATTTTTCAAAAGTTTCTTGGATATAAATTGTTGTTTTGTTCTTAACATTCATCTTGAAATAATTCAAACCTCACAAGAAGAAATATCAAACTTGGCAGCTCTGATATGATTTAATTTGATTGTTTTTGTATTGTAACATATTATATTTTGTGTTAACTTTTATCAACTATAATGAACCATTATTTCTAAAATGTATATTGGAATTAATGCTTTCTTTGGACATCTTTTATTACCATAATTTTAACAACCCAATCAAATTAATACATTCACTATTATTTTATATTCATAGTTTTTGTAAAATATTCTAGAATATTTTTAATTCAGTTTCTTATTGGAAAAAATATATGAAATTGGGTTTACTGTTAGATTTATATAATTTTTGTCAAAAAATATGCTTTTGCAACTTTTTAAATTTGTTTTTTCACAAGTCTTTCACTATTTATTTTACTTCAGTGTTGATTAATCCAAATTTCTTATTTTACATATGTACACATACACAGAGACACACACAAGGGGATGCTGAAAAGTTCTTGCCAAAATCTAACCAAATAACTAAGCATCAGATTTTGGTGAGAAGGTGCTTCTTGAACAAGTTAAAACCTTTTCAGCAACTACTTATATTATAGCTATATATGTTATTCTTCATGTATTCTATAACACTTTGAAGAAAAATAATTTACTATTTAATCCTGTAGTCAGAATTTGCATCTGGTAATATATATATATTTTTTTCATACTTTATTTTGTTTTCATTAAAATTGAAAAATGAGTATATTATATTTTAAAAGTAAATATTTTTATAAAACCAATCAAATATGACGTGCATTTATTTTAGTTTTCTTACTTTTGATCTTGTAAAACATTTTCCAAATGCAAATATACATATATATTTTTTATACTCAAGGTAAATAAGAATTGCTGAACTCTGAATAACTTTTAGTCTTTTGTTTATATTTGTTCTTTCATTATAATATAGAAATTCATATATGTTCTTTATTTCTAATATATAAGCAGATAAAAAAACAATAGCTGTTTTTGAAAATGTGTTTCAATGTTACCATTATTTGTGCTTTTTAAAGTATTTTACTGTTGCAAATTGTAAACATTTATAGATCAGGACCACTAAATAGTACTTCTTGAATTCTGATCCTTTAGAGAGCTCATTTAAGAAGTGGATTTATATATCTAATTGTTATTATTCTATTGTTAATTGTGAAAGACTTTCATGAATTAATACAATAAAAACTTTTTAGCAGTCAAATTTATGAGAAAATTACTTAATATATTTGTTTGTTTTATTTATTAATTTATGTTTATATTTATTTGTTTTATTCATTTGATAATCCTTTCCTACTTTATTTAGTGTCAAACATAGCTGTTAATGGTGCATGTATCATAATACCTTTAAATCTTCCAGCTACCCACTGCTCTAGTTTTTTTAATTATATAAACAAACTACAGAATTACTTGTTAGCAATATCTTAATTAGTTGTCTGTTCATTGGAATTAGGTTAAATTCTGTCAATTTCAAAGATCTCTATACTTCATTTACAGATGTTACTTTTAGTTTGAATGTATGTAATATTTGAAATTTATACCTCTAAAATCATTTTCATGCAAGAAGAAACCATTCCATTGCTAAAATTAATGTATTTTTAGCTCATTTTATATTATTTCTCAACACTTTCATTTTAATCTTATGATTTCTGTATGTTATTAAAGTATTTTTTACATTTATCTTTTAATACTTTTAAGTTGTCTACATTTCACTATGATTTAAACAAATGATTTTGATGAGTACATCATCATTATCTGTAATAATTTATAAAAGCATCTCTCTTGTAATAAATGTCAATACAAATGCTGTTAGTTATTTCCTTCTTTTCTTGATAGACATTAAACCCAGGTGAATGTCCAACTAAAATCTTCATCCCCACCTCACTTTTCTCTGTGTCTAGGCCTCTCTCTGCGATCATCTCCTCTATTCTATTTCTGAATAGCCATACAGCCTGATGACTTTCCACTACCTTCAAATGAGCGCAGCCATTTCAGTCTTTTTCTCTTTTGATCTATATCTGACCTCTCTAGTTTGCTTCTCTCTATTTTTTTCTCTTTAATCACATCATACACAGGATGAAAACACAAAGAAAAACTCTGGACAAAAAATATGCCTAGCTTAGGTTTTAATTCATTTGTTAGTGGATGCCAATTTTTTCACAGCCACAAAACTTGAGTATGGTGCTCACTGAAGATATTTGCCTGCTTATTGTTAGCCTTATCAAGTGATTCCTACAAAACACATATGGTCATGGAATGTTGGTTTCTGCCAGGATTTCTCATCCCTCAGCAAGTATTGAATTGTGTAAACGTATTTGTCAAAGATAAGAGCTGTTATGGCCACAACAGCCTGGGCCTGAACGCCACGTCAGTCTATGTCTGGTGATGGTAGATCCTTGACAAAGAGATGAATGAATGAGCATCATCAGTGTTCTTCTGTGAGCATTGTACCAGTCCAATTTAGGACAGATTGATGTGTTTATGCAGTTATCTGGCTGATGTCAAGCAGGTTAGCATTGTACAAAAATTAATGAAATATGTACTCAGCCAACAAGCCTGTGTTATATATTATTATCGCTGCATTATAGGCAAGATGGAAATCTTTGCACTGACCCTGTAGAATGGGAATACTCAATTCACACAAACTATCATATCTTTGTTTGTTGTTAGGCTGTCTCTCACATCTGAAGCAAAGCAAACCAGCTTTATTATTTCAAAACTCATACTCTATGATTTTCTACAAGCAAATTCAGAATTCGTGTTTGAAGTGTGGTCCCAAAAGGATCAAGCAAAATAGACTTAGAAAGGAAAGAATGATTTTTCTTTGCTCCTTCTATGAAAGGCAGATACACAAACTCATTTGCAAAAAAAAAAGACTTTATCCTTTCCTCTTTACTTTCTTTCTCTCGGTTGCATAAATTTTGAATTGTACACACACTTTTGTGGTATTTGTTAAAACTTGGCAAAAATTCAACCTAGTTTCCATCTAAGTTAAATTGCTTATTTCTGCATAGTTATTTGATATTATACTAATATTTTTCCTTTTATTAGTTATTTTGATATTATACTAACATTTTTCCTTTGTCACTTTTTTTCTTTGTTTTAAACTTAATAGTAAAACCATATAACTTTCAAAATTTTCAATTCATTTTTTTTTTTTCTATTTACATGTTCTCTTCTTTATGATCAGAAAGGAATGTTCCAAATCATTGACTTATTTTTGTCATCTGGTACTATATTTTAGATAGACTGCTATATGCAGTGAGGATACAATAGTGCTATGTATAGAGAAATTAAGAGACACTTAGTTTTCTCTTCATTTTTAGCCAAAACATCAACCTAGATTTTACAAACAGGTGGAGACATCAAAAGATGTAGCTTTTGTTTGATTTTAGTTTTTTGTTCAAGATTTGTTCTAAGATGATGCTAATCTTCTTAAACATCTGCAGAAAGAAATTTCTCTGAAACAGAGTGAAAAAAGAAAATCTAAATTACTTTAATTTTATCAAACATTGTTAAGTTGTGCAATTTTATTCATATATAAAACCCATGTAAAAAAAATATATCATTACTATTTAGTTTTAGTTTTTTAATTTACATTTTTTATTACACTATCTCCATTTTTCTTTGACTTACTTCTCAAAGTTCTAGAAGACACAGAATTCACTCCTGTTACAAATTGTTCTAATACTCATTCTTTGAGCATTCTACTAAGATATTTAAAATAAATTTTAACAAATAGCATCTAATTTTTATTTATCTCAACTGACTCTGACTATGTACAAAAGATTACTACAGATTTTGCTTGATATATGTTACAGTAGGGAGAAAATGATTATGACAGGTTGCCAAAAATAAAAACTATATTTACTATTCCTTTTTAGAAAAATCAAAATTTAAATAAATAAATTTATTTGTTTACTTGAACAACAAAATTCTTCAGATATTTCCAAATTAGCATAACTAAAAAATAAGTGGCAAGACAATGTATGTTAATTCTGATTGTTACTGCGTACAGAACACAGAATAAATCTCTGTATTTCTTTCTCTCACTTTCATCCTGTAATATCAGTCTTCAAATCTGTATATCTAATCTTGCATATTTTTGCTACTCTGAGAATTAGAGTAAAATAACAATTGCTATTGCCTGTTGACTTGAATAAAAAGCAAAAACAAAACCAACAAAACTAATGCAACAATGAAATTTATTTGGTAAATATTAGAGATGGTGCTCTTTTCAAAGCTTCCTATTTTGTTAAAACCTACTTAACATAGCTTTTACTATATGAACAATTTACTTGAATTTGTTATAGAATTTTGTTGTTTGTTTTCAATTTTGTTATATTGGCTATTATAATCAAAGTTAAATCTAGAATGTATTTTAATTGATTAATGGAATACAAAAGATCAAGTTAACTTTTCACATTTCCTCTGGTACAGCTTTGTGTAACTATATGAAACCAAGTCCAAATTAAGAAACACAACATAAATCTTAACCAAAATGATCTTTGGCAATAAATATATCCTAGAACACATGATCATCCTAGTAATTTTACTAGAGTGACATTTCCTTAAAATTATTCGGTGAAACAATAATAATTATTAAATTTTTTTCTTCATTTTATTTACTGAGAACCGAATAGTGTGTGTGTAATAGTATGTGCACACACACACACACACACACAAATTTGCTTTTTTAATAGTAACATCAAAATTACCTTATGGCATTTTTAATGTTTACTTTATATGCAGCAAAGAATTGTTCTTTCAATTATTTTTTTTTTTACACTTTCAAGTTGTAAAAGTGACCTCCTTTAATATAACTTATGTATAAATAATTAAGATTACCAAAAAAAGTATATAGATCTTATTCAGATTGATTGCAATCACTTACTGTTTTATCCTTAATTGATTTCTATTAGTAATACTCTTATGTAATTAGGAACCACATTGAACATATTTTATTGACTTAGAGACTGAAATTAACTTAGGTATGGCAGTAAGAAAACCAAAGCCTGCCTCATAAAAGAACAAGGATTGTTCCTGTTTTCTTTACACAAACACTTCCTTTTGCTTATATCAGCTTATATTCTGAAAACCTATTCTGACTTGTTTCACTGGAATGTCATAACATCTGGGTATAAATCCATTGCTACTATCACTAACAACAAAACATAGTCTAGTGCTTTGGAAACTTAGCTTTATTTTTAAAAAATATTTTCACTTTCCTGTTCATTTTGTTGAATCAGTTTTTTTTATTTGCCTTCCTCATTGTGTATAAGTGTCTCCTTCCAAAAGGCATGGTTCTGAAATGGTCTTATGAATATTTCATAATGCAAAATTTAAATTAAAGATTGTTTTTTCCTTGATGTGTCCAAATAGATAGTTGTGCAGCAAAGCCTAACGCCTGCGACACACACACAACATAGCGGCATTTGCTTGTCATCACTAGGAATCTTAGTTGAATCTTGCAGCTATTTGTCACAGCCCACGTGGTCGATGTGCAATCGACTCGTCAGTCCACTCATATCTACTCGGTAATAAGGCCCTCGCGTGCACCAGATGCTTGTCATTTCTACTCAACTCAATACTCAATGAATCATTCATGACATTTTCTTAAATCGATTGCTTTCCAACATTACAAACATTCATTTTTTTTTATTTTGTGTGTGTTTCTATAATTTTTTCTATTTTTATCATTTTTTCCCTATTTTTCTCTGTCTTTATTTTATATTGCCTCATTCTCTTTCTCTCCCTCTTTATTCTTTTGTAGTTGACAGTTCTCTAAGTCTAAATCATATCAGCAAATTGGATTCCCTTGATTTTTCTTTTTCTTAATGCAACATCTTTATTACTTTTTTCTAAAACAATTTTAAACTAGCAATGTTGGTCAACTGAAATATTCAAATACATTTTCAATATGATTGTTCTAAATTGCTCACTTAAATATGGATGTTACAATTGAAGATTGATGACTTTTTTACCACATTCATTACCTGCATGGAGTTGAAGTATAGAGTTTATAAAGCCAGAATCAGCCTCTGAACTTTTTCATGTAATAAACAAAATATTTATCTCTCTTTATTTTAAAGAACACTAGCAAAATGAGATCAATCGCTTTTAGTCATTCCTGTTTACTTGCTAACTTATTCCTAAAGTAAAAATCCCTAATTACTCTAGCAATACTCACATACAAAATCATTACCATGTAGTCATAGAATACATAAAACAAAGTAACAGTAAAAATTCACAAATAGGGTCAGTTGTTAGAGGGTAGATAAGTTGTATGTCAAAGAAAGGCATTCATATGTGTAGTTACACTTCATCTAAGATGGCATACAAATAACTTGTTAACCTATAGAAGATATTCACATCCTTTATGTCAGACCCAGTACATAAATGCAAAACTGCCTGGATTGCTATCTTCACCTGATAACAATTTGCTTGTCTTACTGTTATAACTGACTGCATGTGGCAAACAATATATATATATATATATATATATATATGAACTTTTCCAATCAGTAAAAGTGTTTCTCTCTTAGGGATGTAAATCTTTATCTGTACTCTGCAACTATTCATATTTAGTCTGGATATTGACTTTTAAAAAAGCTCGTTTATTTCTTGGTTTTTGCATACACTATTCTCCTTTTTATTACATAGAAAAATACATTCCCACATACATATATATGGATTCTACAAAACTTTCACATTAGTTATAAAAGTTTTATATTCACCAACTCTGCATTTTTCTTTTTATTTACCTTTGTTATTCTGAATTTAGTTTATTTCTTTTGTTTTTTACTATTGTCAAGTACCATAATTTTACATCTTTAGGATTTTAAATTTCAGTGAATTACTAAATTTTTTTTTGTTTAAGAATTATATCTATAATTGGAGAAGTTTTTATTGCAATATTCTCCTATATGAACAAGATAAATCAAACTGGAAGTAATTTACTTTCATTTACATATATGTACATGAAAATCGATTAAACTACAGCTAAATAAGTGTATATAAAATCAAAATATGCATATTATCACTGCTACAATGTTTACCATAAGGTATTTTCTTAAGTTTTTATCTTTCAAATAATGCTGTATATACAAGACCAGTGAAAAGAATTTGCAAGCTGAGATTAGTGATATAGCATGTGACTCAACAATTAGAAATTTAGAATTCTCTTTTTATTTTTGAATCGGTTACATTTAATCAGAATAAACATGCAAGGAACCTTTCTGTTGCATCTTTATAAAAGCTTAGACTCTGGTAAGGCCTGAAATACTATGGTACAACTAATAATGGATTCTGTTTCAAGTCAATAAACAATAGGACAGTTTCGTATAACTATATCAAAATCAGTTTTTAATCAAATATGTAATGGATAATAGTTTTTAACCATTTTGTGCAATTGCAGTGTATTATATATACATCGAAATTATCTTCAGTCACTGATTTTAACAGAATAACTGGATGAGAGATAAAATGAGTAATTGCTACTATTTAATAATAATTTCTGTGCTGTTCTTATTACTTTTAGCTGTAATATGAATAATTCTTGCATAATGTCTAAGTGGATTCTCTCATTTTTCTAAAAAAAAAAAAGACTTATGCTTTCAACACTTACTTCCTATTATTAGAAAGTTTAATTGAGAAAGCTGTAGATATTTGGTTTATCTGAAAAAAATTTCTTCTCTGGAAGAAATTGCTACACAAAATTCTGCACTTTGTAGTTTCACCATTGTCATATTTTTTATGTTTAACTGCTGATAATTCTGGAGTAGAAGCCAAATAGCTATCACAGATTGAACCCCAAGAGCTTTGTTCAGAAGCTATATTTTACCTTTTCACTGAGGTAGCTTGACTTTTTCTTTATCCAACCCTTGTTTGCCTTCCAACAGGACACCCGCTATTGTACTCCTCTTGCCCTTTTTATTTGTTACTAACCTGGCTTCCAGGCTTTTTAGAATCTCCTTTATTTCACTAATGTCCAAATGCTACCCCACTTGTGTATTGCTTCTTTATCATGAAGATAAAACTATCAAATTAGTGCCAGCTGTTGGTATAAACAATTGAAAAGATGCTGTCTGCTTTACATTTTGTCCAACTTGAAATTTACCAGGTTTCCCCGAATGAAAACGTTCTGCAGAAGATGTTTTATGTAAATCTTCTTTTCCATTTGTGAATATCTAAAACAAAAGAGAAAAGATTTGAAAATCAGCAGTGATTTAATCACTCAATTAGTATTCAAAATTTTTAGATCAATATCAATAATAATTCTTGACTTGACAATTGAGATAGAGCCTTCAATGCAGACTGTTAATAGCAAAGAACATTCTTTTGAAAGCATATTTCACTAGATATTAATTCTGATTCTGGAAATAGTCTGCTAAATCAAGAAATCAAGCAAATAGTAATCTATAGTAATAGTGACAGGATTTTGGCACAAGGGTAAATCTGATTCAATGTCAGTCAGAACAAACTGAGCATCCTAATGAAAATAATACTGAAGAAGTTGTCCAATGGCAACTGGCCAATTCTCATACCTACCAAATGTGAAAAGTCAAAAAGTCTTTCTGGTAGTTGTGCTACATGACATCTTGAATACACTTCATATCAAACATTGTATGCAAAAAAGAAAACCCACTCTGTTAATGTTGTTTTTTTTTTTTGGCCCTCTCCTCCAAGACATTCTTTACACCTACATCATTCTTTTTAAAAACAAATGCAAAATATTGCGTTTAGTCTCTTTGAAAGATAAAAATATGAAATATTAGCTCTGTCTTTAACAGTATTGCTCATATTCCAACCTTGAAATAATTTACATAATATAAGTGGTATATGTAATCATCTCTTGTCCAACATTCTGTTCTGCTTCCTTCAAAATATGTCTCTTTAAAATCTGTTTACTTTCTATTATTTAAATTATGCTGGGAGATGAAGGTCATTCTTTGAGCATATGTAATATGAAGTAAATAGGATAAAATAGTGAGAAAAGTGTTTTGATGTCCTACATCAAATGAATTTCTTAAATTTATTTATTTAAAAATATTGTCTTTTATTTTTAAATTGGCTTTGTTCAATAGATATGTTATAAAAGACAGCATATTGATGAATATTGAGTCACTCTGTATGTTGGCATGATGCCATTCAGCCTAAATGTTGTTTATGTATCTGGGGATTAATCTGCATTAAGATAGATAGCAAAATAGATCAGTAAATAGGTAGATAGATAATCTTTGCTTACACATATCTATTCATACATGCTATGTATAAGTTTATTTATGTTACATAGATATCTTCTCTGAATTAGTATGATTTTTTTTCTTTCTATATGCATATTTTTTTTTTACATAAATGTATACATCATTATTTCTTAATATGCACTGGTGTATACATCTAAGCATACTTAACTCTGTATAAAAATGTATATTCTTACCATTGTATATTTATTTACCTGCAGGATGATGCTTCTGGGATTTTTTCTTTATCAAAACCATTCTTCTAATAATAAAGCTGGGATTCTTTCTTTAAAAAAAATGTCCTAATGAACTTGTCTGATTGAAGTAGGAGGAAAATACATGTTTTGATTCTGAATAACTCTTAATATGTTGAGGCTTTTGTTTTTAAAAAGCCAAATTTAACTTGCATTTTCAACTGAAAAATAGTGAATCACAGTTAGAAAATTCATAAAATATTGATCAACAGAAAAAAAATAGCCTTTTGCAAAAGAGAGGTTTATAGCTATTCAACACAACTATGGTATTAATTTAATCATCAAAAATTTATCAGAATTTCAGTGAAAAATTGATGCTTTCAAATGAGTGAAAGAGAAAAAAAATAGAACCAAAGTAGTTAAATCCTTTGAAAAAATATTAGTAGTTTGTGTATTGTTTTTTACTTTTTAATTCTATCATATGCTCTATAAGAAACTTAGGGTCAGTACCCAGCTAAGCTTATAGATTATTAGAGTTCTTAGTGTTTGTCTCAACGTTTTGTTTTGTGCAGCTCAGCTACCATTGATGCCATGTCATCATTCACTGCTACTGCACCATCAGTACTGTCAGTTTGGATTTTAAACTCGATCAATAACAGTCTAAATGTAAGTCATTATGGATAATGCTTTAAATATAAAAGGAATGAAAACTTAAGTAGAAAAATAAAAATGAAAAAATAAACAAACCCTCATTTGGCTCTGTCATTATTATTATTATTATTATTTGAGCTACTGTGACTTTTCTAAGTGGTTGACAAGTGCATCTTTGATAAATGTCACCTCAGACCAAAAAAAATATGCCTGATACTTGCAGTGGAATTGGCAGTTATGGGGAAGGCAGGTGACCATGGTAGAAAAGTTAATCATAATCCATATTTGTTTCCCTGATTGAAAAGCATAGATTCACTTATAAAGCTTCATTGTTCTCTCAGATATTGACAGAAGACACAACCAGAACCTTGTCTTGTATATTTGGTACAAAGCAGAATCAATGATTTCTACTTCTGTCTACCCTCTCTGCTTGAGACCAGGTTAACTTGGGTCTTCTATTCACTATTGACAAAATAGGTGTGTGATGTTGTCTTAAGAGCTCACTCATTCTTTCATTTCATTGTTTTTATGGTGCAACCTTCTCTTAAACAAAACTCAACTTAAAAAAAAAATGTAACAAAATGTATCTTACTTTCTTCTTCAGTTTCTGAGATGTGTGTGTGTGTGTTTCTCATCTATCCTTTTCCTTGACCCCTTAAAAAAATAAAAATGGATAAAAGTAACATTAGATAAAAATCAGTTGTAAGATATCTTATGGTTTGTTTTGCTTGTCTACAAAATTTAGTTTTTGTGATGTGTTTGGAAGGTGAGGGCAGAATTGCTGTTTGTTTCAAAGATATTTTTTTTTTTTATCTGTAGTCACTTTTTCTTTTTTGGGTTTCCTTTTCATTCCTTCCCATCTTAGAGTGTCACAGAAATAAGAAGTATCCTTGCTGGTCCCAAGTGCAAGAGGTGAGCTAGAAGACCATCAACATAGCTTGTCAGAATAATGCAATAAATTCAATTTCATTTAAAATCAATATCCCATTTCTAAAGTTTGGCTTGCTTTTGCTATCTGAATGTTTTAACTGTCACCATGAAACTTTATATCCATCAGACTCTTTGTAATGATGATCACACTTCATCTGTATGTGCTTAATCAAAATTATTTACTATGCACCACATACAATATTCTCTGCATTTACAATCAGTTGTGGAAATGATATTTAAATTCTACTTTGTATGTCTGTACTTTCAATAAAAGGCTTTGAAATATTCCAGTAGAAAGAAAAACTTGCAAATGTTATGCTTTTCTTAAGCTTTAAATATCTCAGTGTATTTAGCATTTGTGTTTATATGTATTGTTTATTTTGACAGAATTTATGTAAATGATATAACTTTTTTTGCTTTTTTTTTTTTTTTTGGCATATATGAGATTTAGACAAAATTATGTCTTTAATTTTTTTTTACTGTCTTCAAACTCAATAACCAAATATCTTTGAAGCATTTTAACTGTCAAGAAAAGCCAACTTCCAGATATGAATTTTTCTTTTTATTATAATGTGTATATATTTGTGTGTGAATGTTCATATTAAAAAAAAGTAGGTGGGAAATGTATTAGTGTATAAAGGCAAACATTTTACAACATATTAAACAACGAGAATTTTCTAAAAATAAGAAATAAAAAATAAAATCTTTAAAATTTACTGAATCTTTTAAATTTCTTTAATAAAATCATATATTTATTAATTGAGTCAATAAAAGTGCAATATCTTTTTTTCCAATCATTAATGTCATTTCACTGGTTTCTTAAATTAGAAAAACAAATAAAAAGACAAACATATTTCTGTCATAGGTTTACTCTTTTTAATTTTTATGAAACGCTCATAAAAGTCAATTGATATATATATGAAATGCTAGTTGAAATCCATCTCTCATTCAGGCCAGTTAATAAGTTGTTTCTATTAACTATGATGTTGAATTATATATGAAAGATACTTCTTCCTTATCAAATGTTTGTGATTCAGTCTTTTATTTCTACCTTGTATTTTTTTCAGCATGCATCTGCAAATAAGACTGCATGCTCTGTTATATTCACTTTTCATTAACATTCAAAATTCAGTGCAAGAAATCATTTCTAATGGATTGTTTTTATTTATTGTCAACGCCTATAACAAATTAATCCATAAAGTGAATCAAAATTAATGATACATCAACTATTGATTAGTGTACATGTCTTTGACTGCTTATAATAGGGCAAACAGAAATGTCTAGACTTGCTAGATTTATAATAATGTTTTTAGTCATGAGGATCACTCATTGTATATGCATACATTTATATAGGGCATCTACATTTTATTGCTTATCTAAAATTGTTCTCATTTTTTTCTTTTGTCAGGATTTATTTGTCAATCAATAAGAGAAGTAAACATTAAATATTCTAGCAATTTTAAAATTGACTGTTTCTGATACATCTATACCTTTTTGAGTACTGAAGGAATTATATTTTGAAATAGTTACTTTGCATTGACATCATTTAATATATTGATAAACCCATTGTCTATTTGTAGCAGTGTTCCACTGAATGGTTGCTTAATATATAATTAAATTACTGTAAAGAGTTCATAATTATACATTTTTATTGTTTTTATTTACATAAGAGTTTGTCTATTTAATATATGTTAGATATGTTTGCTGTTGTAGTTGATATGAAAACAAAGAACAATTTTGCATTTTGTTTCTGTTTGCCTTTATTGCCTTTAGACTAGAACACTTTTCAGCAATTCTAATTTTTTCCAAATTCTTTTAATATCTTCTAGATTCTTCACTGATTTTTGAGTTACTATGAACTTGTCAAAATAATTTATGTTAACAAGAAATTTGAAGAAGCAAAATTTAATCCTTTTATCATTTCTTTGTTATTAGTACATACCTTTCTATGTAAATGTATAATGCATTTCATCAATCTGATTACTGCAACTATCAGTTGTGTTTGTGTGTATTTTGCTACTCTTTAAAATAAATATAACTCCTCTTCTTTCTGTCTCCCAGTCATTTTCTCAGTTTTGGCCAAGCACTGAGGGATGGTATTTGTCACCACAGTCTACTTAGTGGATTGCAAAGCTCTTGATTAGTTCTCTAGTTCAAAAATAATAAATCTCCTGTGGACTTCATTGTCTTAGCATTATGTGTTTGTGTTTAATTTTGTTGTCCTTCTTTCTCTGCTGGTCAGTGGCATTATGTCAACAAAAGCCAGCTCACCTGAGCCACTTGCTGTTGATACTTGGGCAGTAGGTAACTTAGTAATAAGAGCCAGTCACAGTAATCTTGTCACAGATTACTGTCACTGGGTATGAAGGGCCACTGGCTTTGTGTCAATTTGGATAACTCTCAAAACCTTAGTTATTACACCCACTCACCTAGGGTAGTCACTTAGCACAAGTTTTAGCCTAAACAATTAATTGCTTTATTGTATCACAATATCTCTATTTAAAACTCATGCCTCTTTCTTTATGGAAAACTCTATATCTTATTGGATTTTCATTCTTTTTTTTTTAAATGAAGTCAGTCACTGACTTTGGAATGTAATGAGGGAAATGTAAAATTTCTTAATTTTCACAGCTATGAGATTTAATATTTTCCAAATTTTTACTTTTAAATTATGACTAATTATGTGAAGATTATTCTTCAAATTTTCTATATTTGAAGAAATTATATGATTTGAGTTTTCATGTGAATATTATAAATGATAAGTCCTTGTAAAGATGATTTCAGTATTATGAAATTCATGAGGAGATAGAATTAATTTTTAAAGATTTATAATTATAATCTTTTTAGAAATTAAAAAAAAAATTATGCCAGGTTCAGAAGCATTCATTTCTACTTTAAGATGTGCAGTTGGTTAATAATTTTCAGTTAATGATGTAATTCAGAAAATTCATCAAGTAAGAGAGACACTACATGGAGAAATAAAAATCATATTTAAACTAGTTAAGTGAGAAGAAAAAAAATATAAAAATCACTTATGATGCACAGTGATCACAGTAACTATTCCTTCTAAGTGTTCCATCTTTTATATTTGTGGTTAATTACAGTATCTGGCAGTAAAAATCTGCTTCATTAAATTTGATGAATAAAAATTCGATTAGACTCTGAAATGTAATTATCTTTATATATTTTTTCATTTGCAATAAAATAAATATAATTTATAAAATTATGTCTCAAAATTTACATTCTCATTGATTTTAAAGTGATTTTATGATAACTTGTTTACTTTACAGATGATAAGCAGAAGCATTGACATTTATTTCAGTTGGGCCTTGGTAGCTAGTCACTATGGTTTTCTCTTGTGTCATTTTCTGTCTAGGACATTTCAGTTCAATGGCATTTGTTATGCTCTTGGGAAGATGTCAACATGGCTTGATATGAATTGATTTTTCTGTCTTTGATTTCATCATTCTCAATGATCAAAAGATAATGCTTTGTTTGATGTGCAAACTACCATATCCTGTATTTTGTAAGTTACCTCACTCACCTTAGTGATTTGTTCTTCTTAGAGATTATAGCTATAATATGGTAAGATTTTTCTTACTTAACTTTATATCCTACAAAATATATTGCTCTTTTGTTCACCTTTCAAATTTGCAATTAGAAATTATTGCTTTTAAAATGATTTATATATATTAAATTAATCATAAAGCCAGAGCACAGCAGAAGTTCAGGATTTGCTAGTTTTTTTTTGTCAAAATTGTTTTATTTTGTTGCTATGCAAAATAGCAATAAAATGAACCTATTTTGTCTGCTCTAAAAACTATATATAATTATACAGAGTAAGTTCTCTACTCCTCTTTTAAGCTGTCTTTATTAGTGGATTCAGTTTTTAGTATTGTGCATATGTGTAAATATGTTGATGAAACAATTGTCCAATACATTATAAATAAGATAATTGAAAGAAAAAAGAGATTATGTATATAAGTGTCTATGTCACTATGTAGACACACACACACACACACAACAAAATGTGAGTATTTCATAACAGGCCTATCAGAAAACAATATCCATATATATATATAAGTCTAAAGGCTGCTACAAACATTTCACACTTTGTTTCATTCATTTCACAATTAATATGATTTTATTATTCTTTAAAATTGAAAGAACTGTTATTGGACATGGCATAAAACTTTATTTTATCATTGATTTTTAGTGACAACAAAACTTTGGTTTTCCTCAGCTTACATACATACATACATACATATATATATATATATATATATATATATATATATATATGTCATTTTATTTATTTTGGGTGTGTGTATACTCTCAACTGTCGACAGTTCACATTTTGGCAAAATGTTATTAAGTTGACACCATAACTTCCGTCCATCCTGTTCTCAGCTGACATCTCTATCCATAAAAGCTTCCTACTAACAATTTATCAATATATGTCTCATTATATTTCATCTGAACAGATTTTCCAAATCAATATGAATGTTATCATAAGTGTATTGCATCTTTTACTATCAGCAGTTCCCAGGGAACATGTTGTGTAAGTATGGTACAGCCAAATCCTGCTGGTGATGTGGATATGACTGCCTGGGGGTCCAGGATGTAAACTATGCCAAAATTCTATAGTCTTTTAGATGTCATGACACTGTTTTGGCATTAGCAGAGTAATCTAATGATTCTTGTCAAAACTTATCGCAGATATAGATACACACTACTACAGTGGCCATTATAATGTCATTGATGGCAAACTTCTTCAATTGTAGTAACAGACACTAAATAGGAACTGTATTTGCTTGCATTGTAGTGGATTTTTATTGACACAATCATTGGTATTCTCTGTTGATTAGGTGTGATTGATTGATTTATTTTTTCCTGTCAATAGGCTGGTGGTTGAATGGATTGTATTTGAAAAAAAAATGTCATTGTGGATTAATCCACTGTGAGCAAGTTCTGGTTTATTTTAGCCAGGTTCTTTTTTCATATTAGGCAGAATTGCTGTCAGTGATAAAGAAATAGAAAAACATAAAAATCACAAGCAAGCCAAACCAAAAGAAAACTGTCATTAGTGGAAAGATTTCAAATTTTAACTGCTGATTAAATAATTCCCATGGTCCATCCAACTAGTAAGCTTGCATCAGTTAATAACCAAACTATTTTAGATCATTAAGTTTAATGCTTCAGCTACTTTTCTTCATTTATGTCAAACTGAATCCTTTAATGAAGATTGGAGGACATGATTCTTATCATATAGATCTAAACAGGCAATATATGTTTTAATCTGTAGCAATAAGAACTAAAGTATTTAGATTTATACCTTCCCTTTTGTATAAACTGTAACTCAAATGTTCCTTAGATTTGACTTAGATAAATTATTTTTCTTTTTATTATACCATGATCAAGTACATAGCTTGTCATTAGTACAGATTTATGCTGGAACTTGAGACACTGATTGGAAAAGATATTAAAACTTTCAATTTTTCTCTTTACAAATATCCACAATGTGCTAAAGTTGATACAGTGTTTTACTTTTATCCTGTTTAAGTCCTCTTTTATAGTATCATATAAAAAATTGGTGACTTTATGTTAAAAATACTTTTGATAAATAAAAAGAAAATTTTCAAGTAGATTTGAATTAAAAATGAAGCTGAAGCAAAATTTCATAATTGTATATGTTAGCATAAAAATCAACTTTTTAATCAAAAAAATCTCTTAAACCCAAAGCATTGACCACTATGCTATTTTAACTTCTTTTATCTATCTGCAATCTTAGCATTGTATAGTTTCAAGTTAAATCAATTGTGTGTATATTTCCTCTATACAAACAGCAAATGTAGTAAACATGTAGGTTTGTTATTTATGCTACATGTTACAAAGTTATAGTAAACTGATATGACTTAATGTGGCAATCATTTATTTGATTATTTCTGTAACAAAGTTTTCAATAATCTGCTTATAAGTAGCAATCAATAACATTTGGGATGTACCAGTATTCAACCTTTCACAATTTCACAAATTAATGGAAGCAATATGGTTTTATACATTTGCTATTCCATATATTTATTTTTGACATCAACAGGTAAGAAACACCAATTAAAGTTAAAATATGAAAGGGTGTTAAAAGTTCTTTTCCCAACTAAGATGTTATGCAAAACAAATTGTGATTTTTGAACATTTGTTCATATTTGGGGAAATGGAAAACTTGTGTTATGTTTGAACTCTAACGGTAGAATTGGTGAGATGTAATATTTATTTAATCAATCATATGAATTCATTTAAAACCTCTGAACATGAGTCAAATGGAAGTGGTTTATTTTATTTTGGGGGAATGTTCAGTTTGAAAATACACATCTAAACCAGAATGAATATCAGAGGAGTTGACTTATATGCCAGCATTTATGATAATCAGAAATGCAAGTATTTATGATCATCAGAAATGAAAAAAAAAAAACTTGAAAGATAAAGTGCAAATAAAGTTTCTTATTAAAAACAGTTAATTTTTTAATTAAATACTTTATTACTGTATCAAGTGAGACTAAGTTTTCTTAAATTTCTACTTCTATTTGATGATTATGAAGTGTTTTTTAAGTACTTTCTATGATATACAATATTATTTGGTGCTGATCAAATCACTTGAATCTTTAACTGATAACTTTTTTTGCATTTTTGTCAATGTTTCTTTTAGACTTGCTCAAAAGTCCCAACTAAAACAACTTCTAAGTGTTATTTATATAATCTAATTTCAATTAATAAAAAGAAATGTGAATAAAAAATTAAGTATTTTCTTTTAAAATAATGTTTTGTTTGTTTTTTTACTAATTATGAATAATTCTATTGAAATTGAAATATGAAAAATGAATTAAACTGTGAATAAGTTAAACTTGTGACATAATGTGATTTTGATCTTATTTTTATTCTAAATAAAAACCAATTATTTGAGGAGCTACTATTTATCAACATGCTTAATTGTTTTATTCATACTTTAGTTGACACTCTTCTGTATAAGATCTATTTATTCTTTGCATAAATTGTTTTTTTTTTCTTGACACACCACTGACATACTCTGTTAACATTACTTGTTAATTTAGAACTATTGATTAGTTTCAATTGATCTCTTTTGTTGATATAGTCTGATTAATTATGCCCTGAATATATAAATAAATCAGTTTTAAAAATAAAAAAAAAACTGTATCAGTTCATTAATTTCATGGTTTTATGATGTCTTTTACATTTCTGCTGGATGATATTGTTTACAGATTCTTATGCATGTGTTGCAATATTGAAAAAATTGTTATACGAACAAGTTTACAATATTATTACTTTCCAATACAAGTTCATATAATTTTGTATCGGTGGGTAAAATAAATCTGAATTGTTTTGGTGCCAGTATGAAGTGTAGGTGTTCACCAATATAGCTCTAATTAATGCTCTTACATTTTAGGCCTATTGATTCTCTCAGTTGAAATTAACATGGAATAAATAATCATCCCGCACTGGTCAGGATATATTTGGACTCTGAGAAAACCTGAAATTAGCTTCGTTTGAATTATTTAAACATTTATTAATAATCACTTGCTTTATTCTCATCTTAACTGTGAAGTGATAGTCTGTTTTTAAAAAGTCTTGAGACTATGGTTTTCTTTTTCACCTATTTTTTTCAAATTGGGAATAATGTCCTTGTGTTCCTACTTGAAACAACTTTAAAAGCCCACAAAATCAAGTGCTACACCAAAAAGTAGATGCTTTAAGGTGGGAGATTTCTTAAAAAGAAAATTCTTTGAATCTGAACAAAGAACTCATTTTACTTACCTTGCATCTTTTAACTATGCAATTTCCATATAAGCATAGTATGAAATCAGAGAAGGATAATCTTTCATTCAGCATTTAATGTTGAATAGCTAAAATACAATACTTGTGCTATCAAGGTTAGTGATTACAATATACTTGGTATTTGTATCTATTATAAATTTATAACACTAATTATATTATTTCAGAAAATGTTCATTGCATTATTTTATTATTTTGTCTTTTTGTGATGACAATTTTCATACTTTCAATACATTTTACTTATAGTTATTATCATAGCTTAATAGAAATCCACAGAGATATGTTTCTCCTGGTCATAGCTACAATTTATCATTATCTGTGCACTAATACCTTAAACTAAGTACCAGTTATGGTAGCCTTTAAAAAATAAGCTTTGTAAGTTATCTATGAAAACACAAGAGTATCATTCAACTCATTGTTTATATATGTCCTGTAAATAAATCCCTAATTATCAAAAGCCCTTCATCTTTTTATCTGAAGCTTCTACTTGGTATTTTGATGTCAGTCTCTAGCAACCAAAACATTGACCTTCCTTTATCACTGTCTATTTCATGTCTTTCATTGTAGCAGTCTAGATCCTATGACTGACTTGATTCTTTTTGCCACTAGTACAATTATTGGCAATAAATGCTGCAGTTAATGAGTGCATTACTTATGAACAGTTGCATTTCCGTTATCCCTAAGTTAGCCTTCTGATGCTTATGCTGTGGTATTTGATAATTTGAATCATATTTCTTGTGTGCATTACAGCTTCCATCAGACAAATATTGAGTGAAATTACAACGAAGAAAATACAGATTTTTTTTGTTACAGAAACAGATGGTAGAAGGAATTTAATTTATTTGGTCTCTTATTTATTTTTATGACATTTTAACACTTTAATTTTCTAGTTCTAATCAGAAATGATAAATCAATATTATATATCATAAAGTTAATAGTTTAGAGATTCTATTTATGTTTCTTTATCCTGTACATGGTTTTAGCATTTTTCATTCTAATATATATTCACACATGCACACACATACATATTTATTATGATTGTCCTAAACTGATGTTTCTGTACTTGTCTGGCAAAAATTTAATTCTATAACTTGTTGGTTTGATTCAAGTATGGGATCTGATATTTTATAAAGAAAATTGCAAAATAAATAAATCTATGTTTAAATCTTATATATAAAGTAAAACTAATAGAAATGGAACCTTTTTCTTTTCTAATTTAATTTACTGTTGCTACTTTTATCAGTTTCTATTGTTTACATTAGAAAAGTTTAAAATGCATCATAAAATTAGATTAGCCAAATTTAATCCCTTGATTATATTTTTCTTTACAAACTCAAGTTGTAGACATTTTCACCAACATATATACAGATGTAGTGCTTGTTCAGTTATGGCTGTTCAGTTGTAGATTAAAGTAAATTTAACAAAACATAACCTGGCTATTTACCAAGAAATCTAATCTCTTTCCTTTCTACTGTAATGTTAAACTATACTGTTCACTTGCAATTTTAGCCATAATCTTAGGTCTCTTTTTCTAGTGAATAATACTAATAATAGAGATATAGAGATTTTCCACCAAGAATAACTTAAAACTTGCACAAGTGAAAAAAAACCTACAATATCACAAATAACTTTGAACATTAAAAGAAAGCTAATGGCACCAGCACAATGTTAGTTAGATTGAGTTTTAAAAAAAATCCTTTACAAAAAAAAAGAAGACAAAATTTTCAAATTGTCTCTTTTGGAATTCTGTCTGTAAGAACTGGATTTGTACATTTTTGGGGGAAAATATACATTTGAAATATCTAGATAAAATAATATAAAATAGCTACTGTATTGTCAGTCAAAATTTATTATTATGTAAATAAAATGTATCAATATCTGTACTTATCTTTTATTTTACATATTTTGCAGGAAAGTTGAGCTAGTATTTACTGCTATTGTTTATAACTATTTTAACTTAACTGATTATCTCATAATTTTCCAAACGCTTTTTCCATAGATAAATTGTTAGCTTCAGGGTTCCATGGAACACATTAATGATTATTATTGTATTATTAGCTGAGCCAAATCCTATGTTTATTCACATTTATTTAGTATGAGTTTTTTGTTTTTTTTTTTCTTTTAATAAAAGACATTGTCATTGCATGATAATATTTCCTAATTATTATTATGTGATAAAAAATAATGAAATAAATTTAATATATTTGTTTCAGTATGCTTTTTGTTTACATTCATTTGAAGTAACCAATAAATAAGATACTGTAAAATTATATTTTGACAGAAATAATTAATTTGGTTTTTAGCATTAACAGAAAAATATTTCATGATCTGATATAATATTACCAAGGAACACAAGAGTTAAAAGCACTCAGTGAAGTATTCATTTCTTCTATAAATGTGTATAAAAGACTAAAATAATGATGATTTGAATCTTTTAACCACACCCCTGTTACCATCACCCACACTGTTATCATGACTCTGTCTTGCACTCAAAATCAACACAATAGCAGATTTTGTCTTGGAGCTGGTGGACTTGTAAAACATTCTCTGTGGCACCTTTGATCTTTTATCTATGCATAATGCAGTGCATGATAAGTGTGTCGTTATGAGTGCAGCTTGCAGGTATCACTCCACCAATATCGTGATTTGCTGATGAGCAAAATTCCACTTATGAATTATGACCTCTTCAGGTGATAATTGCTCTACAACCATACATGACACACCCTCTATGTTTCTAGGGCTTTTCATGGAAAATTCATTTGGTATTGACAAGAGACAAAAATGCTCTCATGGCGACTTCAGTTTGCACGATCGTTTCTAGCAATGTAACACTGGCTTTACACTGTGCTTAGCCTTAAACTTTGGAATAACAAATGAAATTATTCACTGCTCATGAGAACATCTTTCTCTTCTGGTCAAAGTCGAAAAGTTTTTGAAAATAGATTTTTATATCAGTCTCTCATTTTCTTCATAAATTGTACTATTGTAAGTTATTTTTATTTTAAATACATTTTTAGCAGGCTTATAATGATGTATAATTATAAGTGTTATTATATTACTTTTTTAATAGAAAATATTTTGTATAGTCAAATGTATAGTCAGTTTGAGACAATACTGATTAGTTAGAAAGAAATAGTCCTAAAAAGTATTGTATATCATTTGTACTTTGAAAGCAGCTCCAATATGTTATATAATGTTAGAAAATACTTCTTTCCTTATATTTATTGTTGAATTAATGAAAATGCTTCTAAAAGCTTTTATATTATTAATGAAAATATTTTTAATAAAGCCAGATTTCACATCAGTTACCTGTGTAATTCACTGATTACTCTCAATTATTAATGGTCATGACACAGTTTCTTTAATTTATCATTTATTTTATTATTTAAAAAAGATGTAGTTTCTCCCATACAACCACACACACACACACACTATATGAGCATTAATATCTTTATAAAAGTAAAGATCATTCATGTAATGTACAAATATTTATTTTATTTTTCTGTGATAAAATCAGGTTTACTTTTTTACCATTATTAATTCAGTATTGAAAAAAAATGAATTTGTTGTAACCTATTTTTTTTAAAACCACAGTTAATAATTATTCAAAATTATATCTTTCTTCATTTGTTAAATGTGACTGAAAAATATTTGAACACAGTCATAGTTTTATGAAAGAGAAAGTTATTATTTATTTAGCTATAAAGAAATTTTCTGAAAATCAAATGAACTGAGCTGTTATTTTATAACTTTATTTTCAATAATCTAATCATTTAGATATTTGGTAAAATTTTCCAGCATTATGACTCTTTATCTTCATATCCATCTTATCAAAATTTATAGTAATTGAAATTTTGCTTATATTTTCAATTTCTCTTTCTTCCCCCCCAAATTTATGCATTGTGTCTGTTATCTTCATGCTGAAAACACATAATGCAAACTCTATGTATGCTTGTACATTCATAATTATATATAAAATAGTACCTCAGTGAGTTTGTGGTCTATCATAGTTAAATTTCAATATAAAAATTTCACTGTATAATGTTTAGTCAGTGTGATTGACATTCATCACTGAATTAATTGCATTGGCTTGGAATAGAATTCTGAAAAATGCTTGTAAAAATGTTTTTTTTTTTTTTTTTCATTATTAAACTACAGACTTATTAATGTAACATTCTATGTGTGTATCTGTATATATGTGCTTATATATATATATATATATATATATATATATATATATATATATATATATATATAATTTGAAGTATATTATATTTATAGGGAAAGAATACTCACTTCACAAAATTTGGCCAAATGATCAATCATAATTATTTTAAATCCCTTTTAATTGTACTGAAGATTCTTACATTTTTTCCATGCACATTTATGTAAGATATTTTTTAATATTAAACATTGTTCAGTTATTACATTCTGAAAATTGTGAAATTCTATCAAAACCCAAACTGACTTTTTTTATTTTATTACAACTGATTTGCATTAACAGAGCCAAGCTAAAATGTTCCTTCTAAACTTTTTATGAATATATTTTATTTTGTGTTCTTTAATGTAAATGTTTAATCAGTACTCTTATTTCTCTATATCTTGGACCAGTTAATAACCTGTCTGTGTTATTGTCACCAATTTTGATGATTCTTTACTCTGAAGCTTCCTATGTTTGGACTTAATTTCAGAATTATTGTACAAAAGGAAAAAAAATATCAGAAAATCTTACAGTTAATGCATATTGTAGTTTTCAACATCTTTACAGTTTGTGTTAAAGAAACTCAATATAATGCTTCAAGCCATACCATTTAGTCATCAACAGCATGATTGTTCAAGTAAATGCAGTTTAAAATCAAATATCTGAATTCTTTTGCTAAAAATATAGTTTCCTAAAATTATAATTATAACTTGATATCATTTTTTTCTAATTCTCTGTTTTGAAATTTACTATTGTTTTTGTAGTCTTAACCTCTAAACATAAAGTAGAATATTTCTGCTTGGTTTATAAGTAATGCATTAAGTATTGTGTTTGACAGCTTTACAATATCTGAACTGTGATAAATGTAATAATACAATAGAAGATGTCTGTTTCAAAATGAGTCAGCATAGGGTCTTGATTCAGCAAGATACCACCGCTGCTTGTAACAGGAAGTGTATAGGAGCTTCTTTCCCATTAGAAATGCCTCCCCCAATCTATTTTGGCAATATGTATGACATTGCTTTGCATTCCACCAAAACCATGGGACTCTTTGCAGAAAATGTACTAGGGATGCTGGGGAGATTTCTAGATGGCTCCCTTCATCATGTTAAAAAGATTTCCAACAGTGAGCATCTTTTTATTTATTTATTTTTCATACAACTTGCTTTATTTGTTTATTTATTCACATTTTTAATGCACTATTTGTATTTTCTCTGTAAACCTCAACTGGGCTGCTCTATTCTTATACCCCCCAGACTGCTAGAATCTCTATAGGACACATGTTCAGTCACAATTCAACAAACTGATGACTTTTTGTGGGCTGCTTTTTTGTCTGTTTCCATAAATGGAAATAGTTATTTCATTAGAAAAGTAACTAAAGTTTTCTTTACACTAATATTTTTTATTTTGAAAATGAAGCATTGCAAAAAGTGACTGATTTTGTTTAATTAAGTTAAAAGTAAGAGATTTTAATTTTATTTTTAAATTTCTTTGCCTAAAACAAATAATTATATAGTTTTGTCGTAAAAGTTTAGCAGAGTTATCAAAATATAATTAATACTTGTTTATTTTTGTAGTACTGTGAAATAATGTGATCATAATTAATCATAAGAAATGGCAACTCTCAGACTGTCATTCTACAGTTGTTGATAAGCAACACAAATTGGAATAATCTTAAAAAATATGATAAAGACAGATCCTTAATAAAACCTAGATTATAATGTACATGTAAGTGAACAGCACATATATTTCTCAAGTATTTTATTCTATGATTAATAGTCATTTTTTTTATGAAAGCTCATTTCGATGTGTCCAATAACTATAAAAACACTTGTAAATTTAGTGCTTTTTGGTAATGCTAAAGAGTTCCCTAAAAGATTTTCTGAAAATTCTGGAAGGTTCCTTGTGCTTAAAGAAAAAAACATTATTACTCAAATCAAAATTGGGTTATGATGGTATTCCACAATCACTTCAAATGTTGCAAAGCCTTTTGCTACAAAGTTTAGGAAAATCTTGACTTGTCACTGTGATCCTAACTTTTTCAGGATTCCTGACATTTATGGGGAAGCATGCAAATGGGCTGGTACATAAATGAATATTTCTGAGAGAACTAGACAACAAATTGTAAAGGATGCTATACGAAACTCTTCAAAAGATGTTTGGAAATTTGTGCAAACAATAAACAGCAATTAATGAAATCTACTACAGTTTTGTTTTTAATTATATACAATAATAAACATTGAAAAAGGTTACTTGCAGGTTATGTGTTAAAGGAATTAGTGCCTGTGGTGGCTTTAATGACTATGGGTTATGCTGTCACATTATTCTTAATAGAACAGATAGCACTCAAGTACCACTAAATAAAGGCTGATCTTTCACTAAGACAGTGCTAGTTGTCATTTTGCAAAGACAACTGTATGGTATCTCAGTGATCACATTTCATCTGTAACGAAGTGGCCTCTCTCCTCTCTAGACTTCAATCCTATAAAAAATGTTTGGGAAATGATGATGAGATGTGTACACTGGCAACACCTAATATTCCACACTTCAGGAACTGAAATAGGCTATTATGAATTCAGGGAATAACTTCCCTTAATGTATACTCTCTAAATTGGCATACTCAGTCACAGATCATGCCATTCAGGTTTGAAGTCAAAAAATACAACCATAAAGTATTAACTTTTCACTGAATAATGTTTCATTCATAAAAATTATTGACTTTATTGTTCTTATAATTACTTTACATCAGTTTTTTTAAATATATTTTTATTAAAACAATAAATTAAGAATAAAAATTTAAACCATTCACGAAATAAAGATAACTAAGAAACATTCTGAACTCTAATTTTACTAAAAATTTTAAAAATTGCAATGTTTTTATAATTTCTGGATGGAGTATATGGTATATATATTATTTGTTATTAAAATAAGTAGCACCAAAGTTCATGTTTGTTATAAACTTAGCTTTTTTCACAATTTGTCTTGGATTGGTAAATTGTTTATAAAAAAAAAAAAAAATCTTCCTGTACAAAACTATTTTTATCAGAAATATATCTTCATTTAATCTTTAAGCCATAGTTAATATATTTATGCCACAAGCTATATAGATAGTGAAATTTACACTTCAACTATGTAATATTCATTTGCTGTTTGAGCTCAGGATAGTGCTCTTGCTACTTGAGCCATGGGATGATGAGATAAGATCATAGAACATTAGCCAAAATATGTAAGCGTTCTTAGTAACCTGCTTCTTCAAGAGATCTTTCCTGCCTTTTTTGACAGCTGTGCTAGCTTTCTACTGCTGCCATACTTTTAGGAATCAATGTCTGTCAGTGTCTCTGACTCTCTTTTTCCTTTATTTTCCTGTTCTCTAAAATCCAAGAAATATTTTTTTGTTGTCATGTGAAATATTTAAAAAAATCAACCAACCATATTTTGCTTTCAAAGATGTAAACCCATGTAAATATTATTATCTATCCTTAATTCTACATGAAATTTATTACATTTACAGTTATGTTTCATTTAGAAATTATACTTTGCTTGTGACTCTCTTAGAATAAGCATATGTTAGACATTGAGATGGTATATTACAGAATATTGCATATACTTCCTGGTGGGATCTTGATAAATTTTATTTTTGAGAATCAGGGATTTTATATAAATGTTCATTGTCTGTCTGTTTCTTGATTATTGCACTGTAAATCTGGCCTGTTTCTTTGCCTTTTTAATACATAAAGTATCTTTTGTAAGAGCTCAGAAGTGTATGCATATATTTTTCTAAGCTGACCATTCTTTTCTTTTTTTTGTTAGGTCTAACAAGTTGAAAGTGTCATATTCTTACCAAGCTCAATATTCTTTTAACAAGTACATTCCTAATTACTTCAGAAATTTTATAACTTTAGAAATTAACTTTATCTGATAAATTATTACTGCTACTTTTATGAAGTATGATAGTTACTATAATTATTTATAGCTGTTAGTGCATTATATATGACAGTCACTCTTTTTATAAGGTTGTGAAAAATAAATTTTGAGGCTGTAAGATTTCTTTTATATGTTTATTGTCCTTTGTTTCTTAATGTAGTTATTACAAAATACACATAATACTATGCAGGTAAATAAAACAAGAAAAATTACTCTCCAGCAACAAATGCCATACAAAGACAGATTAGTTTCTTTCTGTTATTTTTCTGCTTTTCTTTTTTGTCTCCCTCCAACCTGCGGAAAACAATGAAGGCTCATCTATCGTCTAATATCATCCCTCCCACATCCAGTGATGTTCCACCTACCCTCATCCCTCCATATCTGATGAGCCTGATTGGCTGTTCACAGTAACATCTCTCCACAGCAGCTTGACAGCCTGCCATCGTAATCCTGTTATTGCTACTGTTAATGTTTGCAAAATACCCCTTTATTTCCTATAATTAAATTTCCAATCAGTCATCATATTTGTGTTGCCTCTTACTACAGAGCTCTCATCAATAAGAACTAGTCGGCTGATTGTCCTTTCATTTCCTGAGCTCTTAGCAGTGCTAAATTGGGGAATTGAGAAGATGCTCCATTGAAACCTTGCAGGAACATACAGATTGTGAATTAGTTAATTCATGTCATAGCTATTGTGGTTTAATAATATTTGTGTCATTGAGCGCAGAATCATTGAAATATTGACATACGAAACATTTGTTCAGATTTTGTCATGTTACTGATATTTCACAAATATTTCAAATTATCTATGAGCTCTTTGACAGTTTGCAATTCTGCAAAGTGTTTGTAATACTTTTAATTTGTCTGCTAATAAAAGATTTCATTCTTATTTATTTATTCTTTTGTAGTAAAGTTATAGGATAATTACAAATAAAATTTGTCACAGCTGACTGATGTTATTTTCAGCACCTCAACTCCAAAGTTTCATAGATGAACCATTTCATAATTGTTCAATTCACTCTTTAGGAGGTTTTCAGCAGTTGACTGTTGTTTTTCTCATTTTTCATTATTTTTATAAGAAAGTTATATAAATAAATGTTAAAATAAAGTTGCCCCCACCCCATGTTGCCCATTTCTCAAAGCTATATAGAGAAATGTCTGTTTCATGTATGCAGTACTGATAAGAATTTTAAAAATTGCTTTCAGCTTAATGCAATATTCAATTTTTTTAACTGTATTTTATCTATTTTTTTGTCTCTGATCAAAGTATAACTATTAGATAAACAAGAGTTGTCTCTGTATTTTATTTGGTAATTTATTAATTTAAGTCTTTTCTATTCTACTCAAATAATGTACTATTTAAAGAAATATTTTTTGACTGCTTGCATATTTCATTTCTTCTTTTAATTACTGTTCTTTAATAAAATTGTTTTATATTCACATGAATGTCAGTTGCATTACAAGATTTTTACAGTGTTTGATCAGCTTCTGTTACTATATTTTAAATAACTTGTAAATTATTTCTTTGATTTTTCCCTTTGTCACATTAGGTACATATTTCTTTACTGTCTTGTAAGAGAAAACACGTGTAATAAATCATGGCACCAGATGGTTATAAATTGAAACCTATACATTTATTTGTTGTCTTGTAGATTTTGTCAGCAAACATTACACTTATTTTACCTTTCAATGGGTTCCCCAAATTTTAGTTGACAGTTTATTTAAAAAATATCAGGTGTCTTTCTCTATGCACATGTTACACTTTTTTATCCTTTCCAAATTACCTTTTACAACTTTCTTCTTTACTTTATTGCTAATTCAACTGAATAATATTATTCTTAATTAATTAATTAATTAATTTCATGGGAGAAATACATTTTGAAAAAAAATGTTCCAACTAACATTATAAACTCCAGTATTTATTATAATTTAATTTTGCTTGCTATTATTTATTAGCTTTTCTCTATCTTGGCTGAATTTATTGATTTGTTATTATTCCATATCTGACATTTTTGATCATGTATCTTACTGTTTTATACCCATGTAATCAATTACCTACTGTATGGGTTTTTTGTAAAAGGTTAAAGCATCTACTCCTAGGCATAATAGTTGGCAATAATGAAGAGCTGTTATCTATAGATGATTGATATATTGAAAACTATGTAGCCTCTAATTGATGATGAATAGGTTACTTGAGAAACCTCAAAGGCACATGCTACTACTCACATGTAAACAAAGAAATAAAACTGCTGCTCCTTGAAAGTTGTTGATCTATTTGCTTCATGTAGAATGATGAAAATTGTTTATCATTTAAAATTTTCATTTTTCTTTCTTTTCAATTTTTAAAGTTTATTCTTATTAAAAGAATGCTGAGTATCTTGTTTGTAATTTAGTTTCATCATACAATAATTTTGACACGAAACAATGTCAATATTTTTCTTGCACTTTAATGAAATTAAAACTTATATATTTACTGCTTTGTTTTCCTGTCTACAAAATTAGTTTCTAAAATTATTTTAAAGTTTTTCATTTTTTTAGTTTACTATGATGACAATTTTGAGAATAGTTTTTTTGTTTTTTCTATAATTTAGAAAATTTATTTGATAAGTACTCTTTTACTGAATTTTTCCTTGTTACAAAAAATATATTTAAAAATCATAAAAAGTTGTATTTCTTGTCATATTTATATCTAAGTATTTCCTCCATAGTTTATTATTTGAGTTTCTTTATGGATTTTATTTATCAAAATTTATTTGTTCTCTGTTGTTAGATTTTGATGTTTGTATCTAACAGTAAATTTCTTTCTGTTGCAGGCTATACGTTGCACACTGCCAAACTGTATGTGTGAATGTTTTGCCCCTGGGAAGTTGCACCTCAGATCATGTGACACATGTAAGCACGGATGGGTTGCTCATGGTGAGTGTCACTTGTTTCTCATATTTATGATTACAAAAAAAAAATGTATTATTTTTTTCCTCTTCTTCATTTTTTGTTTTTACTTTACAAAAGTGAGCTGCTTATTAGTTGTTTAAAAATGTCAGAATTAGAACTTTAAGAATTAATTTAATAGATAAAAGAATTGTGTGTTCAGCAAGAAAACAATTGAAATGAAGACTCTGAGAGATTTGTTGCATCTCCATTAGTGGGCCACCAAGCAGGTTTATTGATTTCGGGAATTTCAACTAAATAAATACCACCTGTCGTGGTCAGTATTTCCCCCTAGTTTCAGTGATAGTACCTGACTTGCTTAGATGATCAGTTGTCTAGTGATCTGCTGATGAGGACTTCTTACTTCAAACTCTAGCAGGACCCAGTGCTGGTCAATTCCTGGCAGATGGTCAGAGTGAATTCCAACCAGCCTGATGCAGTAGTGTACAAAACACAGCCCTGTGCTAAATGTCCAGTAGCCAGGACCTTGTCAGTAGTGGAGAGGCTGGACATTGACGTTGATCAATAAGTCTCTCTTCACTTGCAGCTGTCTTACTCTCTTTTCCACATCCCCTGTCGCCATCTTATTCTCTGACTGTGTCTCTGTAAGGACTGGCAATTGATTGCTGGGGCCAGCCACTAGTTCCACTACCTCTACACCAACTTTTGGCTATGCTATTAGCACATCACAACTACCATAAACTGATAAATTTTTCGTGACCCTACTTTGTGGCTATTCAGCTTATTCATTGATTGGTTGGATCTTTCTTCTGTTGTGGCAGTGACAAACTGACTAGTGAGCTTCAATAAGCACCAACCTTCACTCCCCTCTTCTTTGGAGATTTCTTACTCCTTTGGCCTGATTTTCTCAAGAAGACTGTATTTCTGTAAAGCTTATTACACTTGCATTAGAGAGATTTGTCTTCTTGTCAATGGTCAATAGTTTTCTTGGCACATTTACCGTCAGTATTGTCTATGTAGATGCACAAAATAAAAATAATTTGGCATCTCATATCTAAAAATGTTTGTCTGTTTTGGTTTCCATTTTCAGTTGCTGTTTTTTTTTTCTTTTGTTTGTGTTCTCTGGTCAGCAAGAGCCTTTTAACAACATTGAACAGATCAAAGATTTCTATTTTACATCGTTTAAGTATTTTCTAACAGAGCAGTGGATTTGTATATTTTTAAATTAATATAAATTAAAACCTTTTCCTGGTGATTTTGGAAAACACATTTCTTGATGATAACATTGCCTTTTTAATAACTTAGATAATTGGATTTATTGCTTTTGATGAATAGATCAATCTGACAATCACCTGTATACAGTTATGTTGAAACATGAATAAATGACATGCTATTTAGTTTTAAAATGCGATTGAAATATTTAATCTCTACTATAATTTTTTTTTGTAACATTGCTTGGAACCACTTGATTTATCCATGTGTCTTTAGTTTTGTTTTCCATTTGAAAATGTCACATGGATTAACTTTAATAACAGAAATCACTCTCAAGCATTAAATAGCATTTGATATTTCATGTCACATTCATACAGTTAATCCTTTCAGCTTAACTAAAAGTATAAAATTTATTTTATTCTTGGTTATTAACTTCAGTGATTGCAAGTGATTATTGAAATATTAGCTATTTTCTCACTATAACTTGAATGTTATAAGCAAAATGGTTTCTTAGATGTCAGCACTAGCAATGAATTAATTGAGATGATTGTATAAATTGATTATATGACAGTAATCTTTGTTCATTTATTTGCTTGCTACTGAAAAGGAGAGTAAGGATTTACTGATATTGTTAATTCATTTATTACAAATAATAGACCATTTTTCCTCTTAGTTAAGTCTCTTTGATTAGCTGACCACTTAATAAAATAATTTATCCACTTAATAAAGTGATCCATTGTGATGGGGTTATGGATTTCACATCACAATATTTCCATTCTCACTTTGCTACAGAGTGCAAATAAATGGCATTTTCTATTGATAAACTTTCATCTTTTTTTCTTTTTCTGCTTGTTCCTCTTGATCAGGTCCATTGATTACTATGCTTTCTGTTTTAGTGATTTTCACATGTTAATTGGCCACATAACAACTATATTTCTAATATGTTAGTTTTTCATTTAAATGAATGATACTTGGTAATTATGGTCTGTGTTGATGAATAGTTGTAATACCCAAAATATTACTTTGTCTTTGAAATAATCCTTCCCTCAAGAAAGTTGGTTCATTGCTTACAAATACTTTAAACTGTATTTATGCCACAACACAAATAAAAGGAAGCTGTAATTGTGGCCTCTTATAAATAGTTTAAAAATTTGCAATTGAGAAATTAATTGTTTTAAACATGTTTCTCAATTTACTGTTACTTTAGATGAGGTGCCCTTAACTGAAACAAGATATCACACTCACTCCACTTTAAGTATTCTACTTTCCTTCAGTGCTGTTGTTTTTAGGAGACATCTCAGATTTATTATTATTATTCCTTTATCTGTTATCATTTTCTGAATATTTTAAAACTTAGAAAATATAATAATTTAAACTGCTATTTCTATAATTAGAAAAGACTTTTATAACTTCTTATACAAGTCTTTTCAGTCTAAAAATAGAAAATATAAAAGTGAATCTCCTGTATATTAAGTAAAGACTCGAGTTTATCATTGACATTTCAGTGAATCTAATGCATTTGTTGTCTATATGACAGATAAATTGTAAAAAAACCCAAAGTGTAAATGCTTATTTGCAAACTCACCAACAACATATGTTGACATTTTAGCAAATATCTGAAACAAAATAACTAATGGAACAAGCTACAACCAAATGTTAATGTTCTTTTATGATGAGCATAACATAACAGCCATCAAATTTATTATTGTAGGTTTAAAACAAATTCTCATCCTCTAAAAATGATCATTAAAATTGCACAATGTTAACTGTACATTGATTTTTTAATTCATGTCTCTTTTCTATTTTTTATTCTTTTTAATCAAAGATTTTATGAGAAAACTCGATTAATTAATTTGGGGCAAGAAGCCACACTGTCAGATTCTCTTCAAAATATGCAGGCATATTTTCTGTCAAAAGTCTCTGTATTTGATTTTTAATTTGCCTTGAAGTTTTTCATAATTTACTATGTAAGAAGAATGAAATAATTACTCAGGTTATTGTTTGATAGAAGCCATTATAACAATACATTTCCTGAAGATTAACTGTCATGATCTGGCAGCAAGTTAAAATAAAACCATAACTAGCATAGTTAATGTTAACTATTGGCTTTTTTTTTTTGTTCTTACAGTTATAAGCATCTTATTAGTCTATATGATTTACTGTACTCTTAAAGCTAATGATACCAATTAATTATTCTTTCTTTGAAGATAATGTAGACAGGTTAAAGTAAGAGTTGTAATTTATAGAAATGAACTAATATTATTTTTCAAAAAATCTTACTGTACTTCATACAATATCTAACAACTTAGTAATGATATAATAACCAATATTAATATAATTTATCACCTCAATGATCACAGAATATATAGTGTTTTTTATTATTTGTATCATACAAAGGTTTTGCAAAACTCTTTGATCTTCAGTGTGTAATTGACAAATTTAATCTATTCTTATGCCAAGGAAATGTATGCATCATTTAAATCTGTTTCAGAAAAAAAGTTCTATTTTTACACTTTTTATATTAACTGGGCTACAAAGCACAAATATTTGTTTTTACTTAGTGATAAAGACTTTTTGTTTTTCTTAATATTTCTGTTTTATTATTTCCACACTTCTACAACTGAACAGAATTGGATGACTGTATGTTAATGTGTGCATGTGAGTTTTATTGCTCATCATTCAATTAATGTTGGATTGCTGCATTTGACTCAGTGTATTCATTCCTTCTCTTGTTTGCTGTGTCCTTTTCATTTGTGCTTACACAAGCTGGAACAAGTTCAGTGAATAAAAAGGCCTCCTAATAGATTACTGAATAGCTTTATTTTATATTGCTTTCCTGGCATGTCTTGCACAGATCCCACCAGCACAATATACCTTACTATTTGAGGAGGACAACATATCCTTAATTGTCTGTCTATTAACTTGGTAATTGTAAACAATCTGTTCTATTTTTAACTTGTACTATAAAGATTTGGAATTATTGGTCAGCAGATAAAAGGAATAAGGACTGAAAGACAATCATAATGCCTCTTGATTGCTTATGAACAAGCTCATTTTTTTTTTAAATAAAATAGGATAGATTCAATTATATTTTTCTCAGATGTGAATTGATTTTCCATTTAGGTAAAATTCTATATCTAGTAAGTCTGGCAAGAAAAATGTGTCCATCATTTTCTTGATTAGATAAAAAATATGTTAAGAATGAAAATTGGACAGTGCAATACAGTTAATGTATGCATCATTTACCTTTTATAGTTTACCTTTAGATTATGAAAAATTTGTTTTTTTAAAGATTTTTAAGTAGAATTCATTATACTGAGTTCTGCTCAAAGAAATCTTTCTTAAAAATAAAAGATGTTCATTTTTATTGCCATAAATAAAACAAGATGAAATCTCGGTTAACATCACAGGATACTACCAAAATGTATAATCATTGAATTTATTTGATGTACTGGTGTATTTTGTAATATGAATGATGTCATCAAAGAAATGAGTCAGCTTTACAAATGATGGTATTTCTAAGAAAGTAAATAATTTCAATTAAAAAGCTTATTTCATTAGGATTGCCACAATCTCTATAGAAAAATAACATCATTTTAAATATTTTTAACAAACTCCTATTTTGAGAAGTAGGGATTAATTTTTAACAGAAATATTTTTCCTGTTTTAAGTATTGTCCTTTTTAATTTCCTCCATGAGTTCCATTCTTTGCCTGCCTTCCATCATCTACTTAACAATACAAACTGAAAAAGTTTTTTGGTGTTCATCATTTTGTACCACTCCAATTTTTTAAAAAGTTTTCTACTTTAGTTCTGTAGATCTTGATAGACTTGTTGTTTCCAAAGTTGAAAAGAAAGAAAGAAAAATAGTGGAGGGAGAGAAAAAAGAGTAGGAGTTGAATGAACAGGGATCTTCTATTCCTGACTCAACAGTGACATTGCTGTCAGTATGAAACTGGGCTCTGTTTAAGACATTCACTGTTCATTCGTCCCTTGCTGCATCAAGACCATGGACGACTATGCTGTCATTGTGATTCCCACAATCACTTGAGCGCAATCAATTTCTCAATGCTCTGGGTATCAGCTTAATATGATTTCTACGCAGTCACAATCAATGTTTATCAGTGGCAGGATTATATTTACTATCTTGCCATTTAGATATTAGAAGCTTACTTTGGTTGTCGTTTCAGGAATGCACTAATTCTTTATTGTTGGTATCAACCAGAAATTATGGTCATGATCAACTCATATCCAAACTGACTAGTATTAACCAGATTGGTTCAGGATTCTTGCTCTGCTTGCTTCACTTACCAATGATACAAATACTTTCTTCATAATGTGATTAACCCTCTGTGTTCCGTCACTGACAGAATCTCTCATTTCATTTTGTAACAGTGTTCAATTAGATGCTACTTTGTGGATAATAAAGAGGGTTGAGACATATGTAGAGAGAAGAGCTGTAAGAAATCAGAGAAGCAGTAAGAATTGAGATCAGCCAAATCAAAGCCAGCAGTATTCCGTGGATAATTGAAAACATTTATTCCTTGTAAATTTGCCTTCTATACTAAGAACAATTAGGCACAGAATGTTATTGTCATTCTATTTATTATTCTCCTTTTATTTTAGTAATATTCTTTTTTCCCTAAAAGCCAAATTATAGACAATTATTCAAGCAATTTATGTTTTACTTAATTCATATTAAAACAGTTTTTCTTTAACCTGTAACTTCAATAATTTAGAACATAACCTTGGCATGATAATTGATATGGAATTTCACTAAATAGAAATCTTAAATTTTATATCTTGTTTAGATTTCAGTCTTTACCATTCTTTGTACTATAAAGAATCCTGGAATTGACTAGCTTTCTTTGTTATGATTGACATGTCAGGATCCTTTCTACTGATCTGCCTGTCCTGATATCAGTGATTTTCTTAAATATCTGTTTATGATTTTACTACATACACTTTACATTAAATTCTATACATTTGACCAGAAGCCTATTGTCTTTGATCAACATTAATCTATATCTGTTTCAAAGACAGCTTCATTCATTAATCTTAAATTATTGCTAATTAAGTTAAACAAATATTTGTATACTTTTTATCATTTTTCATCTTAGCAATTTTTTCAAATTGAATGATTGATTTTACACAAATTCTGTAGTTTATTCTGTGAGCCAGAATCATTTTTGAAAGACCTTTATAAATGCAGTTAACAACTAAGTATCATGCTAAAAATATAAAGAGCTTCCATTAGCAATTTCTAATTTTCACTATTTATCAATTTTAAATTATTATCTTTATTACAGGGTAACATTCTGAAATATGTCTTTCAAAAATCTATTCATGGTTTCCTCTCTGTTACTGATGCCTTTCTTGTAGAAACTCAGCCAGCAGCAGCAAGTTAATTTTGTATAGAACAAAATTCCTGGCAGTATTTTGACTCAGCTCTTCATTGTTCTTATTATTTTCTGATGAGGTATAGGCTCTGCCTGGTGAATTTGTTAGCACTCATAAGGCCGCAACTGCTACAGGCAACTTGGAAACTGGCTGTAATCCAATTTTGTTGTCTGCTGCCCATTCATTTCTTTTCCTAATCAAATCTTAACAAAAACTTGGTTGATCAAAGCAGGATCTCCATATTGGGATCAAAGCTTTGCTGAAATAACCATTACAAGCCATTCACAAATCTTAGTCACACTTTGTTCTGCTATTAAATGGCTTGTCGAAATATTTCACATATTTGAATACAATCGTGCATTGTGAATGCGATATTCCAAACTGAGTTGTCATGCATCTCTGCATATAATACTTCAGTCACAACACTAGCAAAAATCTACCATAATGAATCTGATATTCGTACATGTTTGTTGAAACAATGTTTACCAAACTCTCTTAGAATCTCACATCTACACAAGATGCTATTTAATGAATTTGCTTTTGATTTTTCTATTGGCTAGATTAAGAGCAACACCAATCATTTGTGCGAAGGAAATAGTGCCTTTATAAATTGATTTTGTTAAATACTTCTGTATTTAATAGATCTTAGGCAATCATCAGTTTCTCTTGTTCCATGCATCTTCTCAGATAAGTGTAAAAGATATCATGAATGCAAAAATTATTTGTGCTTTCACTTTTTTACATTAATTCATGTAAAAAAAAAAGTTTCATGCTTTGTTTTGGTAGTGAGGCAATCCTTTTTAGTAATGTCACACTAGTTAGCTCTTTAGTTGAAGATCAAAATATCACTCTCTTCTAATTTCACCTAGTTAATTCTAACAACCCTCTTTGAATGAATATTTCCTTTTAGATGAACTTCATTTGATTTGATTCTTTTGTGTAACTGTTATATTTTTAAATGTAAAATTAAGTTTATTCTTGGACATTTTACAAAAGAAAAATATTTAGGAGACCACTAAATATAAAATTAGGTGTGATTTAAAAAAACAAAAAAATAATACAAATATCTAAATCACATAAAGAAAAACAATAATGGGAGATTGATTAAAGATTTGTAATCGTGTAATTCTAATCTATATTCATCACATAAATACCCAAGAAAACCCAGTAACCCAACAAAACTTGGTTAGCCTCTATTGACTAGTACTGGGAATTGAACCAGAGGTCTTATCACTGACACTTCAGTATTTGTTCTACTAACTGAACTTTCTTATTGAGATACATGCAACATATGCAACTATATATATATATATATATATATATATATATATATATATATATTATTTTTTTCTTGAAACTCATTCTTGCAGATTGTTTTTAATGAGTCACTTGTTATTAGAATGCTAAAAATACAAAGCAACTTTCACTGAATAATCACTTTAAATATATGTATTTATCATTTAGGGTATATTAGAAACTTCAGTGTAATTTTTATTTTTTACAGGACAGATTCTACAACTTTTAGATTAGAGAAATATACAAATTATTAAATCCTATGGACTATTTTTCTGATAAATGTTTTCTGTTTTTTTTTTTTTTTCATGTTGTAAAAATCTGTCTGGTTTATTTAGAACATTTTTTTAATAATAAAAATGTTTTATTTGGATTCCCCTGATATAACTAAGATTTCACATTAAGAATTTTGTTGCTCTTGCCTAATGTCCGTTTTTATTCCATGGTAGAATATAGATAATATTATTGTGGGACATTAAATGTATAATTTCTCCTCAAAGAAAAAAATCGCTTTGGTTGTTGTAGTATTTATTTGTTTAGTTGTTATGCTTTTCATAACATAATTACAAATTTTGAACTTGTGTACTAATTTTGAATCATAATAACAATCCACTTGTTGTAGTCTAATTTATTTGAATTACCCCAGTATATTTTTAATTGGTAATCACATAATCAAATCTCTAAATATAAGTGTTGTAATTCTCTCATTGTTACTCAACTTTACTCACACCTCATAACACTTTTTTCTTTATTTTCCAAGACTTAATCACAAACAAACTGTAATCAGAATTGTGACTCTAATTTCATTTGCTTTAATTTTCACCCTAACTGATTTATAGTATTCAGCAGCTATTGCATTGGCATCTTCCCCCATGTCTTCAGGGACTGTTCTGGTGTCATTATTAAATCAAAGAAAGTTAATAACATCAAAGGGAACATTTATGATTCCCTGTATTAGCTTACACACAACTGTTCTTCTAAATGATGTTTTGTCAATCCATAAAGCTAGGTGACTGCTAAAAGAAGTGGGTATTAGGATGAGAAGCTCTCTTTCTCTCTATGCCAGTGATAGCTTCTCTCAGTACATCATTTTCCTGCTGCTGTTGCATTGGCATCTGTGGACCAACTAATTCTCTGCAGAAAGAACATTTAGCTTTTTACATTTGTTTGACATGTTCTTATTCTCTCTCTCTCTCTCCCTCTCTCTCTCTCTCTTATGTGTGTAATTTGAGAAAGAGTTACTCTTGCTTATTCTTTATATAATCAATTTGATCTTTGAAATGGAAATTATTTGACTGCAGTTTATTTTATTTATGCTTATCTGTATATTGATGGATATAAATAAATATTTAAAGTTACTTTCTTGTTTGTTCAAGGACATAACATGTATCAATGAAACAGGTTGTATGGAAACACTATCCCTTTTATTGCTTTAAATATGAGCAATTTTACCCAACTATACATATATTCCATGTAACCTAAACCTTTGCTGTGCCCCGTAAATGAATGGTCTACATTGCTTGATTTTATAAAAAATGAACTTGTTTGATGGATGGTTAATTTAATGCAAAGAAATTAAAATTTTTTATTAATTTAAAAATGAATTAAACTATTGGAAGATATCTATATTCAATCAATAACAGTTATAAAAACTGGTAAAATATGGGGAATACTCTGTCAAAAAGAATGACTTAGAAAATAAAAGCATAGCATTGTTTTGTCTATAACTGTGTAAATGGTAATGAAAATATGTTATAAATAATGTGCTAATAATAATATTGGTTGTTATGCATTTTTCAATAAGAAAGTAAATAAAACTTTGACACTGCATAATTCCCACAAATTCATATTTATAATTGAAAAGAAAGCAAAGATTGTTGACTTGTTTTATCCAGCTTAATTATTGAAATACAACCATTGACACAACAATTTATTTTCTTAATATACTGAGTAAAAGTTGAAAAATTATTTTAATACTTCATGGTTAACCTTCCTAAACTTCTATCCTTCTCATTTTATTTAAATGAACTTTTCTTTTTTTTTAATCATTGAAAACTTATTAGATTCTTTAATAAGTTCTTTGGAAGTCTGCAAGTAAATTTCACAATATGCTACTCTTTCTCTATCTTACATCATTTATCATAACTTATCATTATTCCCTGTATGTTAATCAGTCATATAATAATCATCTTTTTCTTTTGTTTCAATACTTGTACAGTAGTTGCATCTTATCTCTTTTGTACAACCCATCACTAAATAACATTGAAACGGCATTAAACATAGACGTACATTTTTGTTTTTTATATAAATGTGTACCTTATTGAGAGACGTAGTTTTCTGTTTTGAGTTTTGTTATTCATTATAGTAGATTTTATTTCTGTTTGAGTATGAATTTTTTTCACTTCAATTTCACTTAGAGTGAATTCTTTGGTAAACCTTTCCACTGCTGGCAGATGTTCACTCATTTCTTCATATCCCATACTTCCGTACATAAGAATCCTGGAATTGACTGCCTCTCTCTGTTATGATTGAGAGGTCGGTATCCTTTCCACTGGATATATTCCATATTCTCACTCAGCCGGATAAATATCCAAACCATATGCATGAGATATAAGAGGATTACAGATCTGAAATTCTTTTTCAACCATTGCACATTATATTTAATGGCCACCATATAAAATTACTCAAGACTTTCTCATCACCCCTCACTTCAGTTTTTATCTAATTCTAATTCTCTCTTTCTTTTTATTTGTTTCTTTCTTTCACTTTCCCTAACTATTGTTTAGTCTTTGTCTTTCTTATTATTTAAAAGTCTAGCTTCTTGACTATCAAAATGTTGCTACTGACTATTGCCTGCACTGAGCCAGCTCAAATCAAAATTGTATTTTCTGCTGATTTTAGTTGATAAAATCATCTAAAAATATTCCATGATGTTATTGATTTTTCTATTTGATCCTCTGATTGAGAAGGATTGTAAAATTATAAAAGTTATTGTTCATTGAATTTTGCTAATAATGATGAAGAACATCATTAGATTGCTAATTCTGCCTGATTCACTCATATTCTTCATATTCAACTGCAAGAACAATATTCAATATTTTAACTCAATATCTGTAATCACTACTAAGTTTGACTGTGTCATCTTTTACAGAAAATTATTCAGGTTCTTTATAACAATTTTTTGTAAAGATGTCTTTTCTTTAACATTTTTCTAGATTGTGTATATGCAAGAGTCCTAAACATCCCAACTAAGAAGGGGTTAAAAAAAAGAAAAAAGTTTGATGTTACTTCCCAAAATCTAAATCTGAAGTTCAAATTTTGGGTAGTAGTATCAAAACTTGTCAGCACTACTCTCTTACTGATTGAGCAAAATAGTTCTTTAAAATACATTGGTATTACTCTTAACAGTCAATTCTCTATTCATTGTCCCTTTTTCTTTGATTCTTTAAGTTTTAAGATGATAATGATGATGATGTGAAGTGTGTGATCACAATTATTTTAAATGTATTTTACAGCTGCTATATATATTTAGTAAAATGAAGAGTTTTTATTGTATGCTGTCTCATGCATGACATTATCATAATAATTAAGCAGAGTTAAAAAAAAAAGTTTTAAAAAGTTGAAAGATGTTTATTCACGGGTTTTCCCTGATCTTGATAATAGACTGAAGTATGGTTGAAAGCACTAGATCACCAACATTTGGTCAATATTTACATTTATTTGATCCAAACATTTGTTTTCTTGTTCATAAACAACACAAATTAACTAAAACTTTTAAAAAATCCTTGCCTATCATCTTTAATCAAACTTTTATTAATGAAAGACTACACATTATTTATGTAAATATATGTGTATATGTACAGTTTGCTCAAATGAATTGCTACAAAATATATTGGTAAATACTTAGTTTTACCTGGCACAATTTGGCCAGTTTTATTATATCCATAAAATCTAAATACCATTCTACTGATTTTACCAGAAAATAATAATTCAATTAAAATTTTATGAAATTAAAAGGTTTACTTTGAATCATTGAAAATGCAAATACAAAAAACACTAAATATTGGATATATAAATTGTTGAGCAAATATTACATAACTGTGATCCATAATCCTGTTCATCTGACATATTCAAAATAATCTAATGTTTTTTTTTAAATCTTTATACAAAATGAAATACTTATCTATTAATTCCAGAAATCTGAACAAAATTTCCTGTGTTTGGGTTAATAAAAGATATATAAACTATTCTTGTTTATTGAGTGTTTTATAAAATAAATATATCATCTGGTGAAGAGTTTGATTTAATTAAATCACATTACAGCATTTAGAAATTAATTATCCACCAAAATGCATCTGGTTTTGTATACTTTTTATAGATCTTGTGTTCTAACAATTGAAATACTATGTTAGAATAGCATAACTTTTATTATTTTTTTGTCCATGTTATAAATGCTTATTTATTCATGTGGATTGTTAGTAAAACAATAATTGGACTATCTTTTCTAAAGTCAGCTTAAAATTGGGACTATAAAAAACACTTGCATAAGTATGGATTTGGGGTTGTTTACTTTTCCTCAGCACTAGATAAATTTTCCAAAATATTAGGTTGGTGCAAAAATAATGACGTAATAATGTCGTTTTTTGACGTATTTTTTAACGTTAAAAAACGACATTATTACGTCATTATTTTTGCACCAACCTAATATCTGAATATGTAGATATATAGTTTGTGTATTCTAATCAATAATAAATACAAGCCATCATCAGGAGCACACCAATGTGATTTTTCTTTCATTTGCTATCTCAGTTGACAATTCTTATTAAACAGAATGAGAAAAAAGTAAACAAAAAAATGTGGACCTCTTTTTAATTGTTATAAAGTCAAAGACAGCAGAAATTAACTTGTTAAATGAATAATAATATTTAAAAAAAGATTCTTTTAATATTTTTTAATAATTTTAAAAAAAGAGGATTCTTTATCCTATTGATTTATGTAAATTTATTTAATTATCTTTTGCTCCTGAATTTGAAAAATATAGCAAATTCCTGAATATATATATATATATATATATATATATATATATATATATATAAGCAAATGTTACACATAATTCTTTCATGTTTTTTCCTGATTCAGAAATAATTTAAATCACATACTATATATTTCTGCATTCAACAAATACAATTTTGAAATAAGACTAATTTATTTGTTGTTCACACAAAGATTATGTGGCTCATTAAGACATTTGTTTCTTAACTAACCAATTTCAGTATTATTACTTGGTTATTCTGACTCCTGATCAGTCTTTTACTCTGTCAGCATTTTACATACCTGTAAAATATGTTAGCTACTTGTTGTTAGAGAGAAAGAGAGGGAATTACAGCTAGTGTTATTGGCATTACATTGCTGCTTTTGAATCATTATTGCTACTGTTGTTAAATAATAACTTCTGGTCTTATATTGAATATTTATTATCAATATAACTCAATTTCTGTCACTGATAAATGAAGAGATTTATTTTATTAGTGTTATTTAAAAAATGGAAGTTACTTGAAAAGTTTTGAGGGGCAGGCATCCCAGAATTCTGACAAAGGCAAGTTAATCAAAATAGTATAATTTAGGGGGAAAATATAAACAAAGAAATAAAGTTTTGATTGATATAAAATTTCAAAGGCTTTATCTTTATTGCATTCATTATAGTTGCTTCAAGATTTTGATCCTGTTAATTATTGATTAGAATCTAAGAACAAAAAAGAAAAAAATTAGAAAGTGAAAACAAAGAAAAAATAAAATGAAAATTAGCAATAAAGAAGTAGTGTAGAAAACTTGACCTAAACAGGGATATTTAATTAAAATTTGAACATGCATGACTCTCTTCTCTCTGTTTCTAAACCTGGAGGGTATTCTTGTACTTTCATGACTGCATTGGGATGATTAACACTGCAACAGTAAGTTGGGTTGGGGAGGCCGCAACAAGGCAGCAGCAAGATAGAAAGAGGAAGGGTGTTAACTTTTAATAAATAAATAAATAATTCCAACAGTACAAAAATGTACATTTCTTAGACCTCAAATAACCACTCTCTCCATTTCAGAGTTAATCTGTAAAAAGGAAGAAAATCGGTAAAGAATTGTTGTTGCTTGCCACTAGAAGCATTAAGGAATAAAACTATGTTCAAATTTTTGTGTGTTGAAATTCTTTGTAAGAATCATCGCCAAAAAAGAAGAGTGAGTGATGGCACTGATACTAACCAACAAGATGCTGCAAACACTTGTGATATCATGAACAAAGTTTGCTGGGAGCTAACCCAGCATAATCAGGTTTTCCAATTCTTTCAATATGAAAGCATTAGCGAAGGAACCCCCTTCACAAAATTTTTCTGTTAAATATAACGTGACACTTTGACTTGAACGTTGGCAAACAGCAGTAAAAAGAGACAGAGTGGGTCAGAAAGGTAGGATGAGTTGGGGGTAGAGAGAGGCTGCCATCATTTATAAAAATATCCTTATACAGAAATGATGATAACAAGAATGAGTTGTGCAGGGGAAGGGGATATTATTGATTCCTCTCTACACTATCATCATTAGAGGTAGAGCATTCACTGTAAAAATGGTTGCACAAACTTTTCAAGTGTGCTTGGTGATGGCTATGAATATCTCTAACCTATGGAAATATGTGATTAATTTCAAATTTTCACTGGCATGCTGTCCAGATTACATCTTCTTAGCTAACATGCAACAAATCTGAACTGACCAGGCTTTTCAAATAAATGAACATAACACTATCTCCAGATGCAATTGTTAAGTTCTCTGACTTTCTTTACATGTATCCTATCTTCTTTTCTCTTTTACTAATGAAACTAAATCTGTTTCCCAAATAAATAAAGACATATAAGCTTTTTTCAATGCTCCTTACTGACATGTGAATTAAACTATAGAAATTTAGGATTAAAATAATTATTGATGTTAAGGAAATGAAATCTGTACTCGTATTGATGTGCAATAATGCATTGCAAGAAGTTGTATTTCATCTATAAAATTGTCTATCTGTATATTATCATCTTGAAAAGAAAGTTTCATTTTAGTACTTGCAAATCCTCTATATCCAAGTGCTATATTAATGTAGCATTATTGGTTCTTAGCCATCTTGTTATATTAAACACACCTTTTTAAAATTTGATAACATTTTACATAACTTCTTGCATGAACAAATATACAAACTTAATCTAATAAAATAATGATTTCATAAAAATACTTTTTAGATTTTATATTTATTAAGAGTGGGTAACCACTTACATATATAAAGCTCATAAAATAAATAAAAAGTAACAATTTTAAGTATCTTACTATGTTTGACTCTACCCTCTGGCCAATCTATAGACCCAAAGTTGAGAATGTCTTCTTTGATACTTGATGATTATTGTCACTTCCTGTTTTTGTCAGAAATGTTTAAATTGCTGTTTCCTCCTGGCTGATGGCTTCAAGTGGAAGAAAGAAGACACTTTACTAGAGAAATGTGCAATAATGTCTGGTCTCCATTGCTAGAAGTCATAAAAATCTGTTAGAATTTTTTAAAGTATTGGTTAGCTAGTCTGTTATACATCATCTCATGCTTCATTCTTTTCTGTTCTTTTTCTTATTTCCTGAAAATTGAGAAAAAAATGATGAGAAAACATGGGATTATGATTAGTTGGTTGAAATTTGATTTTTAAGTTTTGATTTGATTCTGCTGTACTTCAAAATTTTAACTTTCTATCTTAACATTTGCCAATAAAGTTTGGAGTTAAGCTTTAGACATGTTTGTGTATTTGAGCTACAGTGAACTTGTTATAAAATTCACCTAGGTAAATCCAGATATTGACCTATACTCATATTTGCAGGTCAATATATTTTCCAAAGAATTGATCTTACTTATGAAGTGGCTTAGCTTTAAGAAATAGTTTATATACTTTACATTTACAATTTACCATGAATCCCTTTTGACACATTTTCAATATTTATTGATGGGTGAGCCACCAATAAATAGTGTTGGTTTTCCTTTATATTTTAGTTTCTGATGAGTTAACAGTTTGCAAAAAAATATTTTTCTTTTTGATATTTATCACACCTCTTACCATATCAATATTCATTGAACACTGAAATTACTAAAGATGATTAAAATGAGTTTTGTTTTTTAGCTGTCAAACTCTGTTCTTGGTATTTAAGTTGAAATTTATACCTCATTGATTACTCTGCTATATTCATATTGCACTTTCATGTGCCAAAACAGTTTGAAAATCATTTGTTAGAGGTATACATATTATAAGTCACTCAAAAATATTCAGATAATTGTTAATTCAATTTTAACTAGTATTTCCATTTAATGGTTTTATTGTGCTGTAAGGAAAAAATATAGCTTTATTTTTTGACAATTGATTGTCTTTGTTTTCAAATAGAGATAAATCTTGCACATCATTAAAATTTAATTGTAATCAACTTAGTTAAGATGTGTCTACAAAGTGTCTAGTGATTTTAATATCATGTTTCAATAACAACAGAGTAATTTGAATTGCAGTATGAATTACCACATTTTGTATCAGTGTCTGTTGGAAAGGCATGCATCTTTTAAAATAACCTTTTAAGCACTTGATTAAATTTGCCTCTTCTGCTGATCTACAGAAATAATATATTTCAAGAAATGTTGATTTATGACTAAAATAACTATTATTCTAAAAAGTTTGTTGTTTTCCCATTTTTTAAAGGTTAGACCTAGTAGATGACAAAATATGTAAAATTCCTTCACCTGAAAGCTAATACGTTATTGATATATATTTATCAGTATTAAAGACCAAGAAAAATATATCCCTACTGATTTGTCACAGATTTCCAGTTCATGTCTGTAATTGATTTCTGTTCAACTGGCATTATCAGATGTCATTGAATGTCATCAAGTGCTGTGGGTAATACTTAACTATGTTATCTTTAAAATAAATTCATTTATTTCTTTTTTTCAAGGTAAATAAGATAAGTATGCATATTTCATTTATTGATCACTAAAAAGAATAAAAGGTAGAAATAGTGATGATTAGTAATTGTGAAAGCTAAGAATTGTATAGTTACAAGAAATGTTTCCATTCAATTTTATCTATAATGTGTATGTAATCTTTTCATGAATTATTACTTTGTGTGCATTTAAAGAAATTTGTTTTTCATATGGTTTAATTCTTTGTCTAGATAGTTTTATTTTAAAAATAATTAGCTTTTCATGCTTTATCTTCATATTTCAAAATATAACATGAAATGTTACTTCACTGTTGCTGTTTAAAAATAAGTTACCAAATGGAAGACTTCTTTTAGATTTTGAAAACAAAAATGATTGACATTCAGTTTTGTACATTTTTTATTTAATTTATTAATTTTGTATAAATAAGTTAGCATTTGGAATTTAACATTTTCCAATCAAGTGTTCTTCCTGGTTTGGAATAATCTACACTTATTTTTATTAATATCCTACAATACATTTTCTACTTAAAGAAAAATATTCTAAAATACATTTCATTATTAATTCATTAAATAAATTTTACAAAATTACTCTGCATTTAGAAATAAATTGCTTAAAATAGTTGTTCACAATTATTAATCTTGCTTATATACTCTTTCAAAAGAGTGAGCTATCTATTTATGTTCATTATTCTTAACACTTATAAAGAAATATCAATTCTCAACAGCAAAATGATATAGCTGTATCAGCTGTTGTATTTTGATGTAATAAATCAAGTTATTGCTATTTATTGAGTTTAGCTTGGCACACCATTAAATGGAAGGAAATGGGAATGGTAGATTGTGTTGATCCAATCTTCTAAGTGAAAATCAACATGCAAAATCCTAGTTTTTACCTGAATTTAATTACCTGTGGCATAAAAAGGAAATATGAAAGTATTTCATCTACAAAACAGGCCATTACATCATTATTGTATTCCCTATACTAATACATAATGCAATACTTTCATTTTTTTCTATTTAATATTTTCTATAATAGTTAACTCTTCAACTAATTTGAAACAAGAGTAAAAGAGAAACAGATTCATTAATAAATGTAACAAATATTTGATTGTCTGCATTCAAATGAAACTTGCTTTTCTCTCTGGTTATAAACATTTTTTTTTTTTTGTCATTACTTCAATTTCTCAATTTATTGTTATTGCAAAGCATGTAAACATGCAAATTAAGTACAAGAGTTCATTAATTTTCACAGTATGGGCTTTGGTAATACACTCTCATCTCCAAATTGATCTTCTTTGGACCTTTTAAAAGTCATTTTGAAGGTTCAGATATAATGTCAGTTTTCAAGTCCAATGAGCTAAATCTCAGTTAAATATATAGTATTATTCTTTTCGTATCAGTTCAGATGATTAATTCATCTATAATAATTTTGAGACTGGTTGTTCATTATGGGATGATGAATATAAAACCTGTTTATAATAAGATTATATTCACTTTACTTCCTCTAAACTTTTGCACATTACATGGGGGTTTGTTATTCTCTACTGCTCATTGAGTATTTATCTTTGGAGTTCCGTCTTCTCTATTCTTAAATGCAAAGATTTCCTTCTTCTCGGTGTCTTATGCATTAATGAGTTTCATCTAGCTGGTAATGTGGATTAAACTGTAGCTTTCATGTCTACCTGTTGTATATTATATCCACCTAACTACAGTTTATTTACCTGTATTTATTGCCTTTAACTCTTTTCAGGCAGCTTCACTGTTAAACAATATAACAAAATTACAACTTCAAATACAACTACAGCTGCTGTGATACGGTACTCTACTGCACGTGTCATATTTATACTTCACTCATAACAGACTTGTGCAACTATGACTACTTCTACTGCAAGCATAATAGTATTACTAAATCTTTCCCCAACAGCAACAAGCAAAAAAGCCGTAGTAGTTCTCAATGATCACCACAAGCTGCTGAAAGTTGGTTTTCAGGGCCAGTGAGGTAGACTGGCTGCCTTATGATGGATGGATGATAAGATGAAGCAACAAGAATGGAATGGAATGGGGTGGGGAACAAGATATGCTGGCTGGCCTGAATAGGGTGAGGGTGCTATGGTATCTGCCTGAACTAGTACAAGACAAAATAGTACTGCTGGACCAACCCAATAGCACTCACTCTGATGCATTACACATCACATTAATACTCTTCCTACCTTGCTTACCTACCTACCTTCTTTTGTTATTCTTATTTTCATTGCCTACACTTCTTTACCTACATTGGTCTATTGTCTTGTGTGAGGAATCTTTCCAGACAGGAAAAGAAAGTTAAATAATAATAATCATCATAATAATAATTCAGCTCTTTCCTGCTAACCCACTTTTTCTTTTCATTGATGTACCCACCCCACCCCACCATCATCATCATCATGCCCTCTTTTTAAATATCCTTTTCTTTCCCAAGCCACATGTTTCTTAAGATCCTAACTTACCTGAACATGAAAAACAACTGGTCCTATGTCCATTTCTGTTTTCATTATACTATTTATCTGTCAGATTCTATCCATATTAAGTTGCTTTTCTTTCTAAACATCTGAAACAATTTTTCACTCACTTTGAATATTTTTAAACTCTTTCAAAAATTTCAATTCATTGTTTTTATTTAACTTCTTGTCAATACATATGCATAGAACCAGTACTTGTGTGTATGTATGTGCATGCTCCTAAAATTTGAAGACAAAATACATCAAAAGACAATTGTTATCTTTCTGTTAATTTAAAAAAAAAAATCTCCACATAGATAAAATAGCTTCTATATATATATTTTTTTTTATTTCTGTGTCAAATATTCTTTTTTTTTTTCTTTAGGTTAATCTTTGGTTTTTTTAGTAAAAATTGATCTCTTGTATTATCTTAATTCAAAGAAATCTTTATATTCACTTTTTAAAAATTTTTTGTTAGAGATTAAAAGTTGTGAATATTATTCAATTTTTACTTATCTCACATCTGTCTCCATATTTAAATCACAAATTGAAATGATCATTTTTTTAAAGCTTTTATTGAATTTTTTTTGTTCATTTATAAAATATCTTCATATCTATATCTGAAGATACATGGAATATGTTTTCTGAATAAAAATAAGTCTCATTTAATATCTGTGAAGTCATTTTACCTGAAATTACTGATTTATTCTTGTCTATATAACAATTTTAATAAATACTAGGATTTGTTATCTCTTAATTCTTATTTGAGCTCTATTCTGTTCATTAACAAAGAATAGATGGTTTTCTTTTTGTGTTAAGTTTAAATGTGTAGGTTTTCTTATTACTTTATGATTACTTTTGAAATACTTACTCTTGGCTAAATAAAGTGCATCCAAAGTTTGAAACAAAGAAAAAATTATCTTTAAGTTGATCTTCATAATGAAATTCTAAATTTGATTATATCTATGTGTTTTTAGATTTTTAATCTTTTTTTATTTTTTAAAACAAATGTACTGGAATAAGTGAAGCCTGAGTAACATTGAAATAATTGGTATAAACTTTTTATTTATTAAAATACTGATTGGAAACAAACTGAAAAAAGATGTATTGAAAAAATATATATTCTAAGATTGTAATTAAATTATAGTCAATTAATGATTATACATATCAACAAGCTTATCACTTGATCATGTAATAGTTACTTAATAAGCTTACTTCAGTTTGATTCAGCAGTGGGGCACCCAATAATAAATTTATTTGATTTATATAATATATTAATGCTGATCAAGAACTTTAAACAAACCTGTAGGGCTTATGTGCATATCACGTTGAAACATTGGTTTCCATATGATCACTGAAGTTAAGCAATGTCAAGCCAGGTCAGTACCTAAATGGGTGAACACTTGAGAATACCAAGTGCTGTAAGCTTAGTTGTGTAGGTGGTGTAATGGCTCAGAATTGTTAATTGGAGAGCCAAGTTTCAATTCCAGTTGGGTTTGTTATATTCACTTACTAGTAAATAACCTTGGAAAAAGTATGAATCCCAGTTATGGGTTAATTAATAAGACTTGTATCACTAAAACCACTTTTATTTGAAAAATAAATTGCGTAGAAAATATTTAGATTGTAGAATTAAATAACCCATAGAGGTTGATATGCCACTAAACAAAAACAACCAACCAACAAACTTGGAACTAGTTTACTCATTTATACATTAGTGTTATCAGGTTCTTATCCCTAATACATCTTTTTCTTTGTCTTTTCCCTCTAAATGACCCTTTATACTCTTCATTGTACCAAGAGCATAGAGACTGCTATTAAAGTATCCAAGTTGTGTATACTGCTACTACTTTACTACGGACTAATTACTACCTTGTAAACTCCACCTCAACAAAGTATAAACTACTGGCAAGAAAAAGAAAGTTTTATGATCATTTTATATGCTTGCTCTGTACCTAGTCATTAGTGATATAACTGGAGGTCGGTATCCTTTTTAGTTCTGCTGGAAACATGTTTACTTATATAACTTATGAGCAATATTTCAAAGAAACTTCAATTTGGATTTTTAAAACTGATCCAGTTTTGAATTAACATATACTACCTTTGTCCCATTTGCATACACATTTCATAGACTAAATTATGAAATAAAGGTAATATTTTTTTGATGATTTATAACCATATTGCTTATTTTTACATAAGTTTTAAGCAAGCACACATTTTATTAGAAACTGAAGTATTTTATGAAATAAAACTTGATAGACTTATCTATTTTTTATCATCTTTATTTTATTTATCTTTGTTGATGTTTTATTTTATCTTGAGGCAATATTCTGTAGACAGAATATTATATGGAAAGCTATTCTCTATTCAGATGATATATTATTGACTAATATAGTATTATTCTGTCAGATAGGTCTTCCACTTGAAATCAAGCAAGACTTAATTTGAAAGTATTTTCTCAAGAAGTATTATTTCAATAGATATTATGTAGAAACAGGCTAAAAGTTGTTCATAAATGTTATGGTTATGTGTATTACGTAACAATAGTTATAACTGGCACAAATAAAACTTCTTCAATACTAACACTAGCTGTGCATATCTGTCTGCCTGCCAGTGTTTTAGAAAGCTGTTTCTCATTTGTCAAATAGACAAATACTGACTCATACCATCTCAGTCCTCCTTAACTTTACTAACCAGAACATCTTATAGTAAAAAAGAAATTGTCTCTTCATTAAGTCTTCTAACATTGAACAGTAAAAGAAATATGCTATCAGCATGTTCACTTACTGTCAAGCAATATGACAGAAAACCACAAAACCAACAGCAAAATTTATTGATATTTTATAATTCAAATTATGTTTCTTCTCGCTTATTTCTTTTTTCAAATTGTAAATTGAAAAGCTGAACTAAATGCTTTTAATGCCTTTTTGCTCTAATTCTCTTGTTGTATTGATTGGAATATTTTCATGGTTTATAACTCATACCTCCAAGTGGCAACAGAACACTGTTGTCAGCTTTGTTGCTATTTCCCAAAAGGAAGCTTGTTAAAAGACACAAGATAAAGGCATGTCACCCCTTTTTTTCTTCCAAACTGTTAATTTTTTTACTGAAACTATCATTTTTATGCTTCTTCCAACAAATCCCTTGTGGTGTTTTGTCCTCTCAAAGCAAACTATCTGATGAGTAAAAATCATTATTCTTTCTTTTAAGCATGTGTTTATTTCTTTGTGTGCCTCTATGTTTATATGCATCTATGTATATGTGAGTATATTTATTTGAAGATTTTATATCCATGACAATTGTTACTCACATTCTTAAAACTGTAGCAAAATATAAAAATTAAAGTTTTGTCTCCTGCTATGACAAAATCTGAAAATCAAGTAATAAAACAAGAGTAAATAATTACAGAGAAGGAAGATTAAAAAAAAAGAAAGTAAAAGTAACAATTAAGGTAAAAATTAATTCCATTATCAGCTGGAAGTAATAAATTACTAATCAATACATGTTTAACAAAGGATGATCTGACATTAGGAAATTGAACTTTTGATAGTATTCAGGAAATAGGAACTAAAAAATACAGTTTGAGCTTATAATATCAAGACATTTCTTGCTTGTATTCTCTATCTACAAGGAAGTCTCACACTGATAAGAATTAGATGGAGCTTGTTGGCTAATGTCTTTATGGTTGTACATTTACTATTTACTTGCTAGAATAGAATCAATTATGTCTGTATAATAAATACACACACATATATATATATATATATATATATATATATATATATATATATATATACACACACACACACTTTCTCACACATACAAAAACATTTCTCTATATTAGGTTTTTACAAAAAATGTGATAACATTTCAGAATGTGCCTTACAGCTTTTTTTCAAAAGATGATTTAATTAAAAAATGTTTTCTTTTTCTTAATAAAATCACATTCCCTTTGAGGAAGGGGTCTTATATATATATATATATATATATATATATATATTACTCATAAAAGAGAGTTTAGCTGCTTAAACAATACTGACATAAGGAAAATAAAGAGCAAAATAAAGTTTGTCACACATCAGAATGTTTGTAACTAATCAAAGTTAACATAACTTGAAGTCTATGAGAAAGGTAAAATTGGAGACTAGTTTGTGCAGATTTGTCTTAAAACGCTGGAAAAGATCTGAACAGAAAAAAGTATACATGCACTAATACCCTGCTACTTTGTATTAGAAAAGAGAAAGGGGAAAAAAGTTCCGGATGTAGAGATTGGTTGATAGAAACAAGATATAAGGAACAGTGCCTTGATATGAAATCATTCAGTTATTGATTTACACTCCAAATTTGACATAGCAATTTCCACTGTCATTTAATGATACTTTGAGACATCTTCTATAAAATGATGCCCTCTATTGTATACATTCAGATACTCATACTTATATAAATGTATACACAGATACATAAGTAGATATATGTTTGTCCACACTGATGTGCATGTATATTATTTCTCTCTATTACATAAATGCATTGTCTCTATCTTACAGGTCTAATAAAGCTTGCTTACATGCAAGTATTTGTATACACAAACTCATATACAGATAGCAAAACAACATTTTCCAAGTTAAAATTGTGATCAGGAAGGTTCACAAAATATAAAGAAAAGAATATATGGACACAAAAGGGACTTAAAATTGTATGCCATTGAAACCTTCATGATTGCAAAAAGAAATATAGATTTACGTGAATAATACACAAGTATATACATATAAACATTTTAAAAAATTTTTGCAGTTATTTTATTTATATTCATATAAATATATATTTATTTTATACATGGAATTTAGGCTATGTTTTAGTTTCAGACTATTTTCTCAAAGCTTTTAATGTTTGATTTCACATACCCAAACAATTTTTGGAGATATCTTTTTCAATTTTTTCTAAACTTTTTTTTTTTTTGCTATCATAAGCTTCAAAATTTATCTCTTTTAATATTCATTTACTTTATTTATGGACATGAATTTAAAAACGAAAAACAAAAACAAAAAAATTGCAAAAGCCACTTTATTTCACCTGCAAAAGGATAACTTCCAAAAGTTTAATGGTTTCCAGCTGGTCTGTCATTTCTAATTTTTGGAAAGAGGTGATATTTATCCAGTCAAACAAGCTAGAGCTAACTATAGATAATAAACTTAACTCTGTAAATGTATTTTCTTTTAAAAGAAAAATGTGGAATATGTTATTTTTCTTTAAACACTTTCTGTAATATTGCTATTTTTTTTAATTAAATGTTATAATTGAAGCATCCACTTTTAATTTTACCCAAATTAATTTTTAATCTAGAAAACCATTAGCATCTCTTGCCAGCAAAGCCCCTTGCTGAATAGTGGTTGTATCACAAATATAGCAGAGGGGAAGTTTTTATAAAGTAGATATGTTTGAATTGAGATTTATATTGATAACCTTCTTTTGATATAAAATTGAAATGACTTCCTTATCCTATTGTCAACATAGCTCAGCTATTTTACATGAAAACTAATAATAATGATCAGGGATTTGCTAGCACAACTCAGTGCTGATTATTTACAATATCTGGTATAATCTCAGCAATTATATTTTTAATGGATACCCTTTATTTTTTTTTTTTCATCATAATCTTGTATCGGTATTTTTACTGTGTAGGTGAATCCACTTAGTGCAAGGCAGATTAGTGATGAGGATTATCCAAGGATTAGATCTCATTAGTGCTTCACTGTGTCAAATTAAGCAATGAGTGAATGGCCTAGCTCATTTGAACTTAGTTACATTACATATTATTGACCATTTCAAAATCAGATTTTTTCCTTGTTCTCTTTTTAAATAATTACCTCTGCTTTTTGTTGCTAATCCTATTGCATTGCTTTATCAACACAATAATGAATGACTTTTGTCTTCAGAAAAAAATGTCACATGCACAAAAGGAATTTATTATTGGTATCAAATAATAGTATATCAGCTTAGCAAAGATTCAGTGCAGGACATAGGTATGAACTTGACAAGTTGACTGGCCTTGATTTAATAAAGTGGGGGATACCACTCAACATTTAGTGAACTGATACCATTGCTCATTGTTTGAAAATAATGCTAATGATTAAATTTGCCTGTTACCTTAGGCTTAATTTGAACTCAAAACCCTCTTAAACCATATAAATATGGCCAGGAGTAGAATGGACATCAAGTAACACTGCTATTGGTATATGATTATAATTTCTCTCAACTTCTTTCATTAAATCAATTTTACTTTGCTAATAATAATGGTTTCAATTATGCTAAAAAAATTTTCCTTCTTCAAATTAAATATTTATGCATAAGTTTATCAATGTACACATAAAAGAATACCTCTACATATATATGATTATTGATTTATTAGCATGTATGTTCATTTGCTTACAGAGAGCCTGTTACCTGAAGATGATTGGAAAATACCATTCAAATGTAACAATAAAAATAAAATGTTATTTGGGCAACCAATTTAGTTATAAGACCTCATGAATTTTAATTTGCTTACCATAATTTAAATATTATTCTGTATGATGAGCTATCATCTTTATTCCAACAGTTATTTACCTTGAAACAAAATCATTATATTTAATAAGTTGATACATATGCTTAACTAGTTTTTTTTTTTTTTTTTTTTTAAGTTAGTGGGTGGATGGAGAAATAGGTAGCAAAAGAGAGAGACAGAAAAAGACAGTGATGAGAAATGGTAAGAGGACTGGCTTGGATGGAAAAACTCAACATCCCAGTTTCCATTTTCTCCTAATCCTACTCTTCATTTTTCATATGGTAGTTTGCCAAATATCCCGCTTATGCATTCGAATCATATTTTAGCTTGTTGCCCAAATTAGGGCAGAAGCTGGCTGATGACAGTTGGCAGGCCCTTCCTGTGCCTCCTGTCTGCTGCTCAGGAACTTCCCATCCATTCCTCACATCCTTTCTATCCCATCCTCTGCTACTCCAAAAGAGAACACTCCAGGGTACAAACTATTGCATCTTAGCTTCTTGTGCAGATATTTAGGATAGCTTCCTAATCAATTGACACACAGGCTTCTCTTCTTTTTAAATTCTTTTCACTGTTGTATCTTATTTATTTTTTATTTTTGTCTTTTGCTTCAACTTAATCCATGGATTTAGTAAAGAATATTGTTTTGAGAATAGTGTTGATTGTGTTCACTTTTAAATTTTATTGCCTCATTAAGATATGCAGTTATAAGAAAGTAAATAATTTGAAGAAAATCCTTTCAATATAACTATTGAGCTGACCAAATTTCACATTGTTCCAATTTTGTTTCATGAGTTTTCTCACTGATATTTTTCTCTATGTAACTCAATTTTACTGGAAATAGTTTAAGAGTCACTGGTATAAATTTTTCCAGTAAACAGCAAAGCAGTTGTTTGTTGTAATTTTCTTGAATTTTAAAAATAAATAACTGACCATTGTATAAGGAAGTCACTGACATTTTTTTTCCTCGTTTATTGACCCATTTTCTTCTAATTCCATCCCAGCATCTACCTTGTAATCATATTTACTAACCTATATTTTGCTAGTGGATTATTTCCACAAGTATTAAGGAGAAAGTTTTTGATCAACTTCAATATGGAATATAAATTTATTAAGTAAATGTAGTCAATGCAAAAGCCTAAAACTTTGGTAGTTGCTCTCTGATTCAAACACTTGTACTAATTTTATCTGAAAAGTTACCTATAGGAGAAACTTGGCAGATTAAACTACATGATCTGTATTCCACAAATGTTGTTTGACTTTTAAAAAATTCAATTTGGGCTAGATTTGGCTTTTTCTTTGCTGTATGTAATATTTGTTTGCATTTTCTATCACTGTCAGTATGATAAGTTCCAGATATATTTTTACGCTTTGCCCTTTGCTACTTCTTTGGTCTTTACAGTAAGAATACGGTGGTCAATGATTGATGTGCAGAGCCCATAGCCTTCTGCTTGTCATGTCCGATGTCCACAGTGAGCCATCATAAAGTCCCTGAAGCTTCTATGATACTAGCCACTTGTGTAGCACTCATGACTTCACTTTGTCATTCTCTCTTCAAAAGCCAGTCTGGAAAGGAAAAATTGGCAAAATTAATTTCATCACTCATAAATACTTTGCTACTAATGCCAATGGAATAAGTGGGCTGACAGTGTAACAAGAAATAGATCAGATTATTGATTCTGAGGGAGCTCCTCATTTTGACCATCTGCAATGTTGGCAAATCAGCCATTGGAATTGGATTTACTGTGGATGAGATAGACTTTTGTGAGGATCAGCTTTTTTTCCTTTGTATTTTTTCACTTCCTCCTTGAACTGTGGCTCCCTTTTGAATTCGGTTAATGCTGAATTATAACAGGAATTTATAGAATGTTTTAACACCATTTTCCCACAAATGACATTCTGCTATAGCACCTGACCATAATCCTGTATATTTTGATAAAATATTTTTAGTCTTAAAATTTTTCATTGACAATTTTATGATTATTATTATTATATTTTTTTGTTATTCAAGGGACCAAGTTAAAAAAACTGCTATTTTATATCTTGATCAAATAAATTATTCACAAATTATAAAATAATATATTATTTTTTTAAATGTTAACTTTTTAACAACACTTTTATTGATCTCAAGATTAAGTTGTCTAGACTGTTATTTATGACTTTTCTCTTTCTTAGCATTTAAGCATTATTTATGCCTGTGTTGGATGAAGAAGAATAAAATCTGATGTGAATAAAACAAATTTTGCCACATGGCCAAATTAGTAGAGCACCAAGTGAGAATCAGTATCTCTGACAGTGCCTTGTAAGACAAAAAACTTTATCACTCTATAGCAGGTGATATGTACTCTGAAGATGACCAAAGAATATAGAACTTGAAATGTGAAAACTAAAAGAACAAAATTATAAGATAAAAAAGAAAGAAAGAAAATGTTAAAGATTTTGCTATCTGTTTGTTAGAGTGTGCAGATGCAACAAAGTGAAGGCTAATGTTTCTTTCCCAGCCCAATGACAAAATTCCATTACTTGCCAGGCTGTTTGTGTGTTTGTTCCTTGAAACATGCACCACATGGACATCACCTGGCACTGCACTTGAGAAACAGACTTTTTACTTCACTTGCCCCAAATACTTTAGTGATTGCTAGCAAACATCTGCACATGTTCTTTCTCTATCTTTATGTTCTTCCCTCTTAATAATATTAATTCCCCTACAAATCTAATGACTTTATATCATTAGCTGTCCAAATGATAGCTCAGTGGTTACTGTATTGACTGGAACTCAAAGCCTGCAGTGTTGAATAATTCAAATTTGAAAATTATAATTCTACAAGAATTAAGGAAGCATGAAGTCAAACAAAAATAGTAGTATATTTATTTTTATAAAAATGTATCCAACTTATGTGTCCAAAAAAATTAATTTGATGATATTAATATCCCAAATAACATGTACAGCATTTTTATTAGTTTAATGTCCAAATAATTTCTAAATTCACAATTATTTTTAATTTTTTTGGAATGCATTTTGATTTATTCATCTTATAAAATCATAACATAAAACTAAACTATTATCAGTCTAGCAGATTAGTAAAATTTACTTTTAATAATACAGCGTTTTGTCCAATGTCCCCATGTAAAGTTTTCACATGATTAAGATTAGGCTGCTAGTTTGAATCACAATTGAAAATTTATCCAACACTTACTGTTAAATTTTATTTGTACAAAATATATGTCTATAATTCTTAACATTGATTAAGACTAGCAATGCATAAAATCTGTCTTACATTCTATTTTCCTGTATATTAAAATGATAACATTTTTTAAATCCCTTTTGCTATGATTAATTTACAAACCATGTTTTTTTTCTGTAAATATTGAAAAATGCTTTTAAATAACTTATATTAAGAAGTCTGCTCCCGATTTGAGTATCATACTCTATCAATCAACACTGAACTTTGTTAGAGATCTTCAGCCTAAACCTGCTAAGTAAAACAATGTTTTAGAATAAACAGAATATTTCTTAAGACCTTAGCAAACAATTTAAGTAAGAAATTAGAATCAGTGACACTCTGTCTTGAAAACTTATTTTCACTTATAATGAGCATTATTTTCTTTTCTCATTACAATTTTCTCTAATTGTAGCAGTCATCTATTTGCAGTTTGTTATAGGATGTTTCTTTTGTAATTTGAATGTATTTTCATTATTCTGGAGAATAATGATCTTCAGAGACCATTCACAAAAGAAACTTAATGTATTTCTGTTGATTTTCTGTTGATTTAGTTTTACTCAACTTCTAAGAGCACTAGATAGCCTAGTTATATATTGTTGCTATTTTTATTTTTTACTAAAGAATCAACTATGTTTAAGATAAAGTTTTTTTTTTTTTTGTTTTTTTTTTGTTTTTTTGGCTGTTGTTAAATGAATGATCAAATGCATTGGAAACATTTATTCTCAAAAGATAAATAATTTTGTTGATGCCATATTAAAGAATAGAATTTTAAGTGTTAGCAATTTTCCCTCTTTTTTGACCTTTGCTAGAGATGATTTTAATTCCATTCTGGAGGATTCAATGTATAATATCAAATTCGAACAAATGAGGAAGCACTCATGTAAAGGCTGTGTCTTTGCTTCTTTTTTTTCTTCTTTTTTAAAAGCTTACATACATGAATGTTTTAAAAGAGTTATAGATAACGTCTGTGTTGTTAAAGAGAAATATGCTTCTTTTCTGTGTTTCTTGCTAAAAAGAATCTGGCCAACCAGTAAAGTACTGGCCACAAATGTACCCACACCCAATATTGACAACTAGTACAAAATGCTACAATAACTCATTTAACTGTGGCACATTATGTCTATAAATCAGATGTCTCATTTGAAATTCAGGACCATGTCAGTGTGCCTCCAACCCAGCCACCAATTGTGTTGTCCGGAAGAGTTATCTCCTTCACCTGGTCCACCTAGCCTGCCAACCATGAGAAATTGACTATCGATACTCAGTGTCAGATTGGACCCAGCGACAAATTTGTTTCTTCTCTTGTTGATCTATGCTCTTTTTCTTTCATTTCTTCATGTTTTTTCTTATTATTATTATTTTCTCTCTCTTTCTCGTCTTTGTTCCTTGCTTGGAACTATTCCCAACTGACATTCCATCCAGACGCCAATGTATTCTTCATTGGTGAAAAGAACACTAACAATAACTCTTTGCAATTATAAATCATTTGTGTTTGTATGCTCAGGGGAGAGAGAGAGAACAATGGGAAAGGAGGAGCAATGAAAAAACGAAAAACAAAAACAAAAAAATTGGGAGGCAAAGAAAAACAAATAAACAATATTGATTTGTAAATTTATCATCAATCTCAAATATTCTGAAACCAATACTTGCTTTATGTCTTATGTAATCAGTATCTTGTATGAAATGTAAGGCTTGTTTGTTATTTGCTATATGATATGACAATGATTCTTTATTCTCTCTTTCTTTTAATTTTTTTACAAGAAAGTGAACATTTTGTTGTTTGATGGATATGATAAATATAGAATGACATTTTAGTTAAAACTGCCAAAATATTGTGTGATTTTCTCAGTAAAACCTCCCTTCTTATCTGTTTATTTAATCATATTTTTTTAATGAATTTCATCAAGATTGCTTAATTATTTATTTGCACTGTTGCTTTTTCTGTTTTATTGTTAAAAAGTAAATATTTTTAGCAAGTTCTAATTTCTTTAAAACAGTTTTTTTCTTCAGAATTATCAGTGAACAATTCATAACACACACACACACACACACATGCACATATCTGAGATTGGAATAATAGAAATGTGATTAGCTATTTTTATTGCATAGTGTATGAGAGATTGTTCCATGGATTGTTTTTCTTCAACTCAAAATTCTTTTAATTGATCCTTTAAAAATAACTGTCATAGTTTTAGAACTTCATATGTTGAGCATCACTTGTCTGAACAACTATTGTTTTTCCCCTCGAATAGATTTTCATACTGATAATGTAGATGTGATGAAAATAACACAGATAATAGTAATAAAAGAGTAATCATAATTACAGCCTCACTATTTATGTTTGTTATTTTCCTCCTTATTCTGAAGTATTTTTATAAATTGGATTTATGTTAATTCTGTTGTGGATTTTTGGGGTACATCATATTTCCTATTTCAGTTTGTCCCATCCACTTTTGAAAACAATTCACAAAAATTGTTCTTGTTACAATGCAAGATTTAAGATTATATTTTAACATAGATGTTAATATTTTGTTCACATGGCAGTTTTTTTTTTTTTTTTTTCTTGTTGAATACAGCTAATAATTCTAGCACTGATACAAGGACTTAAAGAAATCTGTATTCTGCTCAGTATTTTTGTCCCAAGTGTGTTTAGCAGGAAGGAAGCCCTACTGTTTGTCTGTCTCTGTTTGTTGTAAAGTATTCTTACAGATGTTTGCCACTGAGAATAGCCTACTTGATGCAAAGACAAGTTCTCCCTCTCCCCATTATCAATGGACTGCATGCCTACTCAGACAATCAGAGAACAATCCATTCATACATTTATTATGTATGTAGTGGATTTTCTGTAACAGCTCTACTATCCTATTCATTTCTTATGGTTTCTTGAGTTTGTTTTTCAATAAAAGCCACTACCAATATAGCCAAAAATTATTATATGTTGTATTCTGATAGATTGTATCAGCACCAGATCAAAGCAGTCTCCTTTCTCAGATTTCAAATAACTAACAGATAAATGAAATTAATTTACATTATACTTCTTCACATTTGTCCTAATTCTTCAAGTCATTATTTTCAATGGACTATGTTTTTACAGATTTTTTTTTTCCTTTTTTTGTCAGTTTCTGTTTATTACTGACCTTAATTGCTAATCCTATTTATTTAAGCCTCAGCTTGATCTATCAAGAAAGACTTTATTCTTATTCAATATTCCATTATTAACTTGCCTTTGTAGAATTTACTTTGCATACTTTTGCCAATGCATTTAGTGCAATCTCTTATGATCATCTCTGTGTGCCTACATCTGCTTACACATAAGCATATGCTTGTTGGCACTAAGAATATCAGACATAATTCTGAATTTGTACATGTTTGTATGTATTTAAATACGTTTTTTGGATACATGTTTATGTCTACATTTATAACTGTAGATATATTTTCTTCTGATTTTAGGTGTAGATAAAACGTATTTACTATGTATAATTTAGTTATATTTATGAAACAATGAGGACTGAAATCATTATCAAAGGCATGTGAGTCTAGCTTACTAAACACTTCTACAGGTATCTTATTATTTTCTTATCAGCTTTCTTATTATATGCATTTTAAAAAAAAAATCTGTTTATGTAAGTTCTGTCAAGTGTTGAATATTTTATCATACATAGATTATGTATGATTCCATGGATAGTTCAGTAAGGAAACAAAAATCATTTTGAATTTCCTCTTCATTTTGTTTACACTTACTAGCTATTGTATCCTCCATAAACTTCTATCAACATAATCCTTTTATAATGATTCTGATGGGTTTGTACCTTCAACATTTCAGTTTTACTTGTTTTTCTTGCTCAGGTGATCTGGACCAGTGCATCGGAATATTCTCATTGAAATCTGTCTTTTGCTAGAGGTTGTTGGGACAGTGCCAGAAATTCTTCATTTTTCATTGCTCAAATCTCTGAATATATTGACTCATAAACTACCCTTTGCATGAACTACTTCCATCCAACCCAAAACTCAAAGATATGCTTTTTTTTTATCATCTGTTTGTTAAGTTGCTTCACTGATTTATGAATCAGCCTGGCTCTCTGAACTGGGAGGAACAAGCTGTTTTTTTTCTTCAGAGTGTCTGATAAATAGATATGTAGACATATAGATTGGTAGATTTAAGTATATTAGATGAGTCAGTTGACAAATAAGTAGATATAGTAATGTCAGTAGATTGATAAATCACTTTATAGAATGATCAATTGATAGAGGCACAGATAGATTGATAGTTAAATAGCTACATGAATCTTTTAGATAGATACATCAACTGATGTTTGAGTAGAGACATGAGTAGATAGATACATAACAGAGACAAGTAACTCTTTCACAAGACATCATAACCAAGGCAATGAACATTTTTGCCAAATTTATTTACTGCTGGCTGCTCTTCCAACAGTGACATCATGTATTGATTCCCTCCAGTTGGTTACATAGGTGAATGAATATCATTGGTTACTTCTAGGACACTACTAGCTTTGCCAACTACCAAATGGTAATAATAATTGTTGTTCATTCGTCAACTAGAACAAGAGAAACAAGATTGATAAGGGAGTGAAAAAATGAGAAGAAAAGGAATATATCTGTAAATTTTACTGACAAAGATCACCAGAATTATCAACACTTGACCCATATTCCTGTCTGCTCTCACTTTGTTTCATTTTTTATTCATTTTTGCCTTTTGTTGCTACTTTATTAAGAACTGTTCACTCTCTCTCTCATATATCTCTACATTTGTAATGATCAAAAATGTTCCATGTCTATCCATCATCACCCACCATTAAAAAGTTGTACAGTACTTTTATTCAGTTAGTTTTACTTCATACATTTTAGCAAACTTTTCCTATCTTCAGAGCTTGTAATACCATTTATTGACTGACCTATAATTATATTTTCAAGTATTTACAAATAGAAAAACAATGTTAATTTGAATTCAGTGTTTTTTATTCACTTCCTGAATCACTACTTTCTATGGCTTTTTGTTTTAATTTATCACAAATAGAAAAGAAAAAATTGTAATAATGAAGAAAAATTAAATCTGGCATTTTTATAATGCTTGTTTATATAATCTTTTAAGTATGAAAAAAAAAATTGAACACTTCCATACTTCTTCATATTTTAACTGAAAATATTGCCTTCCTCTTCCACAATCTCCAGCTTACCTTTTCATCAGCGCTCTGTTGCTGGTACCTTGAATAAACTCTTCTCTTGCTCTCTCTCTCTTTCCTAACCTCAGCCATGTGCCTACCATCCACAGCCTTCAAAAGAAAAAGTGTTAAGGAAGTTAGCTCTCCCACTTCCTGGATTTCTTTATCTATCCTGGTTCTTATGAGAAAACTTGACCCTCTACTCAGTCATCCTATGCTGTCCCCAAACATCTGTGGGTGTATGGAAGGAGTTTGTCCTGTTGGTAACTAGAGCTTGGGTCTTCACTCTGCTGTCCTTTGCCATATAAGGTATCTCTATAAGACTAGATGAACCTGGGGGTGAAGGAGAATGATGACTTCAAGATGATAGCAGCCAATGCTGATGCCAGCCACAGCTTTTTGGTGGCTATGGCAAAGGTGGTGATGATGGTGGTGGCAGAAGCAGCAGTTAGGGAAGGTCACCCCTCACTATCCTGAAATTCTGCTGCTGTGCACATCCTAAAGTACCACATCATTCACAGATAGGAAAAACCTACACTTCATTGTGATAGTGCCCTACTGAGAGAAATGACTTTCTTATCATAGACATTAAAAACTGTACTGTCTTTGTATCTGTAAAGAGAAGGCTATTTGAAGCTTAGCATTATCTGACCAAACTCAGGCGACAAAGTGGTCTTGGAGTGTGTGAGGGGATATTACATTCTGACAGGGCCACAATGGCTGGGTATGTAGCCAAATCAAAAGATGTCGGCAGATAGGGACACATTAGAGGACAGGCCTGATTTTTACTGCATAGTTGTGGCCTTGTTGCAACTCTTTTAACTACTTATTCAACAAACATGTCAGTTTGCATACAGCACCTACTGTTAGATCTTTCTTCTACAATAAACAATAGACTGTAAGGATGAGTTGTTTGAACACTTTTCTGCTACTGTTAAGTGAACCTTCTTTTGAATTATATCCTTTTATATCCTCACCTCCTTGTATTTTTTGCTTCTACCTCATACTAATTACACTACAGCTTCCAGGAAGTTAGTGGATCCAAAGTTGGGATACTGCTGGCACCAGGGTCATAGTATAGGTCAGCCAAACTATAAAAGTCATTATTGTGTGTGTGTGTGTGTGTGTGTGTGTGTGTTTAATCTGATGAAGCCAGGATGAGGTTTGGGTTGGGAGAACTTCCTCTTGTGAACAATGTATAATGAAAGCCAGATATAACTTCAGTTGAAATTTATTTTTTAATTTCAATGGAAAGATTATATTTTAATCTTGTTTCTTTCTTTAACAAAAAATACAACACAATCACTTGTGAAAAGTACAAATTTTTGAGGACCTGACCTGAAAATATATTTATAGCTGAGTGTTCCTTTTTTTCTTTACTCTTTTTTAAATTTAAATGTAGCTTTATATGACCTTATTTATTTTGCTAATTAAGAACTATCTTTAGTAAAGTCAGAACTGATTACTGTTTTACATGTGTCCCTTATTTTATAATCTTTAAAAATTATAAACTACTGTTAGAGTAGACTAAGTATTTAAGACTAATTAACCTTATATTTTCCTGAATAAAAATGTTCTTCTTCCTTATATATATATATATATATAAAGGGTAAATGAAAGGAGTAACTTGAAAAAAAAAATTGAATTGATGAGAAATTTTAATTGAAAATTTCTTTGTTATACTTATTTAGATATTTTGTACTTTTCACATAGAGGACAGCTAAATCAAAAGAGTTTTGTTTTGATTTAATATTTTTAGATTAGTAGAGTATGTAAAATATATTAAAAATATTTATTTACCAGTATTAGATATTTTGCAGTCCAGTACTATGTAATCCTCTAACTCAAGTGGCTCTTGGGCCTTGTACAAGGTGAGCAACAGTGTAAAAAATATTCTGTTACTGGTTATGCCTACAAATGCAGTAAAAAGTAGCTGAAGCATTAGCTAAAATTTATCTTTCAGTAAATGCATTTCAATTCTGATTGTGTAAGTAAGACAAGGAAATATTACATGCAATTTTTAAAAATAATTTTCTTTTATTTACATTATTTTTTTAATAATGTTATATACTGAGTTATAAGGTGTTCAGTGGGTTTTGTTATCTTTAAAAATATTGTTATTAATAATAGCAATAAATTTTCATACTTTCTATATTAGACATACTTTAGTTCTTTTATTACCCTTTTCATGATTAGTACATTATTATGAGGCATTACTGAAAGATTCTCAACCCAACCCATAAAGGATTTAAAAGAAAATTCTTTGCTCAGATTTTGGGAAGTGAGTCCAGCTGAAAATATTTCACTATCCCTAGTACTATAATACAATGAAAGCATTTATTAAATTGAGTCTATACAAACAACTAAACACTATGACCAGGTTTATCCAAAAGTTATCAATTGTAACTATTAGTTGTGGCTTTATTTGATCTATTCACATATCAGGTTCTAAACAGTTTCCTCCTAAAGTTGATAGTTTTGTTTATGTTTTCCCTTGTGTGAAGTGTTTAGGAAACTGTTATTGTAAAGTATTTTGTTGGGCTCAATCTGGTCTGTCAGTTTCACCCCTTAATGGCCAGGCCTACAGATTAAAGAATGTTGTACAAGGTGACCTCTACTTCCTCAAGAGATCTTCTTTAATATTACCATTTTTGGTGTGGGGTACCTACCCCTTGCTGGGTTCCCCAAATGTCAAAGATGACTGCCTTGATAGTGATGAATGTAGTGTGACATTTTTCAGCTACATTGAAGAGGGAAATGTGATCTGAGCACAAAGACAATGAATACTTCCTTTGCTTTGCCAAGGGGACAGGTCTAAGAGGAAGTAAGCTGGCCCCTTAAGGATTGAGGTTGGGGACACATGTCTTTGATCTGCTCTACATACTCAACTTTCCTGTGGGGATGCTTTGGTGGTGACGAAGTGGGTGGAGTGTTAGTGGGAGTGGGTGATAAGCTAAGGATGAGGTTTCTTCTCTTGACATCAACTCCATATCTCTTTGCCTTCCTCTCCAAAGGATGCTTACCTCTGGAGAAAGTTTGTCAGGAGAAGAGCACCCACATTAGTGGCAAGAGATGGTGGTGGAAGGCAAGATGAGGTTGTGGTTGGGAGGACAGGAAGAGAGAATCTACTGATGATGATTGTGATTGTGATGCCAGTTATAGCAGCAGTACATCACTGCTGACCCTCTTTTTCCTTTCTCTCTTTTCATGTCCACCAGTAGAGACAGCTGGTCCATTAATGATCTGCAAGCTGACACATTTCCAAACTTTTCTTAGAGGGAGGCACTAGCAACTTCCTTTAATTGAGCCTTTGTTTACCAAGATTTTCTTGTCTCTGTATATAGATATACATGTGTGCTTGTATAATTCTTTTCTCTTGAAAAAGAAAAGAGTACTTGTCCTTTACAAGCAGATATCTATAATCTGGTCTGTTTTTATATTTATTTACTTTTCTGAAAACTTGTTGATACACTTGAAAAATATTTTAATATGCTAATGATAGCACTATGTCTAGACCATATGCTTTATAAGTGACTAAAAGCATAAGTTGTTAAACAATTTTTACCCTTTTGATGCTCTTAAGTTTCATTAGCAAAAAATATTAATAAACATTAATAGTTTCTCTCATCTTAACTCACTACAATAGAAATTGTGAATTTTAAAATTATATGTGCACTTGAATTGATGTTCTAACATTTGTTTATAACAAAGTAAGCAGGATAAAGATGATAGGAACTAAATTATTTATCATAATATTCCCTTCATATAAATTATCTACGTGACAGTATTGAATATTGACTATCTATTTATTACACACACAGATCACTTTACAAAGAAATTCTATGTTGTCTTTTTCTATCAATAAAATATTTATCTTTGTGTTGGTTTTGATTTTTTTGATTTTGCGCACTTATTAAATCATTATGAAATAAATATCTAAATTATTTCCTTCTTACTTCAATAATTATGTACAGTTCATTAAGAATTGTGTAAATACCTGTTTGTATGCATGAATATCATTCCTATACTTGATTTTTATTTTCTTAATATATTCAATAAATTGTACAAAAGAAATAATTTTAAAAACATTTATACATTTTTCATGAAACATTTTGTATTTTTAAACAATTGTTCTGTATTTTCCACCTGAATTTAAAAGCATGATTTTTAAGTTACATTTCTTTGTTAAACTTCCTTATCTAATTAAAAGCTGTATATGTGTATGTATTTCTTTTATTCAACTTCAGAAAAAATATAATATCTTAATCAAGCTTCCTTTGTTTCTGGCTATAAGTTATTTATCTGTCTGCCAAATCCACTCTTATTCACTTTTGTTTTCTAATTATATTTTAAGTTAAATTTCTTTATTTTTTTATGCTTTTTCTCATTTATTTTGATTCATAGTATTCTTTTAAAAGTTTTTTGATAAGTTAAAAAGCTCATGGACATTTTATTCAGCTTATTGTCTCTTGTCAAGAGTAACAACATTCTTTGAATTTCTTTTTTTTTTTATTGTTTGTTGTTTTAAAAGTTTTGCTATTTATTTTCAACTCAATACTTTTATTAACTGAATGATTAGCACTAAATATTACATTTAAAATAATTTTTCTCACTTTGATTTTTTTTTTTTACTTATCCAGATCTAAGGCTTTAAACTTATTTTTAAAATATATATGTGGTATGATCCATCTCCCTCATTAATGGATCTATCCTGAACATATATATTCAGGGGAACTCTAGTAATACATATTGTCTAGAACAATTCTACCACAACAAAGACACACACACACACATATATATATATATATATATATAATTGTAACCATATTGATTTTTATGTACACATTTTCAGAGTATATAACTACATATATTTTTGAGCAGTATGCAATTAAACAATTTTCATTAGAAAATCCCAATTTCTAATATTTTGATCTATGATTTTTTAGTATATTCTTATTAAAAATACCACTGTATTAACAAAACTTGAAATTGTGTTAAAAAAATTTACTTATAAGTGCATGTGTGTGATGTTTTCTATTGATTAATTTCTCTGTGCAAGCAGTCATTATTTTTTATTTAATTATCTTGTGGCTTTTCTGATCAGCTTGCTTTGCCTTGTTTCTCTTATTCATGTAACCTTACTACTTTGAGCCATAAAAACAAATTCTTTAACAATGTCTTTCAAAGGTTACAACCTGCTGGTTGATGGTCAAGTGCTGATGTGTGCTTTCCTTTCTTCTTTAAACTTGGACTATGAATAAGCCTCAATTTTCTAGTTCAATTCAGATGTACTCACTTATCATTCTGTTTTTCTTTATTTGTCTTGAAAACGAAACTTCTTCATCATGAACTGTTATAGTAGCAATAATTGTAAAACTTTCTTTTAAATTATCTGCTAATATAGACAAATGACAAGGGATGTATGTGCTAGAATTTGTCTTGAACTATTCTGAATACTTTGATTAGGACACCTTTTATGTTTTTATGCATACAACACATTTATAACTGTCTGTATCATATTCAAACTGATTTTTTTGCATATGAATGACCTCAGATAATTTTTTAAATCTCTTATAGAAATTATCTTTTTGACAATAACCAACAATTACTAATGACGCGTTGTTTCTATTTTTTACATTCTATATTTTACACATATGTGTCTACATATGCACATAAATACACAGACGCATACATTACCATTTTTTTTTCCTTTCATCCTTTGCCATGTCTTAATTAATGATTGAGTCAGAGCAAAAATGTTACTTTTTTGTGTCCCTCTTTTCTTTGTTCTAATGACAACTGACATCACCTGTGGTATTAAACTCTTAATTTCTGTGCAGGAGTTGGTCATAGAGGAAGAAGAAAACACATCGAAAAATTTAGCCATACCAAAAAGTAATTCAAATTTTTTTTTTTTTTTTTAATTTGTTTTCTGGATTTTCTTTGTTCCTAACTTTCTCTTGCTCATTACCTGAAAAGACAAGTAGATAATTTACTTGGTTCATAGATACTGCATTCTATATGCAACATATTTTAGAAGCACTATAACTAATTTATTATCATAATCAGAATAATAACCACACACATTTCTGTGTTTGTAAGAGACAACACAGTACAGCTCATTATATGTAGTAGACAATAGACATTATAGCTCATCATAATTATATGTAAGAGACAACACATAGTATACCTCATTATAATTTATTTAGAATGTTTTATGTATTCATATATTTTTATAACTCTGTGTTGTATTAAATGATGCTCTTAAAAACAAAGTTTTTAACTGTCAATATTTTACTATGCATGTTTAATCATTTCTGTATTTTACATTTATAACTATTAAATCAATTCATGAATCAGTTATTCTTTTTTAATTTCTCTTTTTATATATGATTTTACAAAATAATTTGTATGTTTAATTTGAATAATGAAGAGAAATATATAAATTAGACAAAAGCCATTGATTACCTTAATGTGGAATAAATGTGCACTTTTTAAGAAAATATAGGGAAGAAGAAAATAAGGTACAAGCTGTGATTCACTTATAAAATAATTTCATTAATATCCTTTATTTATCTCCCTCTTCCTGGCAGTACTTCTGAGAATCCTATTGATGTTTTCATAATTTGGTTTCCAATAATTGTTTTCCATAATTACCTCTGTCACAATTGTAAACTATTTTTACATTTCACATAAGTTTTATACCTGAATAAACACTTTCCATGTAGCCCAGAAAATCTTTCTTCTATTTATTATTGACCAAGAGATTATTCTGCTAATAAATTACTTTGGAAAGGTACACTTTGAACACTTATTCTAATGGTTTGTTTGTTATTAAATAGAGTTGATATAACAATTTAAAGAAAAACAACTAAAGATTGCTATAATCTCATTGATCCCTGGGATTGATTTCAAATGGGATAAAATTTGTCAACAAATGTCTTTCAGTATATTCTCTTTAACACTTTATGAACTCATTTTAATCTTTTAAAAAAGTACTGCTGGTTTTTGCTTTTAACCAGTGATTCTTTTTTGTGTATACAGAAAATAAGTATATGAATGTTTGTGGCTTAGCTTTTTTTTAGAATTTACACAGGCTAATTCCAGAATTTGAAAAATCTTTTATCAATAATTAAATCAGTTTTTGGGTTCCAATGATTGAAAATCATTCCAAAATTTCTTACATATAATTACAAGGGATGGTGAACAGTTCTCAGCCTGGTTGACTTGACAAAGTCTGATCAAACTTTTTAAAAATTATATTTTTTTCAACCCATATACTTTTCAGCACTCTTTTGTATTAGTTGAATATTAGAATTTTGTGACTATGAAAACAAAGTAGGCCTTTGATCAGCTTTTTGTTGTTGATTAACACTTAAATTTATTGGTGATTCAATCATTTAGTGTCAAATCATTTAAGATATTTATGTATATATTTTTCATATAGTTTACTGTCAAAAAGCACTAACATTTGTACATTAAAAATGTGAATTTTCATACTTGTAAAGTTACAGTCCTAAACTCTCTTTACTTGTCCAGTCACCTCAACATCTGCTGGGAAACAAGTGTAAGCTAGCAAACATTTTTCTTTTATGTTTAATCATGCTGCTCTAATCCTGTCGCCACAAGACTGTTCTCATTCTGAAGAAATGGCAGCTATGAAAGGGTTCTTCACAAACTGGCTAATAATTGGATGCTGGAGCTTCTTCCAACACCCTTCCACTTTTTCTTCTATGCTACCCACCACCTTTATCAAACCTTACTCCCTCTTTACTAACATTATCATTTGATGGGCCCAAGACTGCTTCAAGCAGATTTGGTGGCAATTCTCTAGAGTTAATGACTTATTTGCCAACCACAGCATTAAAACTACAGTGTTTGTCTGTGAGGCTCCAAACAGCAGCAGCAGTGAAGACCCATCATCTGCCCCCACCTGATGATGGTGGTGGTCATGATGGTTCTGATTCTACAAAGCTAGCCTTTCTTACTAATGTCTGTAGTGCATCCTCATTATTTACATGTCCCCAAGAAGTGGTTCATTGCTGGTGTTAGCTAAAGATTTTGTTCTCTATTTGTTTTGTATTGTTCCCCAGGGAGTGGCAAAGATAAAAAAAATATGCTCTTATTTTGATTACTCCATCAGAAATAGTGACAGGTATATCCATAGCTGGTACCTTCCCTAATTTTGCTCAGTGCCTCTCTGACTGCCCTCATGTAAGATAGACTCCAATTTTCATTCTATAACAGTCCCAACTATTTCCTTCTTTTATTTTTTTTTTTTTTTGCTTTAACTGTATTTTATGCATTTTTTAGCTTTTTGATTTTTTCTATCTTTTAATGTACATTTGTTATATAGTGTGTAAAGAATAAATAAATAAGAATAGTATAAATGGCCCGTGTACAGTTTGTTAGGCCAGCCCAGTACCCTGCAGATGAATTCAACTTACTTCAGTAAATATTTGAGAGAGCCATCTATCTTCCATTCTCGATTCCACTTATTATCTTTATTTATTTTGGCTTTTTAGCTGTCTATGTTGTCTACTGAATTTGAACTTTTTCAGCTAGCCAACTGAAAATACTACAGAGCATTATTTCAACTTTTTATACTTAAGCCCAAAAATGTATGCTTACATCTATGCATAATAAGTTCTTCCTATTGTTTTGTATAAATCATTATTTTGAACATGCTAATTAAATGTTAGACTCTTTGTAAAAGAAGTTAATTTTATCTAATTTTATCTTTATAGAACTGAAGATGGCATTTTAGTTGAAGCATCTATAGCATTATCTCATTTTTAATAAGTTTAGATTTTCTATATTTTTTCCAGAGGATTAATTTCTTTTGTTCAATCAAATTTTTTTATTGTCTTACTGTCAATAGAACCTCATTTCTGTACAAGACATATCACTGTCTAAAATACATATAAGTAATAGCCAATTGTTTACATATCATTTTCTTTCTGGATATAACATCTAGTATTTCTAGAGTCTTCAACAACCTGACTTCATTGAAAATTGTACATTCCTGAACCTTTATTTATTTTTTATATTTTTGCAGAAACCATTTTCTTACACTTTTAACATTTGGTTTTCATGATTCCTCTGACTGTCACTGTTTCCATGTGATTAGATATCTATCTGTATTTGATTTGTGACTATTGTTATTGTTTACAGGGGATGCTGTGATTGACCATATTTAATTAAATCTATAATTTTGGGGGTAAACTTACTTACTGTACATTTGTTGTAAAAAAAAGAAATAATAAAAAATTTAAAAAACAAAATTGTAACTAATATTACAATTGTGCTATTTTAAGTCTTCAGATAAAAGTATTTAACAATTTCTTTCTTACTTTATAATGGTATATATAACTTCTTCCAGCAATAAATGTGTACTAGTTTCTTGAAACTACAGTTTTCACATTTTGATATATCAAAATCAATTAATTGCAATGAATAGAAAAAAAAATTATTCAGTTAACATTTATCTTAACTGCTTATCTATACACAGTTTCAATTAGGAATTACCTATTTCTCTGTTAAGTTTAAACATACTTCTTGTCTTTTGGTTCAAATGTAATTTTGATTTACCTCCCTTAGTATGCATTTCACTACCCCATGCAAACCTGAAATATTATTAATACTAGTTTTTTGCCAGTGTCCAATATACTGTGTCAGTAATGAATTTGTCTATTGAAATTTCAAAGGTAGGGCATTCTTTTAAAGCTAATTATGTATGGTTCAGGCATAAAGAAAACATTGCAAATTGAAGTGATAATTTATATTTTAGTATTATTTTCACTTTCTTTATTTAAGACAATTATGATATATTCTTTTAAACATGACTGAGCCAAGGAAAAATAATCTAATTAGTATTCAGTCAGTTTTAAGTTATAACTGCATAACATTTTTCTAAGGTTGGAAAAGAACTGTTGTATGCAAGGAGATGCAGAAAATGACATAAATATGATTATAATAATTACTGACATCATTCCAAATATGGAATCATCACTTTACATGAGCTAGTGATTGGTTAAGAAAAGAAGAATAATTTACAACCTGGAAAGAAGTAGACTAATCATAAGTTAAGAATGTTTCAATATGTTATGCATACATAATGATTGAATGAAGCTTTTTAGTCAGTCATTCACATTATAAAAAGAGAGTAGGAGGAAGGAAGTTAGTATTCATTTAATTCTGTCAGAATAGTTTCAAGAATATTGATGTGAAAAGATAAAATCAATAACTTGAAATGAGGCAGTCCCAAATAATGCACTGCAAAGTTTCCAGAGGGGCAATATGATGAAAGAATAATTGGGTTGTTGTGTTGCATAACTTAAAGTATTGAATCAGTGAAAAATAATTCACCTGGGTAATATTAAACCTCACTATGTAGATATTCATGTTGTTATTTTAGATCCTGGGATTTAATTGTATCATATCCTTAGGTATGTGCATATAAATGCATTTAATGGAATAATCAATGTTTATTTATATTTGTTAGTTGGCAAATATTTTACCTCCATCTGCATGAACTCTAACCCCTATCAATTATTGATACTGTTTGTTATCAATTTGTTCAGTTGTTTTTACAATGAATTTTGCTTTTCTATTGTTTTTTTTTTTTTTTTTTTTTTTTGTTTTTTTAAATTTTTGTAATCACCTACATTTTGAATATTAACAGACAAATAGGTGGTGAAAATTAGAGAGAAAGTTTAGATGACTTCATTGCATAAAATGTCCTGCTATCTGTTTTATTTATGTTATGTTTTCATATTAATAAATATTGTATTAAAATCATTTTACAAAAAGAGTTGTGTTCCCATTGTGTCATCGTGTAAAAAAAGCTTGTCTGATTGGTCTTTTAGCAATAATTTCATTTGGGGAGGAGTAAAAAAATTATATATGAAGAGAATAGAGATGAAAACAAGCAAGTTAAACAAAGTACACAATACTCCATGAAGTTGATTTTTCAATGAATATGAGCTAATTAAGACGCATTAATTAAGTCCAATCAGTTGTATTGTCTGTCAACTGAAAGGTCCTAATATTTCAACACTGGTATATATTTAGAAAGAAAAAGCAATAAATTACTGTTTTCAGCAAAATTGTCCATCACTTATTTTTCTCTTGAAATGTATTTGTTGTTTAGTGTGGATGCAAAGCTCGCTACATGTATTGGCATTTGGTCAAACAAATAGGGAAGTTTCATTGAGATTTAAAAAATGTAAAAGGAATAAAAACTAATTTTTAGGTTCTTCAAACATTATGAACATATGAAGGAATAAAAGGCTGTTCATCAGTAACAAATCTAAAACTCAGTTAAAATTTCTGAAGAGTTGCAGCCGTCTTTTATGATTACACTCCAGATCTGTTTTTTTTTTTTTTTATTAAATTTATGATGTCAAATCAAATTTCGGACATTGCTCTTCTGACCAAAAAAGTTGCATTTTCTCTCTCCTAACATTCTTTTTGTTATCATTTATTATATATTACAGAATTATAACTTGAATAGGTTTTTCTATTTTCCAAAAGCTGCTTCTTTGACTTTTATTTTAATTGTGGTACACTAAATAACTATATGTATCTGAAACTTTTTTTTAATTCTCTTTCATATGCTAGACTGTGTTCCCTTTGCAAATAATGTTTTTCCTTAATAGGTGATAATTAAAAACAGTTGCTCTGAAGTTCTTAATGTATTGCTACTGTTGTCATCTATTTTCAGTTTAACTCAACTTCCAACATATCAAGCTACCACAAAAACTGCTGCTGACAAAAATTTTATCTTCTATACTAACTCTCCTGAAACAAACAAGTCATTGTTTTAGTTTAATTATTTTACTTTTCCCTTTATCGTACTGAGAGAGTTTCTTTTACTTGTTGAAATTGGATTTACTGGTTTCTTTTTGCTTATTTACTCAGCTTTCTTCAGCCTGAAAGCTTTTTTATTATAAAGGAGCATCAGACATAAAATGATTTGATCATCTTCAAATTTCTTATAAATTTCTAAAGTGATTATATTTGGATTACTGATTAAATTTTGAAACTAAACTGGAAATATGAGAAATTAAGATTTTTCTCTTAAGAATTAGTTATATCAAATACTTGATGATAAAGCATTTTTAGAGGAAAGATACTATTTGTTTTGTTGTTTGCTGTTTTTAATTGATAATATTTGAATATATTTTAATATTATGACATTGGAAAACGGATTTTTTTCTATCATTTTTTGTCGGTTTTAATCTTTTCACAACTGAAGAAAATTTATAGCTCCTCAATCAATTTCCTCAAGATGAAAGGTAGAAATTGTTAAAATTTTAAATGATTGTATTATATTGAAACTTTTTCCTTGTTTTTATTTTTTTTTAAATATCAATTTTCTGTTCTTTTCATAATAATTAATGAGATAAATTCTTCAAAACATTTTTTCATACAATTTTTTTTAATTTTATTTGATATTTTGTATGTATTGCTGATAATGACTTGGAATAGCTCATCATATATTATAAAAAAATTGTATAATAAATCTCCTTTTCCTTATAATAATAATAATAATAATAATAATAATATCACTTACCTCCTAAAAAGGCTATATAATGATTGCAAGGTCATTCATACTTACCTCTAACAGTACATTAAAGCTAGAAATAGATAACTGACTATTTTTTTGAAAGCATAATTCCTTTCATTTTACAACAACCTAAATATTATCTTAAAAATTAGTATTGGAATAAAACCAATAAACAATTTATTTTACAAATTATTCTGTATTTTTCTGCCAATTTTTTGCCATATTTCATTTGTTTAATTGCTTTTCTCTTGTTCATGATTTTAGAGTTGAACATCTTTTTCATCAGCAATCTTTAATTTAGTATGTCTATTGTTGGACTTGAGGCAATACAAATTCTACTCTTGACTAGGCTGTAACTCATTATCGTTTTCATTTTTTTACATGTAACATGCATAATTTCTACTTGATATACAAGTTATTTTTGGATTTGGTTTCTATAATATAGGTTTTCTTCAAATTTAATTCTGAGGTTATTGGTGAGACTATTATATTTTAATTTACCTTTGCATCATATATATTTTGGGATATGTGTGTTCTTTACCAGTATATACAAACTAAAATTGTTCTGCTCCTTGGTACTTAATCTTATTTTTTTCATCAAGTAGTCTTGCTTAAAAATAGAAAATGCTTAACTTTTGATGACATCTTGAAATATTTATCCAATTTACTTTTCACTCTGACTTTAAAATTTTTTTCTTTTTTTCTTTTTTTGCTACAGCACTGGACAAACTTGGATATCAACACATATTCAATATGGGTATGCAGGTAGAAATAGTTCAGCCAAACATTGTGTTTGACATTGCCAGCTTAATGCTGTATGGTGCACAGGCAACACCTATCCGCCTCAAGATCCTATTGGATCGACTCTTTAGTGTCCTGCAGCATGAAGAAGTGCTCCAGGTGCTGCACGGATTTGGATGGTCCTATGAAGACTATGCTCGTGGATATATCCTTCAGGTTAGTTTCCCTTCTTTATTTCTTGAATCATTTCTTTCTTCATTACTCTGTGGTTGATAAGATTCATCTTATAATACTAATCTGGGTGCACCATTTTTACTTTACTACTTTTTGAAAAAACAAAATGTTTTTCCATTCTTCAGCTTTATTTTTCTTTCAAGTTCAGAGCTGCCAGACATGCACAAAATGTTAAATAAAAAATAGCTAATCATATAATTGGTATCAGTAACAAAATAAGATTGAGAGAAAATGGTGGTACTTTATATTGTTCATTTTGAGGTGATCTGAGTAACTTTATACTTGAAAGAGTAAAAATCAAACTCCTGTTTCATTTTGTTGTGCATTTGCATCTCTTTAATTCCTCCATTTTTCCTCTTGCTAATTAACCATTACATCAATTTAAAAAAAGAAATTGTGTGCTGTGACTTATTGCATTGTGCTTTTTGCAACTTTAACCTTTGCATAGCTTATTGAATAAAGATATCGTTAGTACATTTGTATCAGTTTTTAATCTTAAAATTACTGCTTTACAACATGGACAAATCTTTACAACATGACAGCCATCTTCCAATAGGTATATACTTATATATATTGTTTCTTTTAGCTGAACAAATTCTGATTTACTGTATCTCTGACTTCATTTAGCATTTGTGGATTTTAGACAACACCTTACTGATATCCTTTTGCTAAGCCACTTTAATTCATAAAAGAAAAAGTAGCCTCTATCCTGTTATGCTTTTCTGTGTAAATAAATATTTAACAACTAATAAAGAGTCATCTATGACAATAATTTTCTGTAGTGTTTCATCTCAAATTTCTTTATTTTATATTTAACTATTATAATCAGGAATTCCTTTAACTCAATACATTTTATGTGCATTACAGATAAATTCAATTTATGTTTCTTTACTATTCAATGTGATTGAACTCAAACTAGGAAAAGGCAAACATAGGTTCATACTACTTAAGTTCTTCTGTAGTTTAAAAATGTAAATTTGTTGATGTTTTTCTTGTATTTTTGAGTCTATTCTATTAAATTTTGATAGATTTTTAATTTGAGAAATGAGTCTTAATTAGATTCATTTGGTAGATTGCTCTCTAACTTGCCACTTGGATTATTATTCTTGACTAATTCATCCTCTGAAGAGTGTTGAGTTTCATTTTGCTTGAAAATGTTAGTTATGAAAAATTATTAAAGAAAAAAAACTAATAATTAAAAAGATTAAACACATGATATTAGGTTGGTGCAAAAATTAATGTCGTTTTTGACGTATTTTTTAATGTCAAAAACGACATTATTTTTGCACCAATCTAATAGATTTAGAAGCTATTTTATTAAATGTGCTAGAGACAATGCAAGACAGTTCAAGTATTTGAACTGAAACTTGATAAATTAAAAAATAGAATATTTAAAAATGTAATATAAATAGCTTGTTACTTATATTGTCTGTCATGATACTTTCATTAAAGTTGGCACTAACTGGTTTTTCAGAACTTTTTCTGAAAATAAATCCTGCTTTATAGTAATTTGTTTAAAATATATTTATACATTGAATTTTCTTAAAATAACTCCTAATGGTATTTGGTTAAAATTTTTTGATGCACTTGAAGGAACATATTTAATTCAAGATTTACAAAGAAGAGAAAAACTTGATGTTGGGTCGGTCTCTCTTTCTTTGTCCATCTGCTGTGGCAAGCTGCAGTACAGATGTTGACAGGAACAATGAATGATTTGTATTTAAGATCAATTACAACAACACAACTTTGCACTTCTGTCAATGGCTAAGTAATAAGTAATGAGAAATTGGTCTTTACAAGTCTACCTTTTGGCACACAACTCTAGGAAAATTATTAAAGATTTCTTCTGTTTCATCTGATATAAAATTGATATAGACTTCCTTTATACTTTATCAAAGGCGAAATATTACTTCTGTATGACATTGTGTTCAACAATTTGATGTATTTCATGTCTACAGAAAAGGTTAAGAGAGATCACTTCTACACAATTTCTCTTAGCACTATTCTGGCATTTTATCTGTGAAATAGTCATTGTAAAGTTTGAATATTTCTCTATTTCATTGCCTTCAGTCCCATTCATAATTCTTCCCTGCTGTTTTCATATATCTCTCTAAAGTTTCATCTTTGTTCAACTGACAATGATAATATTGATAAGACCTTTTTATTTGGATTGATTGCTGCTTCTACTAATATTTACTGACCAAACTAATTGCCTAATGAATTTCACAAGTTAGAAAAATTGTAAGAACAGAATTACTTTAATTGTAGCTCATCATAAAATAAAGTTTTAGCCTTACTAATAACATTTTCTTGTTCAAATAAGGTTATTGCTCAAAAGAATTTAATATTCTCAATACAGACACGTAATCAAATCATATTCACTTTTCTTAATATATGTAATAATAATTTTAAGAAAAGAATTAAAAAGAGATCTAATTCTCCAATATATATGTAATACTACAATTGATAATATCAGTTTATTCTTACAGGTTTCCATGTAAGTCTTTGGAAATTCATTATTTCTTTGCCTTTCAACTAATTTTTTAGCATTTGTTTTAAAACATTTTTTCATTTATTTAAAATAGTTTCTGAAAATTCTTTATCATTTACCATTAATACAATATTAATATGGCTTGATTTTTCTCAAGTAGTTTTAAATTGACTACTAATTAATTTAAAAGGTCTTTGTGTTAGTATGTTGCCAGGGATTAATTTTAATGTTTCAAGAATTTATAATCATTATAAATTTATGTCAAATAGTTTTTCCTCAAGTAATTAAATACAAAAATATAGCTTCTTGTATAACTAATTCCACTTAAGGTGTGTTTACATGTTTCTATGTGAATGTGAATTTCTTATGTATTTCATTGTTACTATAATTGATAATATTATAATGCACTTTTTCACAAAATAACTGCTCACTAGAATCACTCAGTATCCCATAAGTGAACATAAGAGCCTTCAGTAAGCAAATATTTTGCCTTGACTACAGTATAATGAATTTTTTTCTAGATCTTCCTATTCAAAATGAAGACCTTTAATATATCCGCATATTTTATTTGCTACCAAATACAATACTCCAAATTGAATACAGCATACAGAAACCAGTTTTATTTATTTATTTATTATTTGATGGTAATATATAGGATGTGTGTTGGATGTTGGAGTGAACAGACACGTTTTTTTCATTGCTCAAAGAAAGCGATGTCATATTTTAAAAGGGAAGTCTTGATTATTTTAACTATTCATTTATTCTTATATTTTTCTTTGTTTATTATAACTTTTATTATATTATTATGCATTTATAATTTTTAATTATTAAAAAAAACATTTGTCTTTGTTTTTAAGTTAAGTTGAGGTATACATTGATTGTTTTATTTTTAAAAAGTGTTTTAGATAATTACTTTATTAAGAATGTCTATTATCATTAAGAACATTTTTGTTAAATTAATTATACATTGGCATGAATAATTTGAGTCTATTTATAATATTGAAGCATAACATTTCTCTTATTTATGAAAGAGGACCTAATTTTCAAAATTGTCAGAAAAGCATTTCAAGTCATAATGTTTGTTTTGTTTATCTTTGACTATTGGTTCAGAATCATAGATTTCTTTTCTTATCATTTATCATTCAAACATTTTTAACAAAATTTGCCGGTAATTTTATTCTGTTATCCCTTTCTTATTTATTGATTGTAAAATATGTAATGTAATATTTTTATAGACAAGGTCATATTTTCAAATTTGTAGGAAAAGCATTTCAAGACATAATGTTATTTCATTTTGTTTACTCCTGCTTACTATTGGTTGAAAATAATCAATTTCATCCTCTGTTGTTTATCTTTCAAATATTTTTAACAATGAGAATAATAAAAAATTTTCTCATATATTTAATTTTGATGATTTTATACTTTCAATTCTTTTTTTATTGTTTTGTTTCTATTATTGTCATTAAAGTAAGATTTGATAATGAACTGTTACTCTGACATCCAGTGTAAAATATATATGTGCATCTATGAGTGTACCTCTGATAATTGCTACTTGTCATGGTGGAGGGGCTTGCATGGTCCAATGTCTCTGAGAATTATGCTGTTGATATTTCTAAACTGTTGGTAAGGACACTCTTGGCAGCAAGATTGACAATGAGGATCCAAACAAAGTGCAACCAACCCCAAAGACCCCATTGGTGGAACAAGCAGATAATGATTACAACAGATCTCGACAGTTGAACTAGTGCATGAAGAGGGCTACATGTGATGGACATGCTACCGAGGGCGACAATTGAAATTATAACAGTTAGTGGCAGTCTGTTGTAGTTTCATAACTGGATTCTGCATGTTTCATTGTGTATGTGCTGCAGAGGAAGGTCATGAAATCAAGTGTGTGGGTCACATCCTGGCAAGTTGAGGTCCATCTTAAACAATTTCAGGCCATCAGCACTTTCTTCTATTTTGATTTTCTTTCACCTTCAACCAACTCTTGCAAAGCCAAATGGCAATAGGGAATAGACAACAAGAGCAGGTTTTGGCAAAATTGAACTAGCACATTGGTGGTGAATGTCATCATCAACACCATCATCATAAAGGAAGCAATCAGCAAAGAAGAAATTAAATTCTTGGATACAAGATAAAGCCCCCGATGAATATAATTAAATAAGATTCTAAAATTGTAGTCATTTAGACATAGTCATTTGATTCATATTGTTGTAGTTATGAAAATGTTGACAAATGATAATTCTCAATTCAACTCAACTCTTTTGATTAAGGAAAAAAACTCTCTTAAAGTATTACTGTCTCAATATAGAATACCCTTGTGTTGACTAATATATCTTAAGGTTACATGTAAAAAAAAAGCAAGAAAAAAAATTACTCCCAACCCTACCTTCAGAAAATCATTTCTTACCACTAATATACCCAGTTCAGTCCTGTGGATAACAATCAAGGGGGAAAAAAATAAACAGAATCACCCTAAAGAACTGGGTTTTTTCTATGCTAGGACTTTACAGCAATGACAAATGTGACCGCCTTCTATGAATCATTTAGGCATGCTGTGAAACATTGATTTCTTGGCCTCTTCAATTCTACGTGTATTCTTTCACAGAAAATTGTCTTTTGTCAAGTAATACTTTCTTGTCATGTGCTATGTGATGCCAGTTATGATATGAGTGACACACAATTATCAAATTGCTTACATCATATGCATATTTTTTTCTCTAGCTTGCCTACTCTTTTCCATTACCTCTTTTGCTCTTAAAGTGTCTATAATTGAGCCTCTTTATACCATTCACATATATTTCTCCTCTGTTTTTGGCATTTGCTACTTTAAGACTTCATTTTTAATACAAAAATGTTACCTGAAAATTGTTTACAATCAGTTACAACATATATAGGGAGTACACTAATACTGTTGGATAGAGCAAGTATTCATCTACAAAACTATTTTTCACTTTTTCATCACTATTGGCTCTACATTTTAACTAGCAACGAACAAAAGACTGCATTTTGTAATTTGACAGCTTTGTAGCACACCATTGCTTAAATCCATTATCCCCTGTTTGGTCTCCCTAAACATTCAGCAAGCATCAATATATGTGATAGAAGATCACTTTTTTAGCATGGAGGAATTCATTGAAACACTTTTACTTTGTATGCACGTTTATGTCTGACACTATTTTATCAGACTCTAGCTCAGATGATATCTGAAAAAAAAAAGGAACATTTTGGGTTATTAGCAGGAAGATTCAACTACTGCTGCCATACAATGAGCATCCACCTTTGATGTTATAAGCCAACATAATAAAATAAAAGGCATTACATTCAAAGTGGCTCTTGTATATTACATGAAAAATAATTTTTCATGTGTAGGATTGGCTTCATGGTTACAACAGTTGACTGATCTAGAGTTAAGTTATCAGCAAAAATCTTTACAATGACTTAATTTAATTCAAATTATTGTAAACAATTACTATATGCATTAGTTGTAAAATTCATATTACTTGAATAGATATCTATATTATCTGTATATCTGATTTCTTTATTATTAACAGAATATCAAACTGAAGAATTTATCATCTCTAGGCACAAGAAAAATTTAGAAAATGTTATTCCATAATCTTATATTTTTGAATAATGAGTTCAGTATCTAAATATTATTTTAGCCTTCAACTACATTTCTGAAATGAAATATCTTCTGTTACTGATCTAATAATGTTGAAAGCTAGTGCAACTTCTTTTGGAAAATAAATTGTTGATATGAAACTGAGCAAATATGAAATTCTGAAAATCTAAGACTAGAAAGATTTCACTTAAATGCAATATTCAGCCTTGCTTGAATGGCAGATGTTATTTTTGGTCGAGTCAGTTAAAGCATGTTGAATCTAAAGATAAATTGTGCAGATATACAGATTTTTGTCTTACAATTGAAACCCCTTTCCTTGATAAATATCTTGAGTTCTGTCATTGATCAAATGACTCTTTGCAAATAGTGGGTATATAAAGTTGACTTGGCAGTTGTGTCTAAAGAATGTTTGCCTTTAGAAAAGTGTTTTCTTCTGTATATCATTTGGTCCATAAACTGCCTTGAACTTTAGTCAGCCAACCATCCAAGCATCAGGACCAATGCTGCTAGGTATTGATATGATCATTTTGTTTATATTTTGTTTATATAGTTCTGCCATATTTAAATAAGATAGTATCTCATCTGATTTGTCAATTTTGAAAATTTTGCCCCGTTTTATGTTGCAAAAGATTAAGCCGCTTATTCAGATAGTAGCAATACCTTGTGAATTGTTTAAAAACACATGACAACAGAGTTGGAGAAAAAGCAAATGTAATCATCTTAATGAACTACAAATTGGTATATTTCATAAAAAATGTACTGGTGGAAAATTATTCCACAGTAGAAAACTAGCTGAAATAACCCAAAGACTCTTTGTTCAGATTTATTTACAAAAGATGAACCAATTTTTATAAGTACCTTCTTGTCACTTACTCATATCTCTGATGTATTATGTGTGCACTAGGCATGCCCAGGTTATCTATAATGAAATAATATTTGGTATGATAATTACTGTTTGTGGCCAGAGGTTGACAACTTGGGCTTTACATTTTGCTTTACTTAGAAATTATGGTGTTTTGTTTATTTTCGCTGGGCCAGTCTCTCAACTTTGACAGAGTTACTACCATTCTAACTGACTGACACTTCATTTCAATCAACAGATATATTGATCTATATGGACATGAACACAGAATGTATTTAACAGATTTATGGCTGTATAAGAAACTGGTAAATACATAAAATATATATCTATATATGTAAAGCATTTGTATGTACAGAAATACAGTAGTCCTCTCTTATACTTAGGTAATATGTTCCCAAAACTTTAGATGCCCAAAACTATGGATCATACAAAACCTATATTTTTATGATACACAGTTATCTGCGATAATATTTAATTTATAATTTAGGCACAATAAGAGAACGAGCAACAATAACTAATAATTAAATTGTTATACCAATATACTACAATAAAAGTTATGTGATAAAAGATTTATTTCTACTATAGATATTAACAACCTCAGCATGCAATTTTTTTTCTTTCCCTATTGAGTTAAGGAAGATCTTTATGACTTTTCTTTGACTTATTCAAATTTGCAGCATCATTACTCTTGTGCTTTGAGAGCATTATTAAGTAAAACTCATAAAATATTGATTTCTGAAGTTCACTGCAGGGTAACTGACATCATGGAAAGCAAAACTAAGTGGGTGCTGATCATTGTATATATAATACATTTATAATGCCTGTATTAAATTGTATATATTTGTGTTTAAAATTTTGTTTCCGAACTTGTCTTTAATCTATTCATTCAGTGTTGGTTTCATTTAATTGCTACATCTGTACAGTTGTTCATTAACTTACATATCCAGAGAAATATCAGCAGAAAAATTGTTTTGTAATTTTATATTCTTTTTTTTTCTCACTTGCTCTATCCTTTTACAAGTATTTAATCTTATATTGACAATTAAAATAATTTAGTAAGAATTAATCTGAAAAATTAGGCTATATCAATATCAATAATTTTTTTTTTTCTAAAATAACTTGATGAAAGGTTTATTCTATATGAGAATGGTATAAATTGTGAAAGTATTGTAACATTTAAGGTATTATAGTTTTCTTATCACTCCAATTTCTAATGGGGCTTCTATTAATACCATGTAATTTTTCAGTCAACTGTTATCAAAAAATGATAGGGGTTGATTTTACCCCATACAATCTCTTCTATTTTGTTCCTAATAATTGACAATTGTTTTGCTTTATCATACTTATTTAGGAAATAAATCTTTTTGTCTTTTCAGTACAAGCTGAGTTTATCTAATAAGTTGACATGCATTCAGCCTCTTTATCAAATGATTTCCCTGCTCTATTTTTACAACTGACTTAATTGATTTGGTTATTGTTAGTCTATTGTAAATTAATTGTTCTCTTTTTGAATAGCATAACTAATATTTGCCCAAACCTCACTTAAATATTTATAATTTTTTTTATTGCTTCTCAATGGCACTTATTCTGAGTAATGTAAAAATAGTATGCTCTAGAATTCTAAAACATTATTTTATGTTTTTTTTTTTCTCTTTCTGTTTGTATAGAGATATTTTAGATGAAAATTATTTTATATTACATTTGTAATACTATCATCAGTATTATTATAGTTGTAATTTTATCAAGAAATCAATGTTGTTAAAGATTAAAGTTGCTTTATTCATCATCAATTTACATCTGCTAAAACAATTAATGGAATAAGCAGGTATCACAAATAGGTTGTTAGCAGACTATTAATTGAATTGCCTGTGATTGGCTTAGTCTCAAAATTGATGTTTATAAAATCTGACTAAACATTATTTGTTTTCCTTCATTCATGGCATAAATCATCAGGTGTTCTGTAACAAATGATATCCTGTAATATTAGTCCTGCCACACATTGTTTGAATGCAAAATATGAGCAAAAACAAGTTGGAAAAGGAGGAGCTTGCAGACATGTTCAAAGAAATGAAATGGAACATACACTGTCCTCTCACTGCAACATGGCAGTAAGAAGAAAAACATTATTTAATACATAAAGAGCCTGAATCCAATGTCTCATCATTTATCAAGTGACCTTCTATTTTTGGCTTGTGGATTAAGCTTCAAATGATTCTGATTTACTGATTCTATCAGATTCGTGTTTCTCTTGTATTATCTGCCATTGTGCTTTCCTCTTGAAATGATTACCCAATCATTCTTTGGACTGATTTCAAAACTGTAACCATCACACTCTCCTGCATTTGGTGTGATTAACTTTAGAGCATCGATCTTCAACATGATGGTTTCATCTTCCTTTGCTCTTTTGAATTGTCTGATCATGAAATCTCTCATCCTTTTCTGTCCATTAAAGAACTTGTTTAATGAAAACAGAAGTACAGGGACAATGATGACAACTTACTGCATATAAAATCCATTTACTGACAGGTAATGATTTCATTTTAAGATGTGAGAGTCATGTGGCATTTATCATATTGGAAAATGAAATTGGCAAGCTGGGTTCAAATTCTGTTTTAGCCTGTTATGTTCCCTTCACACTAATAACACCCCTGAAAAAGATATAAATCCATTTCTTCTCCCTCCACTTGTGGATTAAATAGCCAGTCAAGGAGAAGACCAACACTGAATTCAAAACTGTAGTGAACTCAAAGCGAAACCATTCTACTATCTTTCACAAAGAAGTCATTGTAGCTCCCAGGTAGTAAAGAAAAGGAATATGTGGAAATAAACTATTGCCTATATTCTAAAGGGATATGGCATTAAAAAAAACAGAATTACATTTTGTCTATCAATACTTCCTAGCATTTTTATCAGTAACTATCTCTTAGTTCAACTTTATATTTTACTTTTAAAGGATTTAAAACAATTTTATTTATAATAATTACTCAAAATCATTATTATTGTCAGTTTATAAGCAGAGGATCATTCATGTTACTATAGAACCAGTTTTAATCTTGGTTAAAATTATTTTTTATAGATATCCAAGATTTTGAACACACTACTTGTTTGACAAATGTTGAGAGCAAGTGTTCATTCATTTTTTATTTAAAAAATGAAATATAATTTTGAAAAATGTAGAATACACAATATAGTTTAACCAGGAATTCAGTGGAAACTTGAAATTTCAAGAGGTGACCTTTAATTTGAATGATGATTTTGTTTCAATTCAATGACACCGACAAGAATAAGTTGATTTTCATTTTCTCTCATTAGTGAAAATGAATATGTTGTTGTCAAAATATTTATCAAAATCATTAATTCCTTTGATTTTATGATAATCATTAGATCTTATTTTTATGGCATCAGATATTTTTCTTATTGTGACTTTATTCTATTTGACTTATTTCTGCAGTACAGCAGAATAATTATTTTGTCAGTACTACAACCCATTAGTTCATCTGTTGCTTATATTCATCAGATAGCTCAGCATCTGTAGAAACTGAGAATCATAAAGAGGAATTATTGAACAATTGCTTAGAAAGGGATAACATGAAACACTTGTTTAGATCATAGTATTTCTACAGTTACAAGTTGCATTTAACTCACAAGATCTCTTAAAAAAAATTTTTTTTTCCTCATTTTAATTTCATATTTTAAATTAATTCCTTAGAAATGTTAATGATTGATAATACTGGATAAAAATGCTATAGGTAGCAAATTTGTATCAATTTATCAACACATCAAAAAAAAAAAACAGTTTAGGTTTTTTGATTGATCACTTATCAATAGTCCAGCAAATGCATGAATTTCATTTTCTAATAGGTAACTTTAAATGCAATATCTCATAAATTTATTTTGTATAAATTATAATAGCATGTGGAAAAGGGATATATTATGTATTTGCAATCAGAATTTTACTGCCCAATAATTTATTTTGAATTTATTTACATATTTAGTAGTATTTGATTTTAAATTAAATCTTAAATATATATTTAATGTAAAAAAAAAAATAAATAAAGAATAGAATTATTATGTGATAAAAATATTCCATTTATTGTAAATTTAAGTGTCCGTTATACCAACACTATGTATTTGTTCTGCTTCAGGGAGATCTGAAATTTATGAATGAAAAGATCCTTCTTGGATTCTGTAATGATGACTGAACAATCTAAAAAGCTTAGCTCTATGAACAACTATTTACTTTGTTCTTGTATCCTTTGCATTTAAATGTTCTGAGCTGCATATTCTATTACTTTACCATATGACATAAGTAAGTGAGACCTATAATTACTCAACCATATCTGATATTGCTTACTCCAAATGACTGCTGCTGTTAGCATCTATGTAAATGTCTTCTTTCCCCTTGGGGCTACTAAATCTGTGTCTGCTGCAGTTATCAGCTATTTGGTTGAGTAACTTCAACTGTAAACAGAAAGAGAAACAAAATAAATTTCATTGACATTTCAGTTTGTGTTGTTGATAATTTCTGAAAAGTTTCTCAATTTAAATATGTTTTTATATATGTTTAACTTTTGTATGATTAATCCATTAAATTGTGTTTCTATTTTACGTTCTTTTCAACTTAAGGAATTTATATCTAAAGACAGACTTCTACTTAGACATAGGTCAGATTTTATTATGAAGGTCAGTTTTCACAATAAAATTAGTATTAACCAACTAATGTTGGTAAAAATTACAGGATATACTTATATTTAGCATATCAGCAATATATCATGTGAATTTCAGCCTGATTTTATTAGATATATTTACAATCATTTATTTGATGATGTCAGATTTTATTATACAACAATTTTATTTTACATCTCTATATTATAAATAAAATATATATAATAGTATAGTTATTGATATTCATTTACTAATTTCAGATCTGAGAAGACTGCTATAGATTGTAAGAAAGATATAACCAGAAAAGAGAAACAAGATATTGTAAAGATATTGAATCTTGGAAACAACAGGAAATTGCATAAAATTTGAAAATTCAAAAAAATTGAAAACATTGGCAAGATAAGAACAAAAAAATGGCTTTAAGAATATCAGGAAAAGAAATTTGATAAAAATTAAAAAAGTAATAAGAAAAGAAATATGGATTGATTAACACAAAAATATTTGAATAAGCGGGTGTTGAAATGTCAACAGAGAAAAGAGGCAGAATATTAGCTAAAAACATAAAGGACACAAAAAGAAATATGTACATAAGGCAAAGATGTACATGAAAACTGATTTCTTAGCACTCATCTTCAGTGATATATGTAGAGCTACATTTGATGGACCTAATGGCCAAGCAAGATGTTTGAATCTTTTATAGAAATAGTCAATCAAAAGGATATTCATACAAGACAGTGATTACCTTATATTCTGCAAAGTTGACTATTACCCACCTTGAAAACAACATGTTTCAAAGATACTAAATTAATGGAATGCCCCTCCCTGCAGACTCCCCAGAAAATTTGTGGGTCATCATTAAAGAGATATATATGAAAATGGAAAACAGTTCAAGTCAAAACAGTAAAAAGTTAACAAAATCAATATATGAAAGACTGATAAGTTACAGTGTCGATGAGCCTATATTAACATGTAAAATAATGAAATAATAATTTTCAGATTTATAATATGTTGTGTTAATGAAATCTATTTCTATGGCCTATATCTTTTGAATCTACTGTTGTACTTAGTTTGTTTGCATCATAAATAAAACCTGACATTTCCAATATAAATTACCATCAATATTTTTCAACTTGGATTGATATTACAATTAATAATAAAATGTGTCATAATGTAATTCATCAAGTGTCATAATGTAATACATTAAGTGTATAATATTCATCTGATATTATAAATTTATTTCCATCAAAATATTGTATTATAGGTCTTTTGTTCATGATATCCGAAAATCAACAAATTTATACTTTCTAGATTTGGTATAATGATTGTTCAGAATTTTGTATAAAATAGAAGACTTATATAGCAGAAGTCTGATGGTGTTTGACAAATTAGTCATATCATTTACAAAATAACATTAATCTTGAATCATTAATGACAGATACTGAAAGCTGCTTGCATATGTTAGTTATTTGCAAGGGAAATAGTTAATGTACTTTTTGTAGAGCAAACATTTGAAGAAAGGTAAAAAGAAATTAATGAAGGGTTTGTTTTTTTGTTTTTTCTCCCAAACTGCATATGGTAAACATGTAAGGCATGCAGGTAGCTCTTTTCCTTTTCTCTTATGAGTTTAGACATTTTACATTTATTTTCATAATTATTTACATTGGAACAATATACGTTGTTGCATGAAAAGAAAAAAAGATCAAATTGGAATTATGCCAAAAAAGTTTTTAAAACTTCTATATATCCATCACCTATCCTTACACTATTCAAAGTCATTTAGCATTAAACAAGGAATATAATTCTTGCTTAGTAACAATTAACTTGTTTGTTCCTAACTCAGTTGAAAGATAGGCTTCTCTTTTAGGGAGGATTTCCAAAGCAAAGAAGCATTCAGAATCTCTGTTGCATTCCAATAAAGTACTAGTATGCCCCTTTTAGATGATGGATGTCTTTCTCTATGATTGGGTCATCATATTTGAACTCCATAATTCACATCTAGACTTACTGACACTTTGTAAGAAAGAGGCACTACCTTTTCTCACTGACTGTTAATGGCCTTGCTTAAAATACCTGACATTTCATTTACTTGCCACATATTGTGCTGCATAACATATTTGTTTTCAACCTAAACTCTATAAACCATATCCATACGAAGAAGTGCTGAAAAGTTCTCAGTCTAACACTCTCCCCAAAAACCTGACCGAATGACCAAACATCAGACCTTTATAAGCACTCGCTCATACAGACATACATACTCTGAAATTTATATATATATATATATGTGTGTGTGTGTGTATCTACATACACATACATGCCCACAGTTGTAACACATACTTTTGTTTAACTATGTTTTAATTCATTTAATATATAAATATTTCTCAAAATCCCAATTGGGAATTATTGATAATTATCATCATTACTATTGTTGAAATATTGAAAAATTACTATAAAAGTTATTTTTCAACTCAAAGGAGAAAAAAGTGGTGAAACAAAAGTTTCTCCATCTAGGTTTTATCACTTATCTTTCATCTGTTCAGATTCCAAACATACTTGATAATTGAAATACAAAAATATTTATTTCTATTGGTTAAATTGGATATTGTCAAATACCTAGATTAAAAAAGAAAGAAATAAAACGAGAAATATTCATCATCATTCCTTTTGATTGGGCTTAATTTCTTGTGTTTTTGTTTGTTTAAACTGATCTCAAAATATTCAGATATTCCAGTTTATAATCATAATTATTTCTTGTATTATACCGTCACTCTTGATATTATTGTATGTATAATCAGTTATGACATTGTCAGGATTCATCTTTTCATATACTATTGTATACATGTTTGTTTTATTTTATAATGATGTTTTGCTCACTATGTTATATTCTTTTGACAAGTCTATAGAATTTTACACAGTAATCTTGATCATGAGTTCTGTTAATTTTGCTATTCTTGAAAAAACTCTTTCCATTAAGAGAGCAAATAATAATTCAACATGACCCAAATATTTGTTCATCTGCTAGAAAAGTATTTTTATTGGATAAAGCTTTGGAAGAAACAAGAATTATTATGTACTGCCTTAATATTATTATAGATTTTCAGAGTGCAATACATTTTTAAAAAGCCCAAGGATACTCTCTTCTGTTTATCACATATCTTTTTTCTTTTGTATGTATTAAAAAATATTCTAAAACTTAGTCCATTAGGAGAATCTTTTCCAATATTCACCTTTTGTTTTTTAGCTTTTCTTTTTCTCACTTGTATAAAAATCAAGATAGCTATTAAGTTTGTGTCCAATACATGTGACACTTACTAATTTAGTTAACAAATCTCAGATATAATGGTGATTGTAAATGAAAAGTAAAATAGCTTCTATTGAAAAATCAAAGCTTTCTAAATCATGCTGGGCTAATTTTTGCTGGTGCTTTTTAGTTATATGCTCTTTAAGTGAAATGCTGTTTGAAGTTTTGTTTCTCACAGATGTCATATATCCTGTAAAATTTCCTCTCTTTTTCACTATTTTTCTATTATCCTTATTCTGTACACTGTTTATTGATTTTAATCTGTTCCACTGTTTCTTTCTATTTATTATCTTTTTTTTTAACTTACAAGTCAATATTTATTTCTGCATCTATCTCAATATCTGACCCTATTCTTTTACTGATCTCTCTTACATTTACTTAGCAAAATCAAAAATTCCTCATCCATGTCAAAATAGATAGATTGTAAAACACACAAAGCAACTCTTGAAAGCATGCCGGAAAATATTTTATATAAAAAATTTATAAACAAAAATTTCAATTACCAATGGGTTCACCTCTTAGTGGAGTTTTAGCTTATCTTTTCTTAGAGTTTCTTCAATCTGGTCCTTTGCAAATATTTTACCTAAACAATGAACATACAGAATGCAATGGATAAACTGTCCTCTCAATTACACAATTACCTCATTTTAACAAATAGATTTACCAAAATTACATGAAAATATCTTGAAATATTAAAGCGTGAATTTATTTTTATTCAATAAAATTGCCATTGCCTTCAACCACAGTCTCCAGATGACTTTAGAATCTCCTGCAACTTTTCTGGACAGTCTAATTGTTTAAGTTGGTAAATGCTGCCATAATCTTTGCCTTCAGTTAATCCTTGGTGTTAAAAGAAATTCTTTTGGTCTCTTACTCAACTGCGCCCCACACATAATAATGAAGGGTGTTACAGTCTGGGAAGTTAGGTGGCCAGATGTAAGGGGTGATGTAGTTGCAGAAATTGTCTGACAGCCATGACTGGATTCTCCTGTTTGTGTGGCATGGTGCAGAGTCCTGTTGCCAGACATAGGGTCTTCTAGCAGCCAACCTCTTGACCCAGGGCAGCACTACTTCCTCACACTTGATGTAGGCTTCTGCGTTGAGTCTGAGGCCATGTGGGAAAATGAATAGAGGCATAATGTCCCCATCCCTAGTGATCACTCCAAATACCATGATGTTGACTGGAAATATCATCCAACTCTTTCCAAATCCTTTGCACTGTCCTTAGATTGATATCCAAAGACTCTGAAATGTTCATAGTGGAGTTTCAGTGCGAATGCCAAGCAGTACAACATGCCGTTTCCAAATTTCTGGCGGAGTGAATTGCATCATGGTGCTCTTTTTCTCACAAACAGTGCCCAACCTACCTTATTATACTGTGCAGTTGACAAAATCAAAAACAAACAACATGCATGCACAAAATTAAAAATACAAAACGGCGACAATTTACCCATCGCACCCTGTATTTCTGATATACTGATGAATGATGCTCTATTAATATATCCCCAGAAAACATTACCTGACCTTGTAGATAAACTAAAGTTGATAGAGTTCACTTATGAAACAGGAACAAACAACACATTACCTTTCCTTGATATCATGTCAAACCATACTGATGATGGCCTAAAACTAAGTGCCTATTGCAAATCAACTAAAAATAACCTCTTAAATTTCTATTCTTACCATCACAACAGAATAAAACCAGAATAATTATTGGATTAAGTGCATTAAAAATTTGAAACTCTCAATATTTATATGATGAAAAGAAATACATTGAACATACATTTAAGCTCCTCCAATGCCCTCATTATTTCATATTCAACGTGAAACAGAAGGCTCATCAAATATTTCAAAAATAAAATTGAAGCAAATCCAATAAATCAAGATATATTACTTTACCTACTGACTCTATCACAACTACAATTCAAAAGAGTTTTTCTAAACTTAACATAAAATTTGTTACAACTACTTCTAAAGAAATAAGAGACCTAATTAATGCAAAGAAAAATAAGCTAAAACTTAAAGGAAAAATTTACTCTATCACCTGTAATGAATGCAACAAGGAATGTATAGGGGAAATCTTGAAGAATTTAAATAGTAGATTATATGAACTCAAAATGAGATCTTTTACAAAACAGCACACGGCAGATCTTCTATTATCACATTTAAAAAAAACAAAACATTTTGAATTCAAAATTTCAGAATTCCAACAAGTTTTCAGCATTTCTCATTTTCCATAATTATAAGCAATGTTTGTGTTTTTATATCTCACTCTCCCACACATATTGTATATATTCATGTAATGTCCAATGTTTACTTTAAATACAGTTGTATTTTTTATCTACAGTAAATGGATATATAGTGTGGTCAACAGTGTAGCCAGGGCCAGCAGTACATATGCTAATTTTATATCTCATATATGATACAACCCCCTTAAAATTAGCTTCAAAATTAGGTCTTCAGAAGTCAGATTATATGCAAATATATATGGTATATAATTCCATGAAGAAAATTACATGAGTACAATGAAGTTCTTCTTGAGGATGAAATGTGTTACACAGATTTCTTTCTACTTTGTCATTTATTTGTGTAATATATTTTCAATAAAATGGGGTTTGATGGCAATTCATGACAAAGTTTTATGCTTGTGCAAGTGGACAATCATCAGTTGTCAGATTTTATACACACATATATATTTCATAATTTTATACACGCATGCACACATATATATTTCATAATTTATGACATCATTTGTTTACATTAAGGTACACTTCAAGCAGATATGAGCATTTAAGAGAAATCATGGGAAATTTGTAGTTTAAAAGCAGTAATTTGACCTTGCTAACCAGACACTTTCTCTGTTGCTAAATGGTATAGCATGTCAGGCTATATGATGGTTCCATGTAGGATACAGGTTCAATTCCTGTCAGAGGACACATATTTTCTATGAAATTTCTTGAACATTCAGGTTGGAAAATGTTGTTAATACTGTTTATTATAAACAAAGCATTTACTTAAATATTTGTATCTATAAAAATAACGTATAAACAATAAATATATTAAAATAATTGTTGGACTTAGTCCATTTCATAATATATGTATATGAATACACACACACACACACACACATATATATATATATATTCATTTGTATTTGTCTCTGAGTAATGAAATGACAAATGGTCAGTGTATTTAACTTTAGCATTAACATTGAGATTTACTTATTAGTTATTATTATAGATTTATATTGTTTATAAACTATTGAATAAATAAATATATTTCTTTTCTAAATCCTGCTTTTTAAAATTGCAAACTAAAATGATGTTGGTTTTTGTGCAGTGATTGTATAAAGAAAGCCTTTTCACATTTATTTCATTAAGAATTTGCCTAAATAAAAATAGAAACATTAAAAAAGAAACTCAAAATGTTTAAACAGAATTGGAATTTGCTCAATTGAAATCCTCTGTTGTTGGTTGACAAATTAAACAACCCAAATCTGAAAAACGTATATTATTTTTTTTATTCAATTTTTGCAACTTCCTTTCTTTTTTACTTTCAACCACTTCTGTCTAATCCACTGACTGTCATTCTTTCCATCACAATTTCTCAGATGCCATCCACTAAATTGTACTTGATTATTTGTTTGTCTCTTGTTGCTTCCTCAAAGCAAATCTATCAATGCCAATCATTTAGCATTGTGGTTGATTTGAAATTACTTAAATGACTCTTAGTTTGCTTTAAAAGTTCATTTAACTTCAGTCATTTTTTTAACTCTTAAGCTAATACTTTAGCATGTAACTCACTGATTTTTATTCATTCTAAACATAACCAATGTTCTACTCTGTTTTTATTTGAAGAGAGGGACCATTTGAATAATCTCAAGTGCTGTAAATGAAAATGCCTTCTTTAATGAAAAAAAATTGAAGCAAAGCAAGTAAAAAGTATCAGATGACAAAATATAAATGACTGAACAGAAAAAAATCTCTGCTTTAAAAAATAGTTCTATTTCATGATTAATAAAGGGTGTTCCAATAACTTGGACTGATTTGAAATGTGAATTAAGTTTAAAATCAGTCCAAGTTATTGGAACACCCTTTATAAAGATACTTTGTCGTAAATGTTCAAAAGAAAAACAGTTTAGAATTTTGCTTCTTTTTTTTTTCTCATTCAATATTATAATTCATCCTAAACTTTCATTTGACTTCATTATATAAAAGGATTAAGATATATAAATCATGTTGTATTTCTCCAAATAAATCATTTAGACTAAGTCATTATTCAAGAATAAATAACAAAAGATATAAAGCATTTACTTAAGTAGAAGTCACTTAAAAGAAAATTATTCAAACATATTATTAGTTGATATAATACCTAAATCTTAATCTATATCCAGTGTTCTCATGGAGAATTTATTATACGCTTTTTTCACTTGGTTTCTTTTATTTATTCAAACATTACTTATTGATATATGGAATTACATCTTTGTTCTACAAGAATAAATAAAATTGTATTTATAAAAGAATTCATTTCTTTTTGGTGGCTTGTCAAAGGGCCTGCTGACTTAGTGGCTTGATACTTCTCAGCAGACTCATTTGCCAAGGAAATGGTCAAATGTAGACCATAACTTTGTCATGTGACCAATTTCTGATCCGAAAATGGCATGGCTACTTTCTGCAATCTCATACTGTGGTGAATGTTGTTGCTGTTGCTTTTATTTGTTAACTTTCACCTCCTGTCTCATTGCTGATGCAATCAGCCTTGATGTTACATTCTGACTTGCCAGTTTAGGTGACATTGCCTATGAGTTATAGCTGTTACCCTCAACTTTTCCTTGTTATAAAAGTCAACGATATTAGCGTCCTTAAGAAGAAAGAAAATAGATTCAGTCACATCAAAGGACCATTTCTGTATTGAACAATTTATAGCATCATGATGGATGGCTTGTGTGGCACTCTGTGCCAGGGTGTCGATCTGTGTTACAGTTTCCATTGTGGAAATTGCTTAGACCTTCCTTCCCCTTCTCTGATGCTTTAGCCAGTATTCACCCTTGCCTTACTTCTTGCTCTTGTCGCCTCCATCTGCAATTGTTATTGGCCACTGCCATTGCACGTTGCAGGTCGATTGCTTGTTGCTGCTGCTCCTTCACTGTCCAACTATATGAAGAAGGGTCATAAAAAGGGCCTAGACAGCAGAAAAGCATCAAGATCTTGGGGTCAGGCTTCACAAGATAACCACTGAAATAGAGTTCACACTCAATTCACATGTTGCAATGGATTTCTAAATGCTGCAGCAAACTACTTTCATTTGTTTTAATATTAATTTGCTGCCAAACATTCTTTGGCATTCATACAATAAATAATAAAGCCTTCCTGAAGTCATTATCACAGAAATTTATTCCTACTCTCACATTCTCCTTGTATGCTTGCTGAAAATTGAATCTTTCAATTGAATGTATTCAAATCAGCCTTAAAGTGATCATGGGCCCATAACTCATTCGTTTACACTGATATACATCCTATTATTATTATTATTATTACTACTACTACTACTGCTACTACTACTAGTGGATAAATTCATACAGATGGTATTATGGTTTATTGAAATAGATTAGTCTTAACATAATATTTACTACTTACATGTTAATATTTTCTGGTTGAAGTATAGAAAATAATTTTAATAGCACTTTTTTATTTTCAAAATAGATTTGATATCGGCCATAAATGATTTGAATCAGTTATAATTTTAATTGAATCCTCTACATTGACTTATTTGTATTATGTGGCATGTCAACTCAATAACAAATTATGGTTCATATAAAACAAGCCTGAAATATAAATGGTATTCAATCGTAATTTACATTTTGTATTGATAACATCTCTTTATTATTACCAAGAATATATTTATTTGATAAATTGTATGACTGAACAGATTTTAATGCAACTAATTGATCTTTTAATTAAATAATGTGTATGACAATCTACTTTCAGTATGCTAGATATTCTAAAAAAACACTTGTGACTCTTGTAATATCATTCATCTATGCAGCCAACAATATATATCCTTTGTCATATGATTTTCACAAGTTAGCTAAACTGACTTATTGTCCATTATATGTATAGCAATATTTTTCCCTGCTTATTATTATAATTCTCCAATATATATATATATATATATATATATATATATATATATATATATATATATATAATTTTTTATAATTAATTATAAAGGATTCTTTGAAATTTTTCATTTCAGCTCCATTATGAATTTAATATATTTGTGCATGACCGTTCCATATTTTAAATTAATTTTTTAAACATTAGAAAACAAGTGTATTCATTCTTTTCAGCTGATTTATTGTTTTTGTTACTTTTCAGCTGGCAATATTTCTCATTGTCCTCTTGCATATAAAGTTCAATAATGAATATGTTTGAGAATATATTGTTCTTGTTTGGAAATGAACTCAATTTTTCTCATGTTGTGAGTTCAAATTTACATATAGTTAATGTTTCAGTAGAACTATCATAGAAATATTTAAGATTAAGTAGTCTGTTAGCAATACAAATGTTATAGTATGACTGAATAGAATTATTAATGCAAATAATAAATACTACAAAAAAGCAATTTGAACAGGTTAGCTTTGAAACAGACAACTAATGTAGAAATTGACACATAAGATTATATAATGATGCCTTTGTTAAATGGAAAAATTATATGTCAATAAATTTTTTTATTGTCTCTTTTTTTATTGTTAATATTTGCAATTATAATTCATGAACCTTTGACAAATAAAAGTTTTTCAAAGTGTAGCTTTGAACTTAATTTATGATGTTTGTCTATATATAAAATACTATTACATTGAATAGTCATATATTATACTTTGAATAAGTTATTTAAAAATTATTCTTCAGTTATAATTTAAAATGTTAACATTGGAATAGATAAAATAGGTAATCAACATAAGTTTACCAAAGGCAAAAAGTGGATTTTTCCTGGTTTTTAAGGCTCATGTCACCTAACTTAAAGGCCAGAGCTTTACTTAGAGGATTCTGTGATCATGAAAACAATCAAGTTTGGCATTGCATATATTCTAGTTTAAGGGATCTGTTTTTGTGCTCTTCTGGAGATGTAAGCTATCTGTATTTGTATTTTGTTTTTGTTATTAGACCCTGTTGGTGTCATCAAAACATCATTATACAAGAAGTTGAACCTATATAAAAAGTTACAAATTGTCTCAGTTTAAGGATTGGAAATTATGATGACCTAAATGAAGATTCATTTTTATTAATATACAAATAGCAGTGATATCTCTTTAGTTTTACTATCTTTTTATATTTGCTGATAACTTGAGTTTAAATTCAAGATGGCATGGTACTTCAAAATCAGATTTTAAAAAATAGATGAGGTTCATAGCCAGTAAGCAGTAGTAACTCATTTCAGGAATATATACTGTGTATATATTCTATTGAAAAATAAACTTTACTGACATGATATGTTTTGATTTTCTTTTCTTTGAAAATTAGATTGATATTTCTATTAAAAGCAATACCTTTATTTCAGATTATACTGACAAATACCATTCATTTTGCTAGGGAGTAAAATGGTGCTTAAAATTGTTGACCATTTTAAAACTTTCTATGTCAATATGTTTCTGATTTATTTATTTTTCAGAAATATTTCTTACTGCTTATTTATCCTGTATATGTTGCAAAATTGATTTCTACTTATAAAATTATTTTTTTTAACATTATGTTAGCTTTCCTTTATCATTTGTTTTTCTTTAAATCAAGAAAAACTTCATCCCTTTATCAAGTAATTTAGCTTTGCCTCTTCTGTATATTACGAGTTTTATTAAAATGATAATACTTTATAGCATTTTAATAATTTATGTATTTATTTTTGCTTTGTTTATATGGGGGAGGGAGAAGCTCTTCTTTATATTTATTGGTTTATCTTTAACAGAGAAAACTGTTTCATTTCAGCAAAGTCTTTGTTTGCCCTCAGTATATTTTGAAAGAATAAAATATCCAAGTAGCATAAAATTATTTTGCAGAAACCTCACTTTGTAAATATAATAGCTTTTCAAACTCTAAGATGTTTTTCATTGTTCATTTAATTTCTGGCCTCAAAACCAACACAATTTCAACTGTCTGTATTATTAACTGCCATGTTGTCTGATAGGGATTTTAATTGCACATCACTTGTGTTATATTGGCTTTTACTTAAACATTGTCCAAAATTTGATCTACTTGAATACACTTCAAATTACTTGAAATTTGCCACAAGGAGGCATTTAATGACCAGGCTTGGAATTGCTTTTCTCTTTTCTTAATAATATAACATGCCTATTTGCTTTTTGGCTGAATGGTTTTATTCCAAACACAGAAACTTCTATTTATTTAAGTTTTTTCTAGCTGAGATGCCTGCAATTGCCTTAATTACTTCTGAAAAATGAGTTTTTGTAAACAGCACTTAACTTCTTTGACCACATGGGTATGTACCCACTGACTTCCTACTTTAAGTGATTGAAATGCTTTTTAAGAAATATCAAGTTATTTTGATATTTATACTTACTTCCTGATGGATGATATTGTTCTCTTCAAATCAACACCTGCAGCTATGATTTTTACCTTATTGTGTTCATGTGCAATATTTTTGAAAATCTCTTTTTCCAATTTTTATTGAAGACTACTTTATTATATAATTCTCAAAGATATTTAAGAAAGCTGGATAAGAATTTCTAATTATTGCAACTACCCATATTTACAGCGAGGGTGAATAAAGGTATTCATTCTTATATTGGTTCTGTTAGCATAAGTTCAAATGGCATAAGCACTTGTGCTTGAAACAAATTTGTAGACTAATGTCCAGGTGTATAAGTTGTTTTTTTTTTTTTTGTTTTTTTTCTAGCTAATTCTAATTGGTTTAAATTCAAGCTGTGTGTGTGTGCACATGCATGCATGCACATGCACACACACACACACACACAGTTTATGAAAAGTTTTTGTCCTGATACACTTTATAAAAATCAGAACATAGATTTTGGAGAAGTGGGTCAAGCCAAGAACTTTTTAACATCCTGAATTATATATGCACACTTAGAAACAAATTTGTTAATACTCTATGTCTACTAAGTTTGTTTAATTACCAAATCTCATGGGCACAATTTTAAGCATAGACTCAAATGAAATATATCAGGTTCTAGCATGGAAATGAAGAGTTAAGGAAGGGGAGTCATGCATTGAACATTTCTCGTGAGGCCCAGCAAAGTGATGATTGATAGTTTAAAATAAAGTTTGATCAGTGTCCAAAGTTTATACAGAGATTTTTGATGAGAGAAGATAGTGAAATTGATTTTCTTTTCTTGGTCATGCTTAAGTTTGGCAATTGTTGTTAACCATTATTGAGAATTTAGTAGCACCCCTTTTCAGAATGGCTCCAGGCATGCATGAAAGCAGGTGAATTATTAAATTGTGAATATGCTTTGCTGACTGTGAAGGATAATAATGAAGGTAATACAATGTAGACTATATTACTACACTCAGCCAAGTCCTAGCTATGAACATCTTACAATTTCTCATGCCTGTCAATTTTTTTTTTTTAAGTGTTATTTGAACAGTTTTGTGGGAATTTTGAAGTTTTCAAATTTGGTACCCTTTTTAGATACAATTCTACATGCTCTATCCTGAATCAAAGAGGGATTGTATACATTCTTAAAACAGCCTGATATGAATCTATAGTGGAGAATATCTTTTGGAATATTACTTTTGACTGTACATTTGAAACAAGTGAAATTTGTTTATATTAGAGAGATAAAGAAAAATCTTTCATGACTCCGTACATTCAGTGACAAACTGTGCTTTTATTTCATGCTTTCATTTTCATGAATTATATCCTTATAGGTCTTATAATATTTTGCTATTTTATTATCAGTAAAATTATCATTTATTTATTATGATATTTATGCTGATAACAAATCATTAATAATATATATATATATATATAATATAAAAGGCTCAAACACTAATATTCCATTGTTTTATATATATATATATATATATATATATATATACACATACATACATACATACATACACACACCTATTCATAAGATAACCAAAGTGAATTTACTTACTTATGAAGAGTCAAACGCAAGATTAGTTTTGACTGATCTTGGCAAAACTTAGCAAATAGATTCATAAAGTGCCTTACTCTAATTATTAGGTACTTGTAAGTTAAGTATTTTTTCACCAGAAGTCTTTTTGTCCATATTGAACAAATCAGATTTAAGAATGTAAACTTAAAAAAATTATAAAAAGGCAATTTTTTATCTAATAAAATTATTTTATGCTGATTCTGATTTATTTTGTAAATTTTTTCAATCTAAAATGGAAATTTTATCAAAAACTGATGTTTGGTGGTATGTGACCCATATAGATATCAGCATGCAAAAACATTCAACTTTATATGCATATTTTCCCTCCAAAAAAGAAATCTCCAAATACCCATCAAAGGAATTATGTTAAAATCAGTTTAATCTTTCTTCTTATTTTTGTGTATTTTTCTCTTGTTTCAGTGTGTGTTTTTATGTTTCTTGACTCCAGATTTAAAAAAAAAATTATGCAAAGTTAACTTTGAAGTTTCCTAATTTTAAAGACTTTTTTCTGAATAATTAAAAAAATCTTTTAGGTGTGGTTGCTCTTTTCCTAGCAACACTAAATGAATTTTAATACTTATTGCTTTCTGTATGTCCATTGTCTATTAAAAGTGAGAAAAGAAAGAAAAATCTTTTTTAAGAAACTGGTTAAAGAGCTTTTATTTCCTTTCTGTCTTACAGGGTTGAATGAACGAATGAGTGAAGATATTTTTTTTTTTAACTAGTTCTTCATTACTCCATGTATCTGAAATGGCACCTATGCTTCACTGAGAACTTCTTTTATGAGTTTTGATGTTTCCTCTCATGAAATGGGCACATTATTGATTATAATGTTTGGGATTCATGTATAAAAATAAAAAGTTTGCTATTTGCCATGAGTTTTATCAAAGAAAAATTTGCTCACATTACTGCATGGTATATGACGTAGTTAGATGATTTGTCTATGTTCACTGAGATGGTTAAATAGCTTAAAATTTTAATAGATAATTTTTGGTGGTCATAGGACACTATAATTAGATATTTGAATCAGAATAATATTTCTGATATAGTCATTTTTGAATCAGCAGTTTTGTGGCAAGTATGAGAAAATCAGGGGTCTGTGAACTGAATTTCAAATTTCAAACCTATTTTTTTACTGTTTGCATTTATTTATTTATTCTTTTCTACAATGTGATTTATTTGCTATTATCATATTCATTACATGTTTTGCTTATACCTCTTAGAAATGTAAAAACAAAGTTACAATACAAAAGAACAACCTTGATTGCTAAAAATATGCTTAGGTTTTAGTTGTTCAATATTGATTTTTTATTTGCTAAAAAAACAAAAAGTACATATTCAGCTAGCCATTCATTGGTTAGATGTAGATGACACTGGTGATATTACATGAGCATCTGGTGAGAAAATTAATTTAAATAAAATGAGTTCCTTTGTGGTGAAAGGTTGAAAACCTCTGTTCTAAAACCTATGCGTATCCTCATTGTGTACCATATAAAATATGCAGACTGCTCTGCTAAACTATTTAGTTCTTTACTCTTTATACTTGAAACTTTGTCGCTCTTTTCTTGTCGCTTTTGTTCATCTCAAGTCGAAGACTGGGAATAGCAGAATTCTTACTCTCAGTGAACACTAGCTACAATTGTTGTGAGCTTTTCGTATTGATCCCTGGCCATATTGAATGGCGGCAGGCTCACAGTTCTTACACCAGCATCCTCATTCCTTCAGATCCGTTTCTGTGGTTTGAGGCCAACACATGGTCATTGAGGTCCTCTAGCCGCAGACAACCAACCTGAGCAGCTCTTAAGTGAGCTGCCAACAAGAAGTATCAGCAGCAGCAGCAGCAGGAGGAGGAAGTGGCCAACACTGCACACATGGCCTGCACGTACATAAGGACCACGATGCTCTCTTCATTCACCCCAGCCTTCCCAAACATGTTAACCACTCACACTTTTCCAACAAGAGCTATTGACAAGTTTGATTTTGTGCTTCACATGCACATTGGTCAGGTTCGATCAGAATTGCTGGGCCTACTAGAGAGTGTTTACCCCTTCAGGTCATCATTGCAGCTGGCTGAGGTCCTTACAGGGTCACAGCAAAGCCCAGTCATCCTGAAATACAAGTAAATTATGCATAGTAAATCTCTCTCTCTTTTCATTGAAGAAATAGGTGTGATGTCTTCCTGACTTTAGAAAATGGTTAGTGGAGGGGCTGCAGAAAAAGAAAGAATCAAAAGTCCCAACAGAATAATTATGGCATAAAACCCCTGACAAATCACTGGCCAGTAGAAAACTAAGATTTCTGTTGAATAGAGCCATAAGGATCAATGATGTTTGCTGTAGTAATAAAGTCCATCTAACTACCACCCACTAACTCAACACTTGAACAGTTATTGTCAATAAATTCAGTACAGGTCAGCTTAAAACATGGACAAGACTTTCTTAAACTCTGCTTGAGATGCCATTCATGCTTTTCAAACATGCCATGGGTCAAGTTCTTGTGACATGGACTGTAAAAGCTGACCTCTTGATTTGTTAATTGATTACCTCAAACAATATTTGATTTATTCATGATCAAAAGCCTTTTCTCATCTTTATTAAACTGTTTGCCATATTTTCCTTGAAAACAGCAGATAACCCTGCCAGTGTTTTAGACTGTTTTTTTTTTTTAATTGAATGATTTTTTAGATTACAAAGAAAAATTCTACTGCTTATAATATCTGTCAGGTCAGCATTGTCATTCCCTATACATTTGCTAGTTATTTTTTTATTTGTTTGTTTCAACTTAGTGAAAGATAAACTTGTAAATAGCTTTAGTGGCCACTGCAAGGTGCCTTTTGACTTGTCTGTCTTTCTGTAACTCTTTTCCTTCTTCTTTTGTGAACTTCCACTTTTACAGAATTTTGTGTATGCATAGGTGAATTGATTTTATATTAAATATGTGTGAGTGGAAACTCTTGCTTGGGGGTTTGTCATTACACTAAAAACAAGAAGTTATTTCCGAACTAGAAATGATGTTAATTAAAAACCTGCTAATATCTTGTTTGTGATGCAACTTTTTAGTGCAGATAGCATTTTACTGCTCAGAGAGAGGTTGACTTATTTCCTTTGGGTAAAACAACATCCTGTTCATCTGGAATTTCTTTTGTTTTTTTTATTTTCAATCTTCATTAATCATGAGAATCATTTGACAACTTTCAATTCATTACAGAAAAATGGATTTTAAAAATTTTACTTTTACTTATGAACATACTAATGTTTCATTTCTTTCTTTGTCAATTAAAAATTTGTCAGAAAGAATGTTAGATTTGTCAAAAAAAAATAGTATTTTTGAAAGCATCCTTTTAATTATGACAATTTCTTCTTTCTTGATGTAGAAGTGGAACTGAAGTCTTTATCCCAGAGGAAGCTATTATCATTCTGTCCTCGTCTTGATTCTTAATCAGTTTTTCAACCTATTTAGTCAACTATATTTCCATATGAATTTATAGTTGTGTTTAAAATAATATCATTGAACTTAGATTAAAAATCTTCAGTCAGTTTATATTGTTTTATTACAAACCTTTATCTTTTTCTTTCACTTTTCTACACATTAAAAAAAAAACTTAAACTCATATTTCCTTAGTTCATGTTTGGATTGTTCTCCAAGATCTTTAACTAATATAGGGTGCAGCAGAAATAGCTCCAACATTATGGTAAGACATTAGCTAGATGGAGATACCATTGCTACTAATGTCTTACTATTATGTGGGAGGTATTTCTGCCACACTCTGTATAATAGTTAAATTTGATAACCCACAAGTTTATATTTCAAATCTACCCAAGCTCAAAGAATATACCAACTGAAATTCTATAAATCTGAAAGAGAGCAATTTGAAATCAGAAAATTTAAATTATGTTATTACTGTTTTAAGTTAATGTTTAGATTTTTTTCATTTCTGATAAAAAGCAGTTGTTTTCAAGAAACCTTGTATGTAATGTAGCTCTAAACTAAACACTATGATCTGAAAATAATCAGATAAAATTAAGAAAACAGTATATTATTGTAAGTCTGATGAAATAATTTTATTGCTATTGAAAATAAGTATTGTCTTAATTCAGGTAATAATTAATTTTGACTAAGATTTTAATGTCTTGTAAGGTTTAGAGTGTTTTTCCTTGAACATTATTCACAAAAATGATATAATTTTGTCTATTGATATTTAGTAAAGAAATTTATTTTGACAGAATTAGCAAAGTATTTTCAACCATTTTCAAAAATGCTTGTTTGTCATTGCTTTATTAAAATAATCAATTTGATTCTTTTAAAGTGTGAATGTGCCTAATTACAAATGGTGAATAGGTTTATTTTGGAATGCATTCTTTTTTTTTTTTTTTTTTTTAATATTTTGATGTGTTTTTTTAATACTGAGCACTGCATGTAGAATAGAGACATTAGTTATATATTTGATTCTATAATTAGAGAGCACTACTCCTTCTCATATACTAGCATTGTTTGCTATGATAATGTGCATAAGAGTTTGCTTTATGCTCTAAGTAAATAAACTCCAGTGTTTTGTTATCATCAGAATTGTATTCATATCTACCAGAATAACTTATACTGGTAAGAAAATTTAGTTTTTAAAACTTTTGTACTGTCATACTTTCTTTTGTCTTATTATTTTTATTATGGCAGACATTTTTATAACCTTTTTAATTTGTTTTTATTTACTGTTTATAATATTTACTCTTTTGTTATATAAAAAAAATATCCCTTTAAAGTAACCCTTTTTCTTGAAAGAAAACATTTTTTATATAATTTATAAGTATAGTTATATATTTTCCTATAAAAAATATCAATTTATATAATTAATTTAACAATATATCTTAAAACAATATTTTTTATCATTTCTGAGAAAATAACTGAATGAGACACTAAAGCAATATTTCACTTCCAGCTGATTAAATTAAAATGGTTTATATTTTAAATTTAGAGAATTAGTATTTGATCATAATGGATAAATAAATAATTGACAGATAAAGATTAATACTTTTAGAATTTAAATTAAAATTTTTCTTTTTACAATAAGATTTGCTTATCAACACTGCCATTCATATAGAAAATATTTTGCACTTAATACATAATTTAGGGATTTAAATATAATTAACTTATTACAGTTTTAAATAACTTTTACTCTCTACATTACTTTATTATTTTGCCATGATAATATAAAGAGCTGAAGCTTCTCTATAAGTACTATTTTATTTTCTCCTCTTTTGCTAATATAATCTTATACAAGTCAAAACAGTATTATCAATAATTAAAAAGCAATTGTTTTAAATTAAAAATAAATTTTGGTTATAATTTTTGTAATTAATATAAACTCAAGCTTTTAATAAAAAAAAAAAAGATAGGCCTAAAATATATTTACTAAGGAATTAAGTTACTTTCTTTTTCTTTTTTAATGACTATTTTTCTCATGTCTCTCTCTTTCTTTCTTTCTTTCTCTCTCTCTCTCTCTCCCCCTCAATTGATCAGCTCTTGTATGTAGCTGTTGTAGGACATATTCTCACATGTTTCTAGGACTTCAGCATGATTAACTATGACTAAAAAGGAATGTTTGAATGAGAAAATTAATTTATCAGATCATTTTTCTTTAGGAATGAAGAATCCAATTGAATCTTAAATAAAGGCATGCAATCTCTAGGCCACACAATTCTGTGGCTAGAAAATCTTGTCAGTAGATTGTAATGAAGTTGAAAGAAAACCAGTTCCTATATTAAGAAAAACAAGTACAAAAAAATTAAATTAGAAAAATAAAGTGCCTGTAGCTTTGTATTGCTCTGCGTGTATAATATATAGAATTTGAATAAAATTTATATTCATGACAATGAATAGCTATAAAATATTGATCCTCGACTAGTCAAGAATTCATACCGGATATTTCAAAGTATGCTTTCCGGTTGTGCTTGTTCAGTCCATTGGGACTTGATTCAATATCTTTAATTCTGTTCTTTCAAAACAAAATCTGTATTTTTATTTAGTCTTCACATACTGAAACTGATAAATAATATTGAAACATGCAAAAAGGACAATATTACTTTTATTTTTAATTCTCTGTTTTTTATATTTTTTTCTAATACTCTATCATTTAGCATAGATAACATTTCTTTCCCTTTATTTTCTAATATAGAATCTAGAAAATACTGTCTTATTTCTTCTCTATTTCTGGTTTTCCTTTCACATACTTATTATACACTTAATTACATCTTCTTTTCCACACACTTTTCATTCAGATATATTTTTAAGAAGAAGGCCCCCTCCCCATTTAAGTTTCCCTCCTGATAAACTAAATCTTGGTGATTAAAATAGTTTTAGATTTATATCTGTTAACAATTTTTTTTTTATAAACTTGCCCATTTTTTTTTTATAATGATGTTGACAATTCACCTTGATCTATTTAATATTTCTTTATTTCAGGATCAACTGAGTACCCTAGGCGAAAACGTAAGTTCATCTAAACTAGATTTATAGCACCTAAGTTTGCATAAAATATAAATCCCTAAATTCTGAACAGTTCCTCTAGCAACAATGTATTTATACAACCCAGTAAAATCTCAGTTTGTTTTCTTCTTTCTATTTCTCTATCTTGGTCATATTTTTATAAAATATATTCTTCATAAACTTTTATCTATAATCTGTTTGCTTAAGCATGCTTATTTAAAAATAGCTCTGGTCATAGTGAAAGAAAATTTAGGATTTATAGTTTAATGATTTGATGGGCTGTTCTTAAAAAAGTTTTTCCAAGAATTAGAAATAGCTGTAATAACGATATTGCTAATTTGGATATAAACTTATAATTATAAGATTGGTGCAAAAATAATGACGTAATAATGTCGTTTTTTGACATATTTTTTAACGTCAAAAAACGACATTATTACGTCATTATTTTTGCACCAACCTAATATTAGTGCATCAGTACACTTGTAAAATCCATGTGTAAAAATAGAGATATTGTTATTTCAATTGTTATATGATATTATCAAATGATTAAAACTGAATACAATACTAGGGATATTAAACTTTTTTAAAATCATTTACCATTTATAATAGGGTTACAAATTATTCTAGTGTTATAAAAAAGTAATAGTAAAGTTCTTAAATTTTATGTTAAAAATTGATCTTTAAGCTATTTAATAGTTATACTTTTCTTAACATACTTAACTGACAAAAAACTTAAAATCTATTTTAGGTAATCTTAGATAAAAATTATACATTATTATGTACATAATTATAAAAAAAATTAGTTTCATATAAAAAAACTATTATATAATAATTATTTGCAGGATTTAACTGATAACTATTTTATGATCCAATTACTAATATTAATATTTATACTGCTATGATAAATAATTTATATAGGAACATTTTTATAAATTCCTTGTTTAATCATTTTGCTAGATTTAATCCATATTTTCAACTCATAATGTATGCACATATATTCACAAAATATCTTTTTTGGTTATATAGTAAAAAAAACAAAAAAAAAAAAAACTTTTTCTTATATAGTGTTTGGAATATTTCCTGAATTTCATATATGAAGGGTGCTGAAATGCTGACCTACTTCCCAAAATATGACCAGATGACTAGATATTATAACTTTTTAGGGATTCCTTCTTTTTCCAGTACCTCCTTGTATCATGTGTGTGTGTGTTTAATCATTTCACTACAAGCAAGGCAATAATGCCATTAAGATGCAAGTATTTACTGAAAGTGAAAGAACCTGAAAAAAAAAACATTATTGAAGAGAGAGGACAATGAAACAACAGAATTCAAGAAGATGGACTGATGCTGCATTTAAATTTTCAAAGATCATAGTTGACAGGAAAGCAAGAAGCCAATAAAGTGTTCCATTAGCAAGAAGTGCCAGAGAAGAAACTGTTAGCAAAGAACTTGTATGTGTAGATAGATAAAGTGTGTGCATTTTTTAGCTGTTGTTGTATGTTAACTATGTAGCTTCTCCTATAGAATTTATGGTCACAACCTCCCTAAGTGTTGTTGTTCTATTAGAAGTAGGTTTTTACAGGCTAGTGTTGCTAACCTCACACCAAACCAATTTTGAATTCAGAGTTGTCGTTCTTGTAGACTGGTTGTCAAACAAAGCTATAGAGCCCAGTCTACCCTGTTATTAACACTGCAGCTGCAAAAAGAAATTAATTAATATTTTTCCAGCATTATTTGTGTGGAAATGAATGCAATTGTCTTGGCTGAAATTTGAATTCACCATGCCAATTCCAATTCCCATAAATAACTTTTACACTATGTGCATATATATATATATATATATATATATATATATATATATATATATATATATAAAATGAAATTGTTCTCTTCTTTCTTTTCTACTTTTGAAAGTTGTTAAATTACCTCATTCATGCTGATGCCTCTTTTTCTTTTTTTTTTTTTTTTTTTTTTTTTTTACAGCATGTTTTTTATAATCACTTAATATAACTTATTCTAAGGAATAAATTGAAAGGGGATTTCTGTTTAATAATAATAATAATATAGTTATTGACAAATATGCACTTACTTTGGAATATTACCAAACAAAATGTAAATTTTCATCTTATTCGTTTATCTCGGCTAAAAATTGATAATTTTCAGAAACTTATTTCTTAAAGATTATGTTACTTATCCTTTAAAATTAGACAAAGTATTTAAAATTAGATACAAATGTCTATGTGCCATGCTCCTTTAGTATGTGAACAATTATGCCTCTCCATAACTTCCTATCCTTTGTAACTCTTAGCAATATTATAACTATCCCTCCTCCTAACTGTTCTGCCATTCATTTACACAATCTGTTGTTGTTTCCCATCTGTCCCTCTTGCCTTCAATCTTTCTTATGAGTGTTAAAATTTCCAAGCTTTCTTTCCTTCTTATGTGCCCTAGTAAAATCTGTTTGTTTTCATTTAAAAATCCTTCTTATCCCCTTTTTTTAATTCCACAGTTGTATGATATCAGTTATCACAGGATAGTACTTTTTTTTCACTTGTAATAGGTCTTCTATAGTTTTATCCCAAACATGACATTTTATTTTAATCATCATATAGTTCCACATGTTCCTTAGTTAGTACATTACACCCAGCCAATACCTGATAAATAATGGGAAATTCCATTTTTGTTTTGATCAAGAGGAAAGATGGAAAAGACATATCAGAGATTTGTTTGGTTTCAGTGAGATAAAGAAAGAAAGAGAAAATAGAGGAGATGATAATGCTCTCATGTCTTTAATGTCTACTTCAATGAAATGGAAAAACTTATCACTTTCAAATCTTTTTTTTTTATTTTAAATAATGACCTGCTTTCATAATTATGATTTTTATTGCAATATTTTAATTATTTATTTATATTTGTTTATTTAATTATTTATTGTTAAGCTAATATTTAACAATGCAATTGGGGAATTTTCACAGATATTTTATAGTCATAGAAGTCACAAGGAGCCTATTCAATCAATAACTGGAAATTCAAATAGCACAGCCATGAAATTTTCACAGGTACTCCAAGTATTTAATAATACTTTATACCATTAAACTGTTTATTTATACCATTAAATTGACTAAACAATTACCATTATCATTTGACAGTTGATTCATGACTAAATATTATGACCTTTACTCTCCCATGCATTTGTTCTTAGGAGGAATAAAGAACCAAAAGTTCTCAAAAAAGTAGGTACACATATTGCATTGTATGTGTGCTTGAATGCAAACTTATAAAAATGAAATGTTCAGTTTACTATTACCAAGTAAAAGTCACTTATAAAAATATTTATATATATCAAAATTTCTAATTCATCAATCTTCAGAATACTAAATGATAATCTTAATTATTTTTCCACTTAATAGAAACAAATTTATTTGACTTAATGTCTATTTCTATTTTCACTTTATTTTTTAAACTAGAAATTTATAAATTGCTAACTGTTGACATTTGAATCTAAAATTAAAGAGTTATGATAATTATATGTTAATTTGGATATAAACTTAGAATTGTTAGTTCATTAAAATACTTGTGAAATCCACAAGTAAAAGTCATTATTGTTTTTATTCTGATTACTATGTTATATTATCATAAAGAAAATATATAAAAAACAGAAAGGATCATATCTCATGCTAAACCAATAATCACTATTGAATCCTTCCATTTCTTTGAATCAGCTCATGCTAAATACATATACATAAATATATACATTCATAAAACCTATATTCTGGACTGCTACAGAGGGATCAGTTTTTAGTTTACAAGTAAAGATTTGTGATGTTTTTTGTTTCTGCTATATCTCAAAACAGAAGTTATTATCTACAATTTATCCTTTCAGCTCTAATAATCAATATACACTTTTCCTCCCTCTTATTTACAATAATCTTTTTCCTTTATTCTTTTTGTGTTTCATCACCAAAGTGACTTCTTACTTTAGATTCAAGTAAGTTATAAAAAAAAAAAAGGAAAAAACATCTTTGCTGGCGATAATACCTGCATTTTTCTGGATTTTTCTCAATCATGATTAACTGCAAGGTAATTGTGGCTAGGCCATTTACAAGAGGGACACTTCAATAAAAGTCAAATGCCAAATATATCCAATTCAAATGTTAATCGGCATGAAGTCACAATAATTCCACTTGATCAGTTTTTAGTTCATTCCAACCCAACTCTCACAACCCCACTCTGTTCACTCACCTAAATCTTTTCAATGGCTAATTATCTTTATCAGTGCAACTTACTTGTTGAACCAAATTTATTTCTGAAATCCTCTTTCTTTAAAAAAAAAAATTCCTAACTGGGCTTCTTCCTCTCCAGTTAAACTGTAGCATCTCTCACCCAATCGCCTTTCCCATTTGATTTTTCTTTTTGATTGGTTTCATCCTTTCCATTTTGCTGTCATTTTGTTCATTCAATGCTGAACAACTTTGAACTGAAAATATCTTATTGCAACTTGGAGCTTTGTTGCTATTTTTGTGAGCCAGTGTGTGAAAATTAATGAGAAAGTTTTTTTTTTATTATTCATTACCACTTTTGGTAGATATTTTCTGGTTCTTATGGTTTATCATTAAGAGTTTCATACCAAATAAATTCTTGTAACTGAATGTCTTATCACCACCAATCCTTATTGTAATTCACTTGAAATATTTCACTAGTAAATAGCAAATTGCTCAATTGACCTTGAATTTTACTAGCAACATTTTTCCATTAACTTTTTGTTGACTTTCAAGAACTGTAGATTCTTTCCTTTTTGTTTATCTTTGTTTCATTATATATTCAGTTGCTTTCAGTGTATCCAAATTCAAATCTGGTATTGCAGTTTTAAAAATGTCTTAATTTCATTTCTTGTTTCCTTAAAATGTCTTTTTCTCTTTCTTTTTAAACAAAAGTACAAATTGTCTTTTAGTACTTGAATTTTTCTTCATATTTATTCTATTTTAAAATTTGTCTTGTAGGCCTTAATGTAGAAGTTTTTAATTTATTATGTTTACATACATAATTCCTCTAAAGACAGATTGATATATATCTTTCAAAACATAAATCACACTAATTCATATGAAAGTTATATAATTTTATTACTGTTTGAACATCATCACATTACTAGCATGTGACAAAATACTGGTGAGTACAAAATATTAGGTGTTGATACTTGAAAGTGAGCCCAGTAATTAAGGAACAGACGTCTTTACCAGATAAGCCATAATACTCACTGCATAGTTTTAATAAAATAAGTTGTTTCATGTAAACTATTTTTTCTTGGTTTGCTTGCATTTTTTCTTTTTTCTTTTCTAATCTTCATTTCAGTCTGAGGCAAATGGTAATCCTAGGAGATATGTCCACTTAAAGTGCTGTTATTCTGCTTTTTATTTTACAAAAGAGATAAATTGAAACACTATCATATGACATATAATAGAGTGAAGCAAGTTATTAGTGTCAATTGTGTCCTACTAAATAAGTGCATTTTCTGGATTGTAAATCAACTAAGCAAATAATTGATGTTTGCTTCATATCTGACAAGAATACAAAATACAAAAACTGTTAAGCATGTACAAAAATCTTTTCCCATATAATACAACTTCCTCTCAATATCTGCCAGTCTGTTGTGCACACATGCACATAATATGTCTTTGTAAACCTTCTCTCATCCTCCTCTCGTCCCTCACAATTCAAGGTATGTTTTGTCGTTTGTTTTTTTTACTCTCCCCCTAAACACTCTTTCCTCAGATCAGCACACAGGAAAAGATCAACATGAAGACATATTTGCAATGTACTATTCTGGCCGAACTGACATAGCTTAACAGATAGGCATATACACACATAATTTCCATGTGTGTATCTGTAAGGATCAACACTTGAATAGACAATCATGCAGAGGGAGAAATGCACACCCATTTTGAAATGCATATGAATAGTCTTACATGCTCAAATACGCAGTGTCTTACATCTAGTCTGTCCGCAGGAGGCATGCTACTTTGGATTCATGTCCCATGAAATCAGTTTTATCTCTCAGATTGACAGAATCTTTTTTTTCTCTCTTTCTCTTTTCGTCTTTTTTTGAAATTCCTCTATCTTTGACTGCATACTACACCTGTCTAATATATATGCCTATCACCATCTGCCAAGCACCTTGCTTTTCTTTTTCTCTATCTTCATGTGCATGCTACTTAATGTAGATTAAAAGCTACAAAGCTGTTCGTCCATCCGCCGCCTGTGAATTGGTGAGCTAGATATTGATACTTTATGACAGAGTTTTCCGCTGGGCGTACATCCCATGCAGTGAGTACAGCCAGGGCCTGCCAGTTTGGATATCAGCACAGGTAGCAAACCGGCAAATAGCCAAAACCTTCCAATGCTTTTGGCCAGACGAACATCTTTGCTACATGATCCTCCTACTCTTATAATCCTTCCTTCCCTCCTACTTCTCGATTTGTCAGATTTTTAACTCTCAGCACAGCTTTATGGTCAATGTTCTTTACTTTTTATTTCTTGTGATAAAACTTTTGTTGTTTAAATTTACTTTTATTTCTTTAAACCTTAAAAATCTTTAAAGTTGATAAAGAATACTGAGTAGGAAATATAATTTTTTTATATTTTTCTCATATATTAAAAGTAGTATTTTTGCTAAATTGTACTTGACTTTTATTTGTGTTTTTAACATAAAATGTAGAAGTTATATTGATCATCTTTTATCTACTTTATCAGAATTATTTTTTATAGTTAGATACTTCTAAATGTCTTTTTTATTTTTCCTAAAATAACAATAGTTTCTTTTTTTCTTTTCATTTTTTTTTTTTAGAATTCTCATTTGTTTACTTTAATTAAAGATTTGGTTACATTTCTCCCAATGAATAATATTGTAAGTGGAGTCTGAGATAATAAAAGTTTGTTGCTCTTTTCGGATGTTAAAGAGAAATTGGATTAATTTGATTTGTATACTGCATTTTCTGGATTTTATTTTCCTTTCATCTTCTTCATATTAAAATATAAGCTGAAAAGTGTGTGTGTGTGTGTGCGCGCCTTTGATTTTGTGTACAGATACAGATGAAAACATACATTTTACCCTGAAATTCAATTCAAATATTTACTTTCTGTTTCTATTCGTGTTAAGAATATTTTACTCTTATTATTAATAGTTTATAATCATTGCAAAAATTATTTGATTTTTCTCTCTTGTTTAAATTATTCTTGATTTGTTGGCAATTATTTGTAATAAACATCTAAATAAACTCCTCACCACTCTTTAGAATAGAACTTTAATTTTATTGTTTCTTCAATACACTTCTGATAAAATGCCATTTAAACCTGATTCCTTAAGTGTCTCTTTTTATGTGTCTCCTTGAAAATGTAATAGGTATACAGTTTGTAGAATTATGCCAAAAAATAGAAGGAACAATTACTAACTGTCCATTACTGTTCCATGTCTGATGTTGTAATGCTTCCGTCTGAGACTGGCTCAGCACAGAAATTGGCTAGCCTTCAGCAAATTCTCTTCAATGTCTAAAAGACTTTAAAAAAGCAAGATTATGTTTCTGGGATTTAGTTATAAACACTATGTGAGCCATCTTGCCAAGTACCATCCCAATGGGGAGTGTCACATACCATGCCAACCAAGTGAGTGCCATTATTACATGGGGAGTGTGCTGCTGCCCTGCCCTGCCCTGTAAGATATTATCACTGACAGCATTAACTGCTGCACTCATACCCACACACAAACACATACATCAGCAGATATGTGCATACTTACTTTCTACTCACTCACTATGCTTATGTATAGGCTGGAAATAAACTGAAGATCATCATTCTATTAGAAAACACTAACATGCCTGCTTATAGTTTACATGTAGATTTTAGGAAGGTAAACTTAATTAGCAATTCCTAAAACTTTTTCTATTTTATCTTAGCCTTTCTTCTCCACATTATTTCTTTACTTAATCTTCACTGTAGTGTTTATTGATTATTTTAAACTGAATTCAAATGGTCCTGAAATATTTTTTAAAAAAGGAAGTGTGCTGGGTGGATAAAAATAGAAAGGTATTTTGTGATATAAACTGTGAATGAGAGAGAGAGTTATGTAAAGTAAGAAAACCTCCTTCAAGTGTTTGATCCTTCTGAAGATTTACTAAATTTTCCTAGAATCCAATCATTTGAATACAAATCATGCTTAAATAAACTTCTAATAAATGAATCTCAATTTTTCCCAAGCTAGATAAACATTTTATCAAGACTGTTAACTTTGTTACTTCTTCATGTCTCCTTGTCTTTTTTTTTTTTTTTTTTTTTTTTTTTTAATTTCATTAAATTCGTTTTTAAATGATCCTTTTCAAAAGGGGTCTAAATTCATTTTTGTACAGTTATTTTGATCACAAATCACACTTCTATTTAAAATGACTCATAAAATCTAAATGGAATTTGAAAATGCTAAAAAGCAATGTATATATCAGTAATGAGTCGTTAGTTGCTCATCAGACATAATGGAGTTATAAAAACTTTTCTTCTTAATTAGATCTTTAAAACACTGCATCATATGAGAATTACAATCTTATTTTGCTTCTCTTTATTTATTAATTCCTTTGACAATCTGAAACAGCAGAGCCTTTCATCAAGCCCTATTCCCCACCCCTTTTCTGTAAAAATGTTTTTTACTAAAATATTGACCTTGTTTTGTCTACAGAAAAACTATGACAAATATTTCAAAGGATATGGTATTGAAAAAGTATAAAATTAAAATATTAGAAAAAGATGTCTTCTTCCTTATTGCAAATAACAAAACTATTTGATTATTAAAAAAGTAAAACTTATATTTGAATTAATACTTAAACCTTCACTCTTGTGCTGTATTATATGTACTGAGTCCTTTGATATTACTTGCCTTCATTTAGTGTTTGCAAAGTTTTAAAAGGCTTAAGCTCAGTGTATTTACTACATGTGGCAAAGTTTTTCTTTCAGATGTTTTTTTTAATTAATCTTACTGATAAAATAAAACATTTTTTTTTAGTTTTGTTTATGTGTAAGCAGATAAAATTATTAATTTCTTCATTTCAATTAAAATTAAGAACATTCTTTTAGATTATTCCAAATCAAATAAGTATCATCACCCTGGCATCTCATTCTAAAGTATCGGTTTTTTAACATTTATTATGGTCGTTTAAATTCATTTAATTAAAACAAAAAAAAATTATAAATTTTTTTATGGCTAAAATTTTTTTATTTTACTAAAATTAAAAAGTTTCTATTGTTCCCAGGAGTATATAATTCAAACAGAATTTGTTCTTTAAGAAATACAATTATATTCTACTAAACCAGTTGCTACCCATGGCTAGAATATGCAGTCTACCTTACTATTTAACTCATAGCTTCAAATAAAGAAGATAGACTAATTAGTGCAAACTGAATACAACAGACTTGGCCAGAATTTAAATTCTGCTCACCAATCCTATTTTACACACCAGTCACCAACCATTATGCCACCCACACATCCACAAAAATGATATTTATACAAAAAACATTTGGACATGCTGCTGAAAAGTTTTTGGTCCAACCCACTTCCCAAAATCTGACCAGACATCAGATTTTGTTTTTATTTTGAAATCCCTTCTTGGTCTTGCCAAGAACATCCTATATATAATTATTCCATTCTCTGAAATGTACATATCTGTAACTTTGTTGCATAGTCAATTTCTTTCATAACAGGCTATCATTCTTCTGTGAATAAAGGTGTAAGAATTTTATTAAAGTAACTTCATCATAATTTCCCATAATTTCAATTGAAAGTGAGAAATAGTAAATTTAAATTATAAATTTTTTATGCTAATTTTTTAATTCTGATAAATCTATCAAATCTATTTACAACTTATTATTATTCTCTATTATTTGTTAGTGAAAATCAACATTTAATCAATATTTATAATATAATACTATGTGCTCATGGGTTTTATATACTGGCAGAAAATAAATTCTTGTTATTGAATTCTATTCATAAAGCTTGTCTGTATGACCTTTTTTTTCTTTCTTGGTACATTGTTTTGGTTTTTATAAGAATCTTAGCTATAATGTGACTAAATTCTTGTCTACATATTTTCTTAGAATCTTCACTACTTTTTTTGGATTACTTTCTTCATCTGAAGTAAATACGTTCTATAACAGTATTTGTCCTTTATAAAAGGATTTTTTCCAATGATCAGTTGCTTTTAGCCTTACTTCATATAATATTCAACCTTTTGAAATTTTTCTCATGAAAGTAAATTAAGTTGTATCTATTTACCATTTTTGAGGTGGGTCATACTATACCAGACATTGTTACTTTTATACTTTTAAATGTGGCATTTAAGATAATGTGTCCTAGAATAATAAGTGGGCTGTTTAGCTTGTGTATTTATCCGCTGATGTAAAATAAAACTGAATATGTATTTGTTTACTCAAGACTAATCATAGTGATAATATATCTGAAATATTGTAAGTGATCTTATATACAAGTCAATATGTACATAGGTTCTAAAATAAGGAGCGTATCACTAGTACTGAAACCCCACATTAATATACTATATGTCTTTAGGCATTAAAATAGAACTGAATTGTCATATGCGTACAATAGTACAGTTGGCAAATACTGTTTTGTGATATAATATTCCGTCCTTATATATATACCTGTTGATACAATACAGCAGTTGTAGGTGGGATAACTGAATGAATCAAACATTGCCCCATCATGTTCTATTAGTGTTCACTGGGAATTGTACCATCCAGGTAAGTTGTCAAACATCTTGCAGATTATGTTGTGTAGCATGAATATTATGTGAATGGGCACATGTGGTTGTGTTCAGCATTCCTTTGACCCCCCCCCCTTTATGTGAACCTCACTGGAGATGTGCACAATGGTGTCCTGGAAGTCTGGCAAGTCATGTATGTCTGTAGTCATCCTGTAAATAAACAATTCCCAATGGTCTGTGTTGATAGTCCTGGGGCCATATTTGCTTTGATCTGTGCTCTGGAGAACATTTAGCCTACCACGACTGGCTTTTACAGTGTTGATCTTGGTGAATATCTATTGCATAACCATCCACAACTTGGTCTGTATGTGTGGGAATGTTTATTTGACCACTGTTGCCAACATTGAAGTACCACCAATGTATTATGCCAACATGCATAGCATTTCTCTTAAATGACCATCCAACTTCTGAAAGACCCCCGATTTGGCCCTTCTCAAAAGGAGTATAGTGTATCAGTTATATGATACATGCTTGCACTGAACTCTTTCACCACACTGAACTGTATTTTATCATACATCACCATCTAAAGATAAGACAGGATAGTAAACTAGTATGAGTGTTACTACATCAAAAGATAGCCAGAGATTTTTAAAATGTTCTCAGAATATCAACTACTCACTAGTGTGCACATACAAGTATCGAGGTTAAAATTGGTATCATTCTTTAGGGTGTTATAATTTTATTTTCCAACAGTGGATTTAATTTTTATTATTCTATATGTTAAGAATGTGGCACATGACTTATTTTTATTCATTAGTACTTGCTGAAGAGATTTTCATAAAAAAAGAAACCAATAATTAATCAATGTGAGTGAACATTTGAACTAAAACTGCTCAAAGTGTATTCTTTTTCATATATTATAGACATTAATAGCAAATAAAACAAAGTTATGTCTCATGGTTCTTTTCAAAAGTAAGAACAAAATCTTTAGCAGTCCTGATTTAGTTTGCCCTCCCAATGTTATTCTGTTAATTTTGTTTTACACCTAATATATAAGCAAAGAGAGTGGCATTCACACATTTGTACAAACTAAGGTACACACACAGAGGCACACACTTAAATCTGTGTGTACATGCCTCCCCTCTTAGATAAACAAAATAAATAAAAGGAAATTGTTTAGAATCTTCTCCTACTGCCAAATTCCATCCACATCTGGTTGTGAGTTTTTAATTTTCATTCCATTTAACCATGCAAGTTGTACATTACATGTGAAATGTACCTTCTGCCTTATCTTGACTTCCTGAATATCTATCACCAGTGATCTGTGTTAAAAGCTATTACATCATAAAAGTAAATCTGTTTGTAACTCATTTTATTTGGTTTCTGTATAAAGCCTTCTAACACCTGCACTGCATACTTGGTCAACAAGTAGGTAAATGATGATTTTCATCGTCATCATCATCTGGACATCTACATCTTATAAACACATATGGAAATATGTTATCTTTAATAAATATATATATATATATATATATATATATATATATATATATATATACACACACACAAGACATGACATACATGTATATGGGTATGATGTACAAAGATGAAAGGTGAATTTTGATTCTTGTTTATGTGCATGGGAAATATAATTGTATTAATGTATATAAATATATATATGTACATATAGAATGGGTGCAGTTATTTTTGCATATTAAGATATGAGATTATTTATAAATCAGTAAGAACATGTGCATATGAGTTTAACTGCTTTACCTCTATTTTTTCTGCTCATCTCTTTCTGTTCTACATGAGGCTTGTCCTTTCCTGCTCCTTCTACCTACCTACCTCTTCAATAGCGGACACGGCCAGGTCGCTACCACCATAACCTCAACCATCACCACCACCACCACAATCATCATTTGCAGAGCGTTACACATTAGATCTCAGTGCTTGGTAACTTGAGAGAATATTGATTCGATCACAAGTAGCAGGCTATCAGTCGTCTTTATCAGACACTCAGCAGGCACATCAACAATATCTCGCTGCACATTAACCACGGATAAGGAAATCCTCCTACATCATAACGACTCTAATAATGACAACTGATGGAGCAATTTTGAAATGAGGATGCCAAATCATACGAGAAAATACTTTTAATATCTCAGCCCCAGTATCACCTCCCCACCCCCGCTTTTTTTTTTTTTTTTTTTTTTTTACTTTTCCTAAAAGCCAATTCATGTGTCACTGTCTCTCTGACTGACTCTTGGTAAATTCCTTTGTAGTCCTGTATTCTTAATTGTAGCCTCTGGCTTTTTCTTTTGCTTTAGATGTCTATTTACTTTTGACAGGAATACCTTTTACCTTAATCTCTCCTTCCACCATTTTAAACTTATTCTCTTTGTTTGTATTTTTTTTCATCATCATTTACCATATTGTCTCTTTCAGTTTCACTTTTCTGCTTCACCCACAACCCCTACCTACCTTCTTTGCTTTTCCTTTTCTTTGTATTTCTAACGAAAACTATTGGTGCATTTACCGTATTTGACATGCTGCATAGAGCATATATATATGTCTTGTGCAAAATCCCCAGGGTTTTGGGTGGGGGTTTGGGGCTATGCACTGCCCATGACTCAACATTCCGGTCTGATTGCTATTGACCATTACGCTGAATCTCAGAAGAGCAACTGCATGCTCTTATGAGATTTGTATTCTCTTGAACTGTTCAAGGTGGAAAGTTGTGGATTGCGGCAGTTTCCACTCACTGAACAGGTGACGATGCTGCAAACGACAACAGATAAGTGTGCTGTACTAGAGATAGACTTTGATTTAATGCTGAAGTGGACTATAGTCTCACTGATCCAAGAGTTCCACGCTGATTAGAGTAGAAGCAAGTTAATGCACACAGTCAAGATGCCGCCACCAATTGACAAGAATATTGGAAATTAGAGTTTGGCATTCCTTTTGCCTGCATGTATATGTTTTGCCTCCGGTGTTCAATTTTTTTTTTTTGTTTAGTAATATTACAGTTTGTTGTTTGATTATTAAAGCCAACTTCTATAGTTACATGAGGTGGGCATGCCTCATTTATTTTTGCTAATTCAACATTTGCTGTTTAGGCTAAATTTTGCAATTATAAATACTTCCAAAATGTACCTGACTGATTCCAGAAACCTGACCATGTCCCCTTGCTGCTTACTTTGAGGTTTTTGATTTCATGCCTGCCTATTTTTTTCTATAGCATCTTGAAATAAACATCCTTCTAAAATTTGTACTACCAAATTATCTGGTACTGGTAATCTCTTTATTAAACTACTTTGAAAAGAAAAAACATCAAAGTTATATTCAGTTATAGTTACAAAATAGGGAGATCTTTGATTTTAGAATTACTTAAAATGTTTGACTGATTATTTACTTATACTATTCATTCCAAATGTTGAGCTTTTGTTTTTTTTTCTCCCCTAGTTTTAAATCCTCCTGAGTATATCACTTCATGCTATCATATAATAATCCAAAGACCAGTCTTATTTTAATCTCTCAATACTATTTATCCTAAAATTACTTTCATAAAACTTTTTTATACAAGACAAATGTTTAGAAATAGCAGTTATTTAATCTGTTTTAATGATCAGGACTTAGATGTTCTTACATGAAAGACATATGGCATACACATCCCTAATTACTCAAAGCTGATAATTTGTCTCCAAAAGTTCAGTAAATTGAGCAAGTTTAAAACTGATTTATTTTAATGCTACATCAACTTATCATTTAATGTAAATCAGTAGCATTAATTATAATGTAGCGAATGCTTGTACAAACACAGATTCATCTTTTTCTGACTACATCACTAATTATCACTAATCAATTAGATAACTTTTCCTGTCTTATATGTTATCCCTACTGATACAATCTCTTCTGCATGATAAAACCTAACCAGTTGCAGTTTAAGTAAACCAAAGATTTTGTTCCTTATTTACAAATGATCAATGAAAGCCTTAACAGGACAGCTTATTTCTCATCATCCTACATTATCAGCTTGCCACTCCCTTTCTCACTGCAGAAGACAAACAAGCTTTAGCTTCACCTTTTTTCTCCTTCTACACATTTTCTTTTACCCCATTCCCTTTTCTTCACTCTTATCTCCCTTCTGTCTTGTTATTCTTTTTAACATCCTTGTCTTCTCTCTGCTAATATTTTTTTATCTTTGCCTTTCCTTCCTCATTCTTACCCTCTATACTTTCTTCTCTTCCCTCCTTTCCTCTCATTAAGACAGATTACATCAGATGAGTCAACATTCTTCTCAAATGAAATTTTATTATCTCTAAGATATTTTTTTAATGTCCAAAATTGGAAGCTTGGTTTCACTTGGCTTAAACGTAATTCTCTGAACAGCACAACTGGTAACCCCAGTAATAAAGCCTAGGACTTAATCCAACAGTTTTTTTTTTCTTTCTTTTTTATTTTTTATTATGCCTTCATTCTTTCTCCTCTTCCTTCTTCTCTTACCAACCCACAAAATACCATCTTAAATCAATTTCATCCACAACTAATGGCAGCAATTTACTAATTATTCCGCCTTCCACTTGCTTGCACTATGCCATAACATAGTTTACAAAGCTGTTTTGTATCTACTGACAGCAAAGGCATGATGCTCTTTGGAGAGTATTAAAACAGCATTAAATGAATGAGAGATTGGAAAAATTGATGGAGAAAACTGAGTAATAAAGTCCACCTGCCTGTTGTGTGTGGATGGCCAGGCAGTTGGGCAAGCAGGCTGGACGTTAGGTGCATGTGTAGGTGGCTTGGCAGCTGTGATTTGAGGCCAACCACACTGCATAGACAGAGGGACACCTAAGCTGTCTTTGGTCATTGAGGCCCTCAACAGCCACTCCTCATGCACGGCAGGTACAGTTTCCCATGGGAAGTAAATAATCATCTATTGCTGCAACTGAAATAAATGTTTATGTCTTTGGCTGGCACACTGCCTTGCCATCGCATTGTCCAACATTTCTGCTTATTATTGAGCAGAAAGGCATGCTTTGAATCACAAACCAATGTGCTTGAGCCCTATTTCTATTTCCTATTGATGTTCAGTGCACAGGAAATGTTTGCTCCCAAACATTGATGCATGTCCTGCTTTAATGACACTCTTTCCAGTCACATGTTCTTGTTGTTGCTATCAATATTCATGCCACTTAAGAACCATGAAATTTATAAGTGAAAGATTGACATCTGTGAAAGAATAAATGTTTTTTCTATTGCTCAGATTTTAATTCAAATAATCATCATAAAAAAATGGTTGTTTTTGTTGCATGCGTTCATGGAACTACTTAAGACAGATCTTACAAGACGAGTTGTAATTATATTAGGAAACGTTTTTATCTTTCACAATTTGAATTATTTTTGTGATTATGCCTCCAAGATTGAACCAGATATAATAAGTATTTTAGTCTTTACTCCAATATTCTGATCACTTTTGAATCATATAATGTGCTGGCATTAAAGGTTGAAATGTTTTTCACTTTCAAAAAAGCATCTTGATTTGTGAATAGATTGGTGTTGCTGTGTGTGATAGGAAAGTGTAGATTTATGCAAGACACTATTTGAACTTAAAATATTGGCCTTCAGAGCTGTAGATAATTTAATCTTGTCATAGAAATGAACAAGCAATACAAAAAGGGCAAACATGGGTGAGTTTCTTGTTAAATAAATTTGCAGCTAGAAAGGGTTGGGTTTGTTCAAATACCAACAGTCAATGAGCATTTTTCATTCTTTGTAAACTGCTCATCTGTGACTGTCAAAATACAATTATTTTAGTTTTAATTAAAGATTATCAAGACTTTCAAACAAATATTTTCTTTGAAATTTTATAAAGGCTTATATTTCATATTGACAGACTACATTTCTAAAATTACCTCTGTAGGTTCATTTATTAAATTGATACTGCTTCATTTACTTCATATAAACTGTAATATAAAGCTTACTCTCCTATATTTATGTGAAGACATGTGATTTATTAAAAAGTATAAAAGCTTTAATCTTTACTAAGATCTTTCTTGTAATTATAAAATATTCTAAGGCAACAACTCAACAAGAATCCTTGATAGCATGTACCATGGCTCAACTGGTTGTAAACAGTTCTTTAACCAGCTGGCTCTTATTTAGATAGAGGAGTAATTTTACATATGTTTTTCATATACAAGTGCTCAGTCTTGTAAAATCCTTACCATTTTTTGTATAAATAATCTGCTTCATCAGGATGAGAAAGAAAAAAATTACTACAAACAAGATGAATGACATGATGGTGTGTTTATAAATGTGATCAAGTCCTTGAATTTGCTTTGTCTCTTTGTTTATCAGCAGATTTATTTGACTGGCCTCTTTGTTTATTTGTCAAACACATAATGTGAAACATGAGTACAGTTATTTTGCAATGCTTCAAAGCAACCATCACACTTCTGACCCTGCTTCATGTCAGAGTCTGGTGCCAAAACTATTGACAAAAGCCATGCATTAAATGTGAACTAAGATATTTTGAGCTCTCTTTTACTTCCCACCTCCTTCTCAAACTCCATATTGTTTCTTTGATGATGCTTGACACACAGGCTGAGCGGTTCTGATCTTTTCTCAACAATTCTCTTTGGCCTTCTTGAAACTGATCTTCACAGTCAAGCTTTAGCTCACATTGTTATTTTACTCATACAAATACAAACTATTGTTATTTATGAATATTTACTAGCTTTTTTAAAAAAAAAATTATATTTCAAAAAACTTAAAATAAATTTGGAAATAGTTCAATGGTTAAAATATTGGAATTTATATCTTATGGCTTACAATTTTATTGATATTATTGATCCAGTGAATCTCATCAACTTGTTTTGGTTTGTATAATGAAGTGCAATAGGTAGAATACTTAGTTTAAAAATATTTTTAACTTCATAGTTCATATTTATTTGTGATAATAGTGTACTCTAATAAAAACAATTTACTGAAAGATTTTCTGCAAATCAGTACAAAAGGTTATGCATACTCATGTCTATGTATCTACAAAGTATCCACTTAAACAAAATATATTCACATTTATTTTGCATATTTATTGCAATGTGTTTATTTGTAATATGTGTATTTGCAGTTGGATAAAAAATATACCTATGGTATTAATTAACTTGTTTATATTTTTATGCCTTTTATATCTTAAAATTGAATGAAACATAAAGAATTGTGCATTCCTTATGTCATATCTTACTTCTCTCACAGCAGTGTTGGGTATCCATTTGGCCTCTGTAACAACTGGCATGACAACAGACACTTGATATGATAAATGATGAGAAAACAAGTGTTTTTTTTTGTTTTTTGTTTTTTTGCCTGTCAGACTGAAATTCTGCTTAGTGAAACTGAAGAATTAGTGAATGAACTGTAAATCCTATAACTTGCAATAGGTCCTGATCAAAGCCATTGATCTGGAACCTTCATCAAAATATGAAGATGGGCTTCTCATAGACATTAGTCACATATATTTTTTATGACTTCACAATGGCAAATCCAATTTGGCAATTTCAACTAAATGACTTGTTTTTCTTACCTTGTTTCCTCCTTCATTTTTCTGATGTTCTATTTTTTCTTTTTTTAATGCTTTTTCACTGTGAAACTCACTTATACTTGAAGGATTGTTATTCTTATACTAAAACTCTTCAGTCAGACATTTATATATATGCTATATTCACCTGATATAAAATATGCAACTAATATTTTTCATGAGAAGTACACATTTACATACACTTTGTATTCCTATATGTATGTATATGTGTGTTTGAGAGATAAAAATTGGTTTCCACTATAAGTTGTGTATAATACTATATTGCTAATGTTGCACAGTTTGTAGCATATTAGATTTCCCTAACTGAAGTCTCAATCTGTCTATGATGAAATAAGCTAATTTAATCTCATACACAATTAGTATACTGTTCCATTACACCTCACCCTGCTCAATCATATTTTGTGATTGCAAAAATCTTTTGTTCATCTCACTTTTATCTACTTGGCATAGAATCAGTTTAATTAGATTTTAATTGCTGTCAGTAATGTATCTTTGTGCAGAATTTAAAAGTATTTTACTTCCTCTATCTTGAAACTTGTTTCTCTTTCTGCTTATATTTGATATTAACTCAATCTCTGATTTGAGTATTTTTTCTGTCAATAACTTGAGTATAATTCAGTTTCTTATCTTATCTAGGTTTATATTATGCTTTGGACAATGTTCTAATATTTACTTCCATGAAAAATAAAATATTGTGATTTTTAATTATTGAAATAATTATTTGTAATTTATAGTTTATTATTGTTGGTAGACCATCCTAAATGGATATTCTCATATTCTGAAAAAAATCTTTTTCATTGACTTAACAATAATTTATAATTTGACATTGCTTAACAAATGTTAACTAATATCTTGATGATTTAGAGTGTTTAATTATTTCTTTTGTAAAAGTTGTGTGACTTTAAGAATGACCAAAATATAAATAGTTCATTCAGTTGTATGTATGTGCAAGTTGGTTGGATTTATGATAAATCATGCAGGACTCTTTTGAAGATTGTTATAAGATGTTGAAAAAGAATATCCTAGCATCAAGTTTAAAGAGGATTTAACGTATCTGTAATTAAAGAAAATAGTTATTTAAATTTTTTTTAAAAATCAATCAATTTGAATGGATGTTGCTATCTTAATAGTGCAATGTAAGATTATTTTCTAAGTTGAAGACCAAGTACAAAAAAGATTAAACTTTTCCAAATATTAACTCATACTAATTTTATTTTTGTATGCATTTAAAAAAAATTCCTCATAAAATTTCATTATGAAATTATATATTATTTATAGATTGTTTTTTCTCCTGTTTGATATTGTTTTAGTTGTTATTATAAAGTTGAATAAATTTTCATTACTTTCTAAATAAAGTATTACAATCTGAACTGATTGTGCCTCAATCTATTCATTATGTATTTGATAGTTCAAAAGCTTTTTTTTTTTTTCAATATTGCACTTATAAAAATTGGGAAAATGCTAGATTTCTTTTTTTTTTTTTTTTGGAAAGCTGATTCAATTATTTTTTGTAGTATATTCAACATTATTGTATAATCATTTTCGGATAGATAGATATAAATAGACATAGACAGATACATAGATATATTTCTAAAAAAATTAATTTTACTTTTGTTATAAAAAAGAAAATTTATTGATCTCTGCAGTTGTCATTTTCAGTTTTACAATTTTTTAATTTCATCAAAATCTTCAATAATAATGAAAATGATTTTTTGACTGTTTTTTTCCTTTCCAGTGCCAGAGAATTAACTAACTGCAATAAATATAAATCAAAATTATTTTATAGTCGTTAATTAATGATAGATTAAAATAGTAAATCCTTAACTATTACTTACTAATTTATTTTGGTGTACCCACAATATTTGAAATAAAGATAGCTTTTTCATAACATAGTCTCTCAGAAAAAGGTAAATTGATACTGCAAGAATTTTGGTATATTCCTTCACTCAGTAACACAAGTGATTTGAAAAAGCTGTTGTAATTATTTCATTTTTTCTGCTTTTTATAATTATATAGATAAGAAAATTGAAATACAGTGTACTTAGTTTATGTCTATTTTAGTTGTCTTCTCATTGTAAGTATTACTTTTTGTTGAGTTTCCTTTATCTATCTTCTGTCAATGGTAACTTGTTTTTTAATCCTATCTAGTTTACTAAATTCAAACTAAGTGATTTATTACCATTTTAGTAATTAACTCAAAACAGTTTTTTGCTTTTTTTTATTCCGGATAAGAACTTAAAATCTTGTTCTAGTTATTTCCCTTGATTTATTCACTGACTTGATTGGATATTATTGACCAAAATTATCTGAATTTCAAAATAAACATAGAAAGGAAAAAATTAATAGAAAAGGAATAGTTTTCGTAGGCATATTCTCAGTAAAGAATGGAAACAAAATAAAAAGGAAACTAACTGAAACTCATCTCAATTCTCTTGAAATTTATATAAAAAAATTTATCAAAATATTATATCAATAATGATGATACACCATTTAATAAAACATGTCTATAACATAATTTACAGTATTAAAATGAATTGTTGGAATTTTTCCCTTCTAAGAGTGATTCATTATTTTCAAACATGGGAATTAATCTCAAATAAGAAATTTTTTTTTTTTTTTTTTAAATTAATCATATTTAATTATGCTTTCATTTATCCCCTACTCACTCTCACAGTTGTAAAAATTTGTTTATTTCATTGTTTGAATAACATAAACTTGATTAAGCAATTGGGTTTTCACATCAATTAGTTATATATACATAAAGAAATAACCATTAATAAATTATAAAACTGTATTTCTTGATACTTTTGGTAGCATCTGACATGGAAAGCTAACATAACTTATATAGACCTATTTGCCAAACTTGTTACTTTTTTCATATATTTTTTTGGCAGACAACTAGGCTTATTAGTTGTTTTCACACTAACATTGATTTTTCTTTATTTTCACTCTGAAGTGGATTTGATTTACAAAATGAAATTAAAAGCATTAATATCTTTCTTACATACTTTCAATAAGTATCAATGTAAAAAAAAAAGAAAGTGTTTCACATCTTGTGAGTCGTCTCTCTTTTTATTTTTTTAAAGATTTTCCAGCCTTTAGCTTTTTACACTGCAGAATAGCTGAATACAAGGATGTGTAATATAAATCTTTTTCTTTTAAACATTCTTTTTACAATTTTTTTCATAGTTACTGGGAGATTATCTTAGTGTTCCTTGAGGTATTAAAACCAGGAATTGAGACTTCAGCTTTGTTACCTGAACCTCATTGTAACTTTCATCAGGTTAAAGTGACTTGTGGCTATGAATTTTTGTTCCACTGTTCATATAAAAGTGATACTTTGTGCATGCTTTCTTTTTGTTTAACCTCTGGCTACTCTCATCATCATCAGTTAACCAATCACAGTATTTTGTTGCAAATTTGATCCCATAACTCAATTTCTTAAGGGAAGCAAATTGATTCTTTTAAGAAATCTATGTATTTGGGAAGCTCTTAATTGTTATATTAGGTTATTAGCATGTTCATTTTTTTTTTAATCTGTGTGTGTGTGTGTGTATATATATATATATATATATATATATATATATATATATATATATATATTTATTTATACACACACACAGACAAGTTGATATCCAACTAAATTCAATTTTCAATTCTTTTATATAACATTTGCTAAACATTATTCTCATTGATATTATCTGTTTTAATTTTATGATGTAATATTTATTTTTCAAAAAGAACATTTCAGTTATTTGTCATCAAATTAGACTTGATTAGAAATCTAATTTTATATCCAACAATATCTTCTTGAATGCCAAATCCAATAATTTAACCACATAATCATTTAACCCTTGCTAAGTTTTGTTTAATTTACTATAAGCAGCAAGTTTTAGGTAACTTTGTTTTTTAAAAACAAGATTAATTTTATATTCTCTTCTGTTGCTCTTTTTAAAAGTATTGTTATATTTATAGAACTTAATTTGTTTTGATTTTTTTAATTTAATTTTTAAAAGCATCAGGTAAACTTTTTTTCTTTTATATTGAACTAAAAATGTAATCTCATCATGCAGCTCTTTCTATATATTATTCTTATACATTTCATAGCCTTTCTCTCTCACATTTTTTGTTTACATCAGGATCAGCTTAAAAGTTAAACTGAATGTCATATGTTGACCATGCATCCTCTTGTCCCATTAGACTGCTTTCCTGATCTTTTCTCAGATACCCTCACGTTTGGTGGCATCATCATCAAGTACTACTTAATGTCTAGCTTATTTTTCTTCTGACAAAGATGACAATAAAGCCCCCCTCATTTTACTTTGCTTTTTCTAAATGCTCAATCAGAGTTGGTAAAAAGAAAAGAGAAGGGGTGTGCATTGTGTTTGCGTGTGCTGTTACTGCATAGGAATCACTTTGTGCAGCCACATGAAAGGACAACAAGCTTGTCCTTGTCATAGATGCTTCGGTCAATACTGATAAAGTAGCCACTGCTAGTTAATACCATTGATTGGCGATGGTGGTGGGGACTGGGTAAAAGGAATTACAAACTTGTCTACAAATTCTGTTAACTGCCCAGTTTCATTCAGTTGCTCACTCATTCATTGAATCTATGAATGAAGCTTAGGTCACAATAACAGGCTGTGAACTGATCAATTGCTGCACCAGCAGCAATAGTAACAACATCAGCAGCAGTACTAATAGTAGTAATAATTGAGAGTAATAATCATTGTAGCTCAAGTTGTAATAGCAGTAATAAATTATTTATTCTCATTTCCATATTTCTGTCTGATACTATCATGCCTGTCCTTGTATACCCTCACCAACCAATAAGTTTTCACTTTCTATCCTTCAGCAGTTAGAGTTTAAAATATATACAAAAGTTGATGGGGAGTGAGGATGGTATACATATAGCAGACAGTGCCATGGACCCACTATGAATCTCATAGCTACCCTTTACAAGTACCTGCTTCAAATTGTTGAGGTTTCTTCCCATCACCTTTGCACCCTTCTCTGCATCTTGCATCACCCTTTCTTTACTTTCATCCAACCCACTTCTGTGTATCCATCCTCACACCCTCTCTTTACTCAAACAAAAACTACCTGACTCTACAATGAAGTGGCATGCCTTGTTAACTTGACTTTCATCAAGGGCAAAATGATCTACCTTAGCTTCTTGTTTTTTGTTCCCCTCCACTTCTACTCCTTTCTCTATCTCCTCAGCCATCTTCATTTTTACCTGCTATTAGTTTCTTTTATTGACCCTAGCCAGAAATTCCCCCCTTCTCACTCTTGTTAATATAAAAGTTCTTACATATGCACATCTCATCTTTATTATATTTGGGATAGAGGGATGGATAGTTGTTACATGCTATTAATATATTTTATGAATGATATATACATACACGCATGTAATTGTTATCCCTGGTACTTCTCTTTTGCCATCTCCTCTTCTGTTTATTCCTAGCTTCTTACTATTTATGTTATCCACAATTTGGCACTCTTCTAAAATGTATAGGCGTGAGAAAATTTTCTTTAGCATAAAAATTATGTCCTTAGCTTTATTTTCATGGCATCAAATGGATACTGCCATTTTTGTCATCCATCCTTATCAGAAACTTTGTTCTGTCCTATTATTCTAAATATAGATTGTTTAATTGGTACTATGGTATAGAAATATGTCTTAAATATTCTTTATAAAAACTTTTTGAGGCTATAAAGAAATCTATATAAAAAAAGTCAGTTCTTGAACATTAACCTCTATATCAACATAAATAAGATTTAAGGATTTTTCATGATATATTCTTAGTAAATTATAGAGTAATTTTCATTTTATTTTTCCATGAGGAAATAATCAAACTTTACATTTAGTTTCTAAAACTTTTATTACTGCTCTTCTGATCAACTTACCTTCTAATATATTTTTTTTTTTTTTGATAATCACTTGAAAATTAATAGTTATCATATAATACCACTTTTTGAGTTTTGGACTGTTTTATGTATTTTTCAGGTTAATTTATGAGGACAATCAAAATAACAAATGTATTTGTTTTCAAATAGTTTAAATTTCAAAAAACACCATGGGAAAATCTTATTAGAGTATTTTTATATTAGTTTTTATCTTTCTCAAGATTTTTTTTTAATTCTTAAAGAAGTGTTATGAGACATAGAGTAGGGTTCATGTAATTTTTTTAATATCTATTTTAGTGCATAAATTATATCCAAAAGCTTATGACACAATTGTCAAACTCATTTTCTCCTTCAAAGCAGTTTTTTGTTTTGAGGTTACTGTTACTTAGTCCATACATGTATATCACAGAGTCCAGTTTCCACTATTAGATCAGAAATAACTTTTTTATTATTCATAATTGATTTTATTCTCCTTGTTAGTGCATTGCAATCTTGTTAGCTCTGTCAGATTTCAGATTTTTCAATATGCATTAATCTTTAAAATTTTAATTTAATATATAAATATTATCTTAGAATGAATTAACTGAAAGTTACTTGAATTTTTTCTTCAGGTTTATGTTAAGCATCTTGTATAATGTTGTAGACTTATTCTATACTTAAATGCAAGAAACAGTTTTATATTTCAAATAACTTTTTTTAAGCAGTCTCTTTTAAATCAGTTTTTTTGGCATGTTACTTTTATCAAGTGGTATTTGATTTTATTTCATCTTTTACCTTTACCAATTTCAAAACAAATCTTACTTGAAAACTGAAGGTACATTTTTGCATTTCATATTGCTGCTTCAGCCTTTTCTTCTTTTATTTATACTTTCACTGCATTATAATTTTCTTCATCACTTTGAGAGTAGCTTCCCCATTTCTATGTAAATAATTCAATTAACAGAAACGTTTCTGGATGACATTTTGGCATAATCACTTTTCTTCATTTGCTGATTTGATTATCTATTTACTTCAGGATATTATCATGTTGCCGACAACATTATTAAATAAAGATATAGTTTTTCTATTGACAGGTTTATTCAGGAGAGAGAGTTAATTATGGCTACATGTATTCCTTTTATTGTTATTTAAACAAATATTTAAACAAATAATGACACATTTTGTGCACATTACATTCATACAAGAGTGACTTGTGGTCTTGTCAGAGATAATTGCCTGTTAAACAGGAAAAAATGAAAAATATTAATATTCTAACTTGACATTATTTTTATATTTGTTTGGCTTAATTTTTTATTGTCTTGAAGTATTTTTTACTAACTTACTTTTCAATCTGTATAACTGTTTTCTTTACTCTAAGATAAATGATCAACAAATCTTTAATTCTAAATAATTATTCAGCTTGAAAAATCATTTTTCATTGATTTTTATGTAATATATTAATTTTAATTTGAAACTTCATAACTTTAAACAACACATTGTTTGAAAATTAAATAAAAATATCAGTTACCATATTCAAATGAAATTCATCTGTTGGTATCATACTAGGTATTTATTTGTCTCACCACTATTGTAGAATGTTAACAGATTTTATCATTTGCAGTGACTGGTTATTGATTTAATCTCTAATTTGGTAATTAACTAACTTTCTACTTTTGCATTGGATATTTTCTAACTGTTTAACTTGAATAAGTGAAACAGACATAGTTGTTTAAACGCTTTAATATCTACTACACTTGGATTTGAACCTTGGCTTACCATTTTACAGAGAGACTGCTGAAAAAATTGATAATATACTACCTGTTTACAGTTGGTTAACAATTTATACATCTACAAAGACAAATATTTTTTCATTACATATAATAATGATATTAGTTGGCAATGAGAAAGTGGCATAGACTTAGTTACATGCTCATAAATCATCACTCACCAGAAAAATAAATTTTGATTCTCTCTGAAATTCTCTCTGCTGATGGGGGAAATCTCTCCCTACTTTATGCATTACTCCTATCTCATAAATTAGGATGTGTACAGGAAAGAAGTATGCAACAACAAGAAAGCTTCAAATGTGTGTTATTAAACATTCACAGAATAAATCATAAATTCAGTCCACAATGAAAACTCTTGTGAAAACCTAATTTGTTGATTGAACACAATATTTGCTGTACTGAATGTGTGTGGTCTGTTATGGCTGGAACATGTTCCATCCTAAGATAAGGATCAATAAAATAGTAAACTTTTTTTGGATTACACTTGTGTTGAGTTTGGCATCAGCTTATCAAACCCAACTTTCAAATCAGTGTGAGAAATAAAAAAATCCACTCTATCTCAAAACAATAATTCATATATTTATACTCATAATATTTTTATGTTTTTAGAATAGTAATAGATGTTTATCATATTCTCATTGAACAGGATTATATTGTATTTTCCAGTAATGGGAAAATAAGATGAAGAAATTTAATAGATTAATGTATTCAAGCAATGTTGCAATAGAGTTATAAAACTGTCATTAATATTTCTGTTTTTATAACTAAAAATTAACCTTGTTTCTTTTTAGTTTCCTTTCCTCATGATTATTTTGCTTGTATTTTGAAGTAAATTAATCCCTTTTCCTTTAACTCCTGCCCAGTTAATAAAAGATTGAATTTGAGTATACCATTCTCTCCTTTTGTTTCAAAGATTCAATCATACTTTCAAGACAACTTTCAATTATTGCCTTATAATAACTATTTTCAATAGTTAAACTAATAAACAATATAAGACATAAAATGTTGTGTTGACATGATTTGCTCAACTTATAAACACTGATTTCATCACATACTGGTGCTGGAAGCAAGAGTAGAAAGAACTGGATTTTATGTAGATAATTAAAAATCTGGAGATGCAAACTTGTAAGTGAAGTCAAAATAAATAAATTACTTTGAGTGTGTATTCTTGAACAAAAAACACTGTAAATTCTGATGTTACTTTTTCTTCTTTGTTTATTTGGGTAAACTAAAAAGGAACCAAGAATGCAGTACATTTGTCAAAAAAGAAGTTTTTCCCCTCTTCTAGTGGCAAATATGATAAGGGTTCCACCCTACCTGAGGCAGGAAAATTTGCATTGGGAGTATGTTTGCTTAAAACCATTCCTCTAGTCTAATTCAACCTTTGTCAGTAAACTCACACATGCATGCAGCCATATCCATATATACATCATGTGAATGTGTAAATTGCATAAATATGTTGCATGAAATGTGCTTGTGGATTTAGATTATACAACATTTACCTTTTTTGATTCTTCTACTCATGTATGATGGAAAGAAGAATTGTCACTTTCCAGTTTTTCTTTCTCATTCCATTCATGAACTTGTTATTCTCAGAGAATATCTTAACAGTTGGGAGCCTCTGAATAAGACACAAGCACAAATACAAAAAAAATGAATGAAAATAGCATGGAAGATTTCCTTAAATTTGAATTGGATTGTTATAAAGAAACAATATGTTCAAAGTAAAAATTGAAGGATGATGGAAAGGACAAACAAAAAATAATCTACCACATTTCTAAAATTTGTTATTAATTTGTCCTTGGATTTTTTGATTTGTATCAATGAATCTATAGCAAAACAATACCTATAATATAGCTATAGGTATTGCCTTAGTCTACAGATATATGCCATTGCAAACAGTACAGTTTACAAATATTAAACTGATGGCAAAGGTATCAAAAGTCTTTTGATAGAAGCCAATTTTCTTTCGGTTTTTACAATTAACTGGATTGAATCAGATATTTCACAACCTCATTTTCATATTCTGTTTTATTTGCAAAGTTGCTGTAAATGTTTGTGGTTATTTGTCTTGTCATATTTTCAATCAGTTTTCATTAGACATGCATGCTTTTTTTACTTTATATTATATCCTGTCTAGTATTTTCCAAATCACATCTATTTTCATTTTTGTTTAAGTCATTTTCTTCAACCATTATGCATTAATGTTATTTAACTTGATAACATTTACAGAACAAATTGTCTGAGTGTCCCTGACACATAAGAATATTTATTTTCAATGACAAAACTATCTGAAATACAAACAAAAACAGAAAATACTCCTAAGTCAAGCCATTCATAAATTTACAATATTCAAGTACAGTCAGTATTTCCACCCACTCCCAAGAGTGAGTGAGTGAGTGTGTGTGTATATATATATATATATATATATATATATATATATATATATATATATATATATATATATATATATATAATGTGTGTGTGTTCATCTAATGGAATCTTCTTTTTCTGTAAAATAGATTGGTGGCTATTTAATGTTTTCTAATCAATCATTTCTTTAGTTAACTTCCTCTGTCCAAGAAAAATGTGTGTGTCACTGTGTTGGTAGGAATAAGGAATGAAAGAAAGTGCTGAGGAAAAATGAGTATTTCCCAAATTACTTAAAGGTAAATCCATTTTCTTTCTATAAGTGGTATGGGAGTAGGACCTGCTTGGCTTAACCCCAGAGACATGTCAGTCATGAATTGGCCATTGGCCAGTGCAGACAGATTTAATCCTTCTACCATTCACCTGGTCCCAAAGATTGTCATCAAATTCACCAACCCCGTTCTATTTTATTTTTCCCCTTTGTTCACTCACACATTCAAGTCCTTTTACCTCTTATCTGTCACTTTTCTTTCAGTGCATCAATTGTGCTTTTATTAGTGATAGTTGAAGTATTAGTGGCTGCACCATTTGATCTCCTTAAATATTGACTCTACCTCATCTTTATTACTAACTGATTGGGTTTGATGACTAATAGAACTTTTTAAACTTTATCTTCATCCAATTTGTCGTCTCTTTACTCAAATTATTAAAGTGAACAATATACTTTATTTTTTGGTCAGTTTAAAAAATGAAAAATAAAAGCAGTTATTTTGTTGTATTTATTTATTTGTTGTTATTCATAACAATTCCTGTTTTGCTTTTAGGAACTAACAATAATTCATCCACTATAAATTGTAAATAATAGTGAGTATTATAAATAAAAAATTAGAGTTCAGTTTATTGAAAAATTATCACCTGAGGTAACAAAGGTTAAAATCCAAGATCAATGTGGAAGAGAGAAACTAACTGGCTTAGCTTTGATACAAGACCACAAGTATGGGGATTGGGTGGGTGGGGGCTAGTGTAGGTCAAACTTACTACTGATTCAGCTTGCTACCAATTACACTTACAATGAGGTGACCTTTTTTTTTCTTTTCTTTTTGTGCATGTAGCACCCTGTGAGTTCTGGGCTCATTACTAATAATTTGCAATACTAGTAAACAAGAAATGTTATTTATTAATAAGCTTCTTAGCTTATTTGGGCAGTTCTCAATTGTGGGTAACCAGTTAGGATCACTCACTGATTATTTTGTAATGGTCAAGCAAATTATCTGCCAACCATGTTCAGTTCAGTAATTTAATTAGAGATTTGTTGTGTTTGATTTATAACAATTTAAAAATCTTTTTTGTTAATTTATGAAACAAAGTTTTCAATGGTTTCATAGATTTTTTTTTTAATATATTTCCTTTTTTTTTTTTCTTACTGTCTTTTATAACTCAAATATTGTTTCCGTTTGGTTCCTTTCTTTAGTGGAATAAAATTGATATTTATATTGTGAGAGAGAACTTTACAAATGTGTGCATGTTACTTTGTTCAATTAATTACTATAGTATTGATGATAAGAACTGATTTTCTCAGCAATAGAAAAACACGGCATATAGACTTGTTGATTACTTGATAGGTTTATTATTCTAATGTCATATATCAACTTGACAGATCTTATTATCGATCTCTCCTTATAATGTCAAATAATGTATCTGTTGTCAATATTTAAAGTCAACGTCTTTGTCTGTCTGCTAATGGTTGAAATTTGCTGTTGGTTCGTAGTTTTAGTAGCAGCTACAACAGATCATAAGAGTTGTATGGTAGTATTAGTAGCATCAGTCTCCGCGTCATCATCATCACTATTATCATCATCAGTAGTAAGAGGTTCTCTCATCCGCTGTGTTCACCTTAGGAGTATTTTGTCCCGGTCTCCTCTATGGCGCACCTTCCTACTACCTCCACATCCACACTGATTACAGACAAGTAGCATGTGCCTGGCTCATGCCCGTTTGCTTTACCTCTCTTTCCAGCATTTCCCCGTACCCAACACTCGTCCTTCTTTTGCTCTTCGCTTCTATTCGACTCCTCTTCTCGTTATTAACGGGGTCGGGGAGAAAAGAAAAACGCCCGTTCCGTCCTGTCTGTAATCTTTCTTTACCAACACCAGAGAGAACCTCTGATCTCTCACTTTAAGAGAAGAGGAAATGTTCCACTAGAAAAAAAAAGAAAAATAAAATACACAAAAAACAAAACGAGCTCACCTTCCTTCCTTCCTCCCTTTCTTCCTAGTACGTTCTCACCCCAACCCAAGTAATTTTTAGTATTTTAAACTCGTTGTTGATTCAACACAGTCAACTATAAACTACTCCGTCATAATCATCATCAATAACAACAATATTTAGCAATAATTAATTAGCCGCTCAACTTTTTTTTTGTGAGACAAAGACAGATAAGTTTGTTTGTTTTTTTTTAATCACGTCTCGCGAATTTTACCACTCTAGTGTAACTTAGAAGTTACTTCTACTACTCATAAACATTTGATTCGATCAAAAACACGTGGAATTGTTTACTCTGGCTAGCCTATTGTTTTAATGATAAACCTCTTTCCGTCCACTTTTGTCTAGAGTTCAACAGATGGCCATTTTTCAGTCATATCTGTCTTTGAGAAATTCTAAGTAGGACATTAAGATCATTTATATCATCATATTGCGTGTTCAAGAATACCTGAATTATTTCAATTCAATTTTTCTTTTGGCACCTGGTAATCTAAAATAAATCGTAATTTACATTATTTTTTCTGAATTAGTAATTTATTCAATTCGGTGAACCATCCATTTTTTTCTGTATATGACTTCTTTTCACCAGGCTCCATGTAGGTGTTGCTAAAAAAAAAAAAAAAAAAAAAAGAAAGAAAAAGAAAGGTAAACTAAGCCACCAAAAAGTCAGTTGTCTAATGTCTGTTAGATATTATTACAAATATACTTTGGAATACTTCCACTGTGCTGTTGGATGACGTCTTTCTCATCATGCAAAAAAAAAAAAAAATAACTCACACTGCCTCCCAGTTCATCCTCTACATAGTGAAAAAGTGATAAAAAAAATATTTGTAAATAAATCATCTGCCTTTTAATTTGCTAATCTCCAGCCTCCAGGTTCAAAGAAGAGGATAAGTTAATTTTTTTTAGTTTTATTGGTCTATTCATTTGAACTGGAATTAATGTTTGCTTTAAGAAATTCTTGATATAGTCTTTAGTATTTTCTTTTATTTTAAATCTAAAGATCCCAATCTTTCTTTACAGAATGTATGCTTAAAAGTAACTGAGAAGAATTCATCACCAGTCAGTATGCAATATAAATATATTATATATTTTATTCTTAAGTCAATGAGTTGACACATTTACTTAGATTTATGGACACAAAGATTTAAGATTTATTTTCATGTGTGTAAATAAACTTAGGAAGTTTGAGTTAACAAAAGCCATGAGAATTTTCCATATGAAATATTGGACTTTACCTTTAGTATATCCTGTCAAAAGAAAAAAAAGTTAGTTTCTCACCTCATTTAAAAAAAACAAAAAAACTTTTGCTTTATATTAAGAAATTAAATAAAAAATTTGTTGGGTCTCTGATTTTTTTTTTTTTTCATCTTAATTGTTTCTTTGTCAAGATTGGTCTAGTTAAAAGTAACTGGCACCTTCCAAACTAGTCTGGAAGATAGGCAGGAAGAAGTATAGGTTTTCAGCAGGCAAAAATCTTCCAAACAATTTCTATCTTTGCCTGCCTTGACATCTCTCGACTGGAAATCCTTCCATTCCTACACAGTAGTAATATTCCATTAGTCTCTCTCTAACTTATAAAAAATTAAACATTGCATTTTTCTTCATCCTAACTAATGATTTTGATTTGTCACACTTTCCTTTACATGTCTTTTCAGGTACAAGTAATAATTTTTTTTTTTTTTTTTTTTTTTTTTTTATACAAGAAGATTCTGGAAAGTTATCAAGTCTGACCTCCTTCCCCAAATCAGTATTTGGCCACCAAAATACTAACTTGGGGAAGTGTGTCAAGCCAAGAACTTTTCAGCACCCCTTCATACAACTACTACAAAATTGTTAGTTTTTTTCTTTTTTCATTCATATTCTAATTTATATCTTCATCTTCAATTTATACATTTTAGCTTTGTCACTTCCTTATTTTTTTCTAATGTCATTTGAACTGAAAAATTATTAATGATTTTTGCACATATTCTTTTATGAAAGAATAACATACTTATATACATCATTTCATCTGAGATATAATTTATCAGTTTTCAATCTTGACAAGGAACAATTCCTTGACAGAATGAGAATTCTATCTTTCTTTCGACTCATTTATAATTGCTCTACTGTAATCCACGTTTCTGATAAACAGCAATCAAATTTGTAGAGCAAGTCTGCTTTCTTTACTAATTACTTTAAAATTACTTTCCTTAAAAATTTCCTCCTCTTCATCCGTCCCTGTTTATTTATAATCCTTTGATCCAGAAATACACTTCATAAAACCTGATGAAAATGCTGTCGCTCATTAATTAAAGTAATTATTATTAATTTCACTTCTGAAATGTAAGGAAGCAAAATGAGTTATTATATTTGATTGTGAAAGATAAGCAACATCTTGAAAGGAAAGCATATTTCAATTAGTTATCATTGCTGCTGTTCTGAAATAATATTTCTAATTTTAGATGCCCTTAGTTATCTCTTCTCCAATTGCTCTGTGTGTGTGTGTGTGTGTGTGGGATCAGTAAACTTTTTTAAATGAACTCCATTCTTAATCATTTCTTATTTTTGTTAAGTCACATTATTGTATAAATATAATTATTTTATGACATTTCCTTTCTCATTCAAATGTTAAGACAAAGGCTGAAAGAATTAAGATTCCAGTGTAAGTGTTGAGTTGGTTGCTGTTTTTATTATTATTATTATAATTATTATTATTTCTTGTTCGGTAGGAAATTAATATAGAAAATCAAACAGTAAGAACTTTAATGGGAGGTATGGTGGAGTAATGGATAGCGGCTCGTATTGAGGAATCAAAGAGCCGAGTTCAAATTCCATTCAAATCCATTACATTCACTTACCTGCTTGAGAAAGGTATGAATCCTCTTTTTCTCCTCCCAGCTATGAGTAAATAGTAGGACAGACTGGGTTCTGTAGTCTTGGGTGGCAACTGGTCTACCACAGAAAGAAATGGCAACCTACTGCGGGGAAAAAAATCTGTCTCGTCAGTCATGTATCGAAAGATACATGAAACTCCTAAGCAGGGTATCATGCATGGCGCATAACTGACTGAAGAACTTTAATTGCAAGTGATTGATTTTAATTTTAAACACTGGAATAAAATCATTCAAATGTTTACTTTTCACATTCTGTAATAATTCATTTTTGTTTCTCTGAATGAAGTAAATGTAAAAATTATGCCATTACAGAATTTGAGACAATTACTGAAGAAACATTATTTGATTTTAGTTTTAATCCCAAATCATTTTTTTCTTTTTTAATTTATTAGGATTTTACTTGACTCTCTAAGCCAAATATTCACTCTTCATTGTGTTTAGCATGTTTTGCTGTAGAAAATCAATACAATATAGTTTTATAAAATGCACTCATATATTTATAATTGTAATATTTCATGTTATCTCAAATTAAAGTGAGATATATATATATAAAAGAAATAAGTTGGTGATTCATACAAAAAACACTATCAACTAGAAAGAAACTTTTTCTTTGTATATAAAAACAGAAAAAATAGTCTACTCTAGGATGATCACTTCAGTTCAGCCTTTAATCAGTTATTATTTTATATGATCGATAGTTAAGCAGAGTCATCATGAAATGCAGATAAATTGAATAGATAACTCCAATGTCTTAAGTGTGTCATCAGTTTTCCATCCCGGCCTCTCATCCATGCCAGATTGTTGTTGTTGTCTTTCTCCTTGCCACAACAGCCAAGAGGATTGACACATGTGCTTGCACATGCACACACAGCTTATCCCAGACTTCATGCTGGGTTCATTAATTAAGTGCATTTAACTTCTTTCTTGTTTTTGAAACGTTTTGTTATCTTTTCCAACTAGGATTCTTTCCTTCTACTGCCCTATGTTTGTGTGTGTGTGCGTGTGTTGCACCTTCTCGTGTAATTTCAACTTATAGAAATTCACACAAGTCACGCGTCAATTCTTTTTACGCCTTTGTCATTTAACAAATGAATCATTACTACCAAACAGTTACCAGTGTTTAAAGGAAATTATCTTTCACTTTTTTCTATTTCTTTCCTAGCTTTTTAAAGTCTTTTAGCTTCTCATTTTGATTTGGTCTAATTTTTTTTTAGTTATTTTTGTTTTGTTATTATTGATCATGATGTTTTTATTATCAAAATTTCGTGGTATTGATTTTTACGACTAGCATCGATTTGTTGTTGCTTTAAGACTATATTCATATTTTATTGTTTATTCACTTTGAAGAATGTTGCATTAGAAATGGGGTTTGATACTTTAACAATGGAACAACTGAAATCCGTCGAAATGCGTGTAGATAAAGGAACGATAGAAGGGAAATAATTTGTGCGAGTTACTTCCCTTGCTCAGTTGTCTTTAATCATATTGCACTTTGAGGCAAAACTATTCAGAATTACAAGTTTTATTTTTTTATTCCTATATTATTTGATCAATTCATTCATTTTGTTTAAATTTTAGTTTTACATAGTAACTGAAAATTATTGATGATGTGACTGCTTTTTCAAATATAATTTTTCTTATATTTTAAGCAAATTAATACATATTTTAATTCTTAAAAATACTTTTTTAAAGGTTTTTGTCAAAGATGCTTTTATTCTAAATGTATTTCTTCATTGATTTAAATGTGGATTTCTTATGTTATTTCTGTTAAAATTTTTGATTAATAGAAATTTTCATCTTTTTATTTAAAATTTTGTTTGTAAGTAACCTTAACTTTTCTTGGTATTCTGAATAGTTTTAAAATAAAAATTTGAATCTGCGTTTTTTATTTTCAGTGCTTCTTCACTTCTCCAACAAAATAGTTATCAGATTTCAGAATATTTACGGAAGAGAAAATATTGATTATATTGTATTATACCAATTAGAAGATCCCTAACAAATATTTATAAAGAATGATTTAGTGTCTCATCATTTGTGAAAAACTCAATTCTACATCAAAGTTTCAAATGATAGCTCTTTGATTGTTATTACATTGATTACATTTCAATATCAAATGGATTTGTTTTTTAAGTAATGAAACAGATAATCAATATTTTCCTGTGTTTAAAAATAAAACACTTAAGAAAAGTGTGTTATTTAAAGATTTGTTGTTTTCTATTCATCTCAAATCTTTTTTACCACATTTTAGTAAAAAGAAAATTAAACAAATTAAATCTGTATTCTTTTTCTTGTACTTTATGGTAATTTAGTAGTAGATTTGACTAATTTGACAGTCTCCACTCTGGAATGAGGTTCATTAAAAGTAACTCACCTCTACAAAACAAAATCTATCCTTTCAAAATCACTCCAGTAAATGTTCATCTTGGAATAATATTTAATATAGCAACTATCAATGACAAACTATTGCAATAATATATTAAGCAATTGCAAAAAGAAAAGAAAGATGCTTTAGAATTTAAAAATAATATTTTTTTTCTTTTTCTGCAGACCATAAAGATCCACCAGTGACTCTTTGGTCTATTCTCATTTTTGTGACTTGTGTAACAAATTTATTTAAATAATTTTGTAATGGGCTTCCACTCCCTTGTTAATTATTAAAACTGATATCGCCCATTGTAAAGAGGAAAGTTATGTCTTCATGGATATTACAACATTGATTCTTCCAAGTTCATAACATGCACAGTATTAGCTATACATACCAATTTTGTAGAGGTTGCCATCAAAATATGACCCATATGCAATTAACCTTATCTAGAAATGCTTTCTATTTTTAAGCATAGGATATTGATGTTTCCTAAAGTTTCCAATTTCTTGTTCTCTTTCTTACATGATTATTGTCTCAATTATTGCTAATAGCAGACTATTGTTTAGAAGTTGGCAATTACAACTTAAGATGAAGAAAGGATCAAGTGGGGTGGTAGACACCCAACAGAGAGACCATTATAGACAAGGAAAGTTGACAGTGTTAGGCTGTTGCTTTTACTAGCATCTCTATCAACAATCTTTTAATGTCAGGTTAAAAGTGATAATGTTACACAAATTTATATCAACATTATCAGGGTAACATTTTTACAAATATAGTTTTTCAGTTTTACTTTTCTTTCTTTCTTTTTTTTTTTTTTTTTTTAAGTTTTTACTAATCATTAATAACTAATGTTTACAGTTTAAATAGTTTCTGTGTATTTTGCTTTAATTACTCTTTTAATTTAGATTTACTTTTATCCTCTTGAATTTAAGAAAAGATATAAATCTAGAAATGTGGACAAATAAATGGATATTGATAAGTGTATATATTCACATTTTAATATTGTTATCCATCATTTATCCATGCAAATTTTTTTGTTTGTTTTTACATATTTAAAGTTTGATTGTATATTAAATAAAATAGACTTATGAAATAATTATAAAAATAACTGAAATTTACTAACAATATGCAAGCTGTTAATTATAGTCTTTTACTTTTCAAATAACTATTATGGGGAGTGTTAATGCTAATCCTCCTAAGGATTGAACTCTTCATCCTTGACTAACAAATATTGTTGAATTAACCCATTCCACAGTCTAATTAAAAAATAACCCACCCTTTTCCATAAGAGCTTCAAACAATTTGTACAGAGTGGGAAAAGTTTCATTTGCCTCTGGAATCTTATGCTGGACAATTTTACATGTTAAACACAGGGTGTAAACGAAGTAACCAGGACATTTGAAACTAAAAATAAAAGGAAACTGAAGTGAAATATAAAGGAAAATTTTCATTAACAAATCAAACAATAAGTAAAATAAATATTTTTCAGCAAGTTTACATCATTGTCAGTACAAATCTGCAAGCATTCATAACATTTTGGAATTGTATTTGACACATTTCTGTTGTTGTTGAACCTACTTATTCTTCAATAAAATTCTTTAAATCCTCAAGTGTTTCAGGTTTTCTGTTGTAAACAGTATACATATTATAGTTCCAAGCAAAAATCTAAAGGTGTGATATCAGGGGTCATTCTGCCCAAATCAGTGGTCCTGCTCTTCGCTTTGATAATTTTCTATCCCCAAACTCTCTTATGACACATTTACAGGTGCACAATCTTACTGGAAGATTGTTATTTGCGAAACACTTTGGATAACTGTCAGTGGGAGGGGACATTGGTTCAATATATTCGAGTATTTTTCACCTGTAATGTTTCTGTCAGTGTGGCAGGTATATACTGTATATTTAAGCAATTCTTAAGGCTTCTGATAAAATTTTATATATATATGGCAAATAATACACCCTTCAAACTCTTGTATCTTAGATTAGCTTGTTTTCATATTAGCAAACTTTTCATGGTAAATTATGAACAAAATTAATTATTAATTAATTCTATATTAATTACTTTTAAAAAGAGCTAACAAGTAGTTAAATTATTGTAATTAAATATCATAATAATTTAACTACTTTTTAGCTCTTTTTAAAAGTAATAAATATAAAATTAACAATATAATGGGATAATCAACTAGTGGCTCTTTCTAATTGTGTAATCGTTCTTTTGGTTATGATTTATCTCAGCTTTCAATATTTCTTTTGGTTTTACATGCTAAGATCTTGTTTCTTGTTACATCATGGATGTAATTACTCTCCAAATAATCCTACAGTTTACATATTTGAATTTGTCACCTTAGAAGTTATTGTTCCTAAACTATAAGTACATGAATTCTATATTAATTATTAACAATTATTTTAGATATCTTACTCCAGAAACATACATTTTATTAATTTCTTTAAGGTACACTGTTTCTTTAAAATCATTCTATTTCAAACATTTTTATTCTCTCTGCCCTGAAATCCAATTTTCTGTCACTTTGTTCAATTTTAATTCTTTTAAACAGATATTTAAAGAAAATCATTGTGCATCCAGCAGTGATGTAAAACCTATATCAAATAATAGCTCTTGCTTTCATGCTCATGCTCAGCTATTTATTTGCTCATTTACTTTTTTTAATCCTTCCTTCTCATGCCTTCACATGGATGGACACATTTGTTGGTCATATTCTATCTAGGAGTTTCAGAAGTAAAGTAATGCTAAGAAAAATACTAATAGATGCTGATGTCTTGCATTTGTGTGTCTAGCCACAGTTGACCTGCTTATGACTACTTGCTTGTTGTTGTTGGAATTACTCACAGCTATCATTGGCATTATTGGGAGACAACTTGCATCTCCCTCCCCCTCCATCCACATGGCTTGTGATGCTGCTGATTCTGTCTTTTACGAAGGTGGACATTGTGCTTCTTGTAGCACCCTCTCCACCTTCTCTTTTATCCTATCTCCATCCCATCTTTAACTGTTCTCTTCTCTTCTGTCCCATCCCAGATACATCTCCTTACTCTTTGTCTTCCCTCACTCCTGTCTTCTTGTTCGGCTTTTGTCCAACCCAACTGTGGTGAGATAATCAATATGAAGATGTGGGATGCACATGCAGTGGGAGTAATTTAGATTCTTTTTTCATAATCGTACATAGCTAAAAGATGTTTGTATTGATCACTTGTACAAGTGGCTCACAATACAATACCCTGTACTATATAACGATGACTGAGGTGGTGGTGGTGGCAGCAGTGGTGGTGGCAGCAGTGGCGGCGACAGTCTTGGAAGGCAGAAGTCTATCACTGCAACCCCACCGCAATTGAGATGGCCCCAAACCACAGCTCCCTAACCATCTTTCCTTCCACAATTGAAGTAGAGTATGATTTTTAACTTAAATGGCTTAGCGATGCTCAAGAATTACTGACAGGAAATTTTGATGTGTCCAATTACTGGTGCTCTGAACTATCATTTGTAGTACAAGAACATCAAAACTTGTATGAACTTCACTGTATTTCATGGTTACACAGATGAAAAACTACAAAATTGAGTTCATTTGGTAGACATTTTCTTTTCTTTTCATCTTTAGGCAGCTTGTCATACAACAGATTTTACAAGAACAGAAATGAACGGATAATCATTGCTACATAAGAGTTATGTTTTTTGCCTAGTGAGTTACTCTTAAACATCAACACTTTTGGTGATGAAAATGTGAGAGTTTAATCAAATGTTTGAAACACTTAACATCTGAAAAAATTTAATATTGCTATAATATTGCTAAATATTTAAATAGGTTTTGCATCGGCTTATTTGCCTTAATATCTGGTCTATACATAGACATAGGAAAAGCATGAATCGTTATGTTTCTGACTAGTAATAATTAGATATTTATTTGCATGCTAAGCTTATAGGAAATGAGATAAAAATAGTCTTCTGTTCCAGTTATTCTCAGTATATATTTATTTGTAATCATTTAATTTTGAGGTGAAAAAAACTCTCCAGCATTCCACTATCAACATACACACTCATATATATCTTGATCTGTTTTGCACCAAATAGCATCCAACATTATCCCTGATTCTGTTAATGTCCTATATGCTAACAAAATGTATGAATAGCTGTAAAATTCCTGTTCTCCTCTCTGTTCTCTTTTCTTCCTTTCTTCCCTCCTGTTTTCATGGTGTTATTGTTGTTCTCTTTCTTCTTAGCCTCCTGTTCTGTTTGGCTAGAACTCATCAATTTTCATCTGTCTTCCATCACGCACAGTTCAAAAGTCAACATTCCTAATGGCTAACTACTAACCAATTTCAAGGAATTTATCTGCTTAGCAGAACATTATTAGACAGGCAAATACAAATTATTGTCTCTCTTTATTCATTAAATCTATGCTATTTTAACAATACAGAGATTGATAACATAGTAAAATTTTAGTTCTTCCTGACTGAGTGATGGCAAAAATAATTTTTAATTTTCAAATCATTTTCTTTTAAGTGTGTTGCACTTAATGAACCATTCTGGTGCTGGTGATCATATCACTTTTTGTTGAATTCTGTAACTACTGAACTTCTAATAAACCTGCCAATTAGATATTTACATATTCTATGGTTAGAAAAACTAGTTTTCTTTTCCTTGATAAGTGTATGGTAATGATTATCACAAACTCAGAAGCCAGGACAGGATACAATCTCTGAGTAAAAGAAAAGCTTGATTTTAAACAAGTGGTTTGTGCTTTACGAAATACAAAACTGTTTCCATGCTGTTAAATATCTGAACTATTGTCTTTAAGCATAGTTATCATTTGTACCATTTCTTTATCAAATTGAAAATCTTAGGAAAGACATAATGCTAAATCTGTTCAGAGGTTAGATTTCCATTTTGAAATTCCACTTTATATGTTCTTGCAGTTGATATTTTCATGATACAATGTTTTTAATTTTTTTTGTTTTGAATTTTCTTCTTATATGTATGTTTAGTTGTGTATATATGTGTCAACTCTTTCTAATTTTTCTTTCTTTAATATTATTCAGGAAGCATCAGGCCGTGTGCTGGATAAATGGACCATTGCCACCCGTGAAGAGGAGCACATTATTCTGCAACAGTTTCTTCGGTTTGGAGAGACCAAGTCAATTGCTCAGGAAATCATTCTTCAGGATACTAAAGAGAAGCAGGAGCTCTATGTCAAGCAGACTTCTCGGGCAGAGTCTGAAATCAAGAAATTCATTGAACGCAGCAATCTGAGCATGCAAAGTTACATGCGCCCATATGAGTCACGGCACCTGTTCTCCAATCGTATGCCATTTGTATCTCACAGTAACCGCCTTGTAGCACCGACTGCAATGCCGTACACTGCCACGACACCCCCACGAGACCTGCGCCCCACGAGCATACCCCCTGTTCCAGTACCTACATCGAGCCCCGTTACTTCGTCCCCATTGGGCCGGCTGCAGACCATGCTACCAATTGATTTTCGAAGAGAACACATAAGTCCGGCTGTCAGTCCAGGTCTGTCAGAAAAACGTGCCTCTGTGCCACAACCAACACAGCAACCACCTCCCCCACCACCACCACCCTCCATTGGTGGAGACAGTCCAAAAAATTTGAGCACCACACCAACACCAACACCCACCAGTCCACCCCAGTTCCAGTCAATGAAACCTCATGAAGGGGGCGAAAACTCAACGAGCACAAACATCCAAAACATCACCCCACCCATTGTTCCTCCAGATGACCCTCCAATGGACGCAATAAACTACTCCACAAAAGACTGTGAAGAAACAGCTCTGTCTGTGTATGCAGATCGCAAAGTAAAACACCTGCGAAAGTCAGCCAACCCCATCAAGCGTCAATGGACTCCCTCGGCGTCATTTGGAAGTACCTTGATTGCACCCAATGGTAAAAAGCGTGTTCTCTGCACAGCTTGCAATAAAACTTTCTGTGATAAAGGTGCTCTAAAAATTCATTACAGTGCAGTGCATCTGAAAGAGATGCACAAATGTACAGTTGAAGGCTGCAGCATGATGTTCAGTTCTCGTCGCAGTCGTAATCGCCACAGTGCCAATCCTAACCCTAAACTCCATATGCCTCAAAAACGCAAACTCCCCGAAGGAGCTACTCTAGTCAGTGATTCAAAACCATCCTCTAGACTTATCAATTCTCCCCCTACTATGGTAGTGACCTCGTCTTTTCTATCGAGGACAGTGATTCCATCGCTAGATTCAAATGTCCTGAACAGAAGTGACCAATCGTGCTTTGTAGATGTTGGCAACAATCTTCCATACATGTCTTCTCCGGAGAAAAAAATTAAGATCGAAAGTAAGGAAGAAGAAGGCTTGAGTGAAGAAGCAATCGATATGAAGTCACGTGATGACATATTGAAGCCGGATGTCAGCAGCACCCAACGCGGCTTCAACCGAAGGAAAAGCTTGATCCCCACCCGTTGTGCCCAGATGGAGGAGACTTATAATATGAGTGATGAGAATTCTGTCTCTGATGAGAAAGATGCTTCTACTAAGCAAAGCAGGAAACACATGAACAATGCTGATAAGGAAAACCCTACCTCGAACTCAGCTGTGGATGAAGAAATTGATGACAAAATTGCAATAAAAAGGGAACTTCCGGATGGTTCTACTATTCGAGAAATGTCCGAGAAGAGCCTGATTGCCAAGGGGTATGAGGCAGTGAACCTGACAAGTCACAGTAGCGTTATCTGTGATACAAACTGCAGTCCCAAACTAGAGGCACGTAAAGAAGCTTGCCACTTCCCCAGGATTGCTTCCCTCTTGGCTAACAACAATAACTCTTCATCAGATCCTGTTGACCTCTCACAGGATGCTTGTGAACGAAGCCCCTCAAATCTATCCTCTCTGAACCTGAGTCCAAGTTCTGATCATGAATCTAATGCTTCCCAGGCTTCAACTGATGTGGAGGGTCACTTGGCTGCCAGGGCTAATGGAAGTTGCTCTCCGGACGATTCAAATTCAAACAGCGTCGATGTCCCCCTTGACAAAGACAACCCTCGCAAGTGTACTGTGTGCGGGAAAGTGTTACAGAACCAATTTGGACTGAAAATTCACTACCAGAATGTTCATTTGAAACTGATGCACACATGCACCGTCGATGGCTGTAATGCTGCGTTTCCTTCGAAACGCAGTCGGGACCGACACAGCACCAACTTAAATTTACACCGCAGACTCCTCTCCACATCTGATATGGACCAGTTCCCAGATGATGAGGAAATAGAAGATGTGGATGAGCTGGACGAAGATGACATTGATGATGACGATGATGATGATGAAGAAGGTGACGAAATGGGCACAGGTGGCAAAGAAAAGAAAGAATCTGATAACCGCATTAACCAAAAGTATGAGTCGGCTCGTATTTATGATGAAAACAGCAATGCCAAATTGGATGAGGAAAATAAGCAAAGCACCATCATAAATCCTAAACGTAATTCTAATGGACCATCAACCACAACTTCCACAGCCTCAGTAGGGAGTCACTCCAATGACAGCTTTGTTGATAGAGAAATCAACAGCAAGAGTCGAGGCGAGGAAAACTGCCACCCTACTCGAAATGGTGAAGACGAGAGTGGAGCTGATGACGATGACGGTGATGACGACGATGATGACGATGGGGGCGATCACCTGCAAGACGAGGATCTTGACAACGAACTGAACACTGCAGTCAGTTGCCACGTATGCCAGCAGAGGTTCCGCGACAACCTTGCTCTCAAGGAACACTTTGAAACCCTACATCCCAAAGAAATGTATCACTGTACAGTTTCAGGATGCGATAAGATTTTCTCAACCCGCAAAAGCCGAAACAGGCACACACAAAACCATAACCTTCATCGTCATTTATCGTCCACGAAAACAAACGGCTTGTCCTGACAGTCTGTTGCAGACATAGTCCTTGTAAAGGAACCATGATACCTCACAGAAGAATGCAGTGTTTTAAGTTCTGTCCTTATTATTATTATTATTATTATTATTATTATTATTATATAGCAAAAACAACAATTGCAAGTACAACCATCTTTAATATTCAACATTGATTTATAATGGACATTAACATAGAATGTAGCTATCACCAAATATAATTTATTTATTGCTGTCTCCAGTATTCTCAGAAGTACATGAATTTTTTTAGTACACAATATTTACAAATAGCAACAACAAAAATATTGAAAGAAACATTTTTATAAATTTTTACTTTTTCTTTATTTTCAGTTTTTCTTTGGTTTTAATTTGCTTTTTTTTTTTTTAATTCTTTTCTCTATTTTTTAAAACTTTTTTCTTTCTAGTTGTTTCTGCTCAGGTATCAGTTGTTATGTTTGTATTGTCTGCTAATAGATTTCTTTTTTTACTCTATGCATATCATTTGATATTTATATAATGGTTCATTAAGAATCAGAGAGTCATAATATTAAATGGCAGGTATGCTGTCATCAAGGCTTTCTTCAGTTTTTGTGTCATTTAGATCTCATTGACATTTGTCAAACAAATCAAATGGTTTGCTGTTTTGTTCAGTAGCCATAACACTATTCCGTCCTAACAAAGATAAGGACATAACTTTGCAGTGAAGTCATTTCATACAGCATGGTCAGTTTTCTGCAAATTGCTCATTCTCTTTCTCCCTCCCTCTCTCTCTCTCTCGCACACACATGCACATAATAGTATTAACCCATAAATGCAGCGATTCTTGTTCTCTTTTCAAACTTTCAGATGAAACATTAGGAATATTCTTTCATTCCCAGGTTTCTCTTCTGATTATTTTTCATTTTTCTTCAATTCAACTTCTCCTTTTCAATGAACAGTAACAACAATATTTCAGAATAGTATCATTTATATTTCCTCAAGAGATCTTGAAATAATTTTTGGTATTTATTATGAATTTTGACACCAAATTTTCTTTGTAAACTTACATTCTCCTATTCAGAGTTCCGACTCTCAGACTGTTTCGCAGGGATTTGCATAAAGGTTATGCAAACTTGGAAAGGAATCCTATTGCTTTGTATAGACACATACAGTGTGGGTGCACTATATTCAGTATTTGTCTACTTAGCTCCCTTTCTTATGCTGAGTCCTTTTTCTCTTGGTACAGATTCAATTTATACAGTGTCCATTATTTTATATCAAGAGAGTCAATACCCATTTCACTTCAATATCTATTCTTCAGTATTGGTGTGCCTTCTTCCTTTTCCACTGTATAGCTGCAGTAGGGCACAGATACTTGGGTATTTAGTTGCTTTAAATTGGACAATGTTCATATCTAAAAGTAAAATTTGTTACTCAGTATATCTGCAGTTGAGTACCATTCATTCTGTATAGTTGCAATAAAAGTTCATGTTATTTTTAAGGTTTAATTAAATATTTTCTATAAGATACAATAATTCTCTCTAATTCTCTCATTAGAGATAACTATTTGAAACCTGTTTTACCAAGTTGACATTATCCTTATGTTTTAAAATATATGTAGCTCTCAAGTTAAATCATTATCTTAATAAATTTTCTCTTTTACAAATTCTGATAATGAAATAAGATTTTAAGTCAGACTATTTTTCTTAGGCACCATTTCTCCCTCATCATTTTTCCTACTAATCTTTTTGAGCAACCAAATCTCATTGTATATATTCATGTAATCAATCTCCAGGTTTTTAACAAAGAATCCATAGAAACAGAATATTTTGTTGCTACTTTTACTTGGTTCCTTTGCCTCAAGTCTTTTTAACCTAACATTTTAGCATTTTTATTTTTGAAATTGTTTTTATTCCAGTAATTTAAACTCGCATTTTCCTGACATTTGGAGATTGATTCATTAATTTATTTGCTAAGGTTTTATTTATTTGCTCATCACTTTTTGCTTCCTTTTCATCCCCTTTGTCTTTTTGGGCATTTCTTAAAAAAAATATAATTAAAAGGTGATTTAAAAATAACCATTTCACCATAGTCCTAATACCAGAAACCTTCTCACCACCAACTTTCACCATGCATTTTTATTATCATCCAATTTTCAAAACAAAAATATTTAAAAAAAAAAAAAAATAATTTCTGTGAAAGTTGCCATAAATTTGTCTTAAAAAGTGAAAATAGGTGTCAGCATGCACCAAAACAGGACAAAATTTTAACCCTAACATTAAGATATTAACAGCCTTACTTGATAAAATTAAGAAGACGGCTAAATTTTTTTAAATAATTTTCTTCATGGCTATAGCTCAGTGGTTAGAACACAAAACAAGAAATTATCATGTAAAATTTTATATCTCTTACTAAATTGATAAATATTGATATTTTGAAATCAGATCATAAAATAGATCTGCACTCTAGTAACCAGTTTTGTAAAATTATTAATACGAAAAATAGCAATAAATTGAAATACCTATCTATACAGATTATTTTGTATATTATTTCAGTCTGTTATTCTTGAAATGAAATAGTATGTATATATATATATATATATATATATATATATATCCACTCACTATATTTAGCTTAGTCTATCTGATGAAATTCTACTTAGCTCCACTACATCTTTCTATTTGGGTATGTAATATTGATATTGAAATTACTTTTAGCCTGGAAATCAAAGTAAAACCTCACTGCTCCCATTCATATTGTTTGATACAACATCAATATTTGGCTCTTTTACTGCTCAAATATGCTATCGGCCAATAGCAGCAATACTTGAGTATAAACATTCATCAGAATTTACCTCCATTTTTCTTCAACACAAAATAAATCAGTGCATATATCTCTGTTTCTTGGTGGAGGCTAAAAACAGTTAATTTTGGTAAATTTCTCTTTCTTCATTTTTATTTTATTTTGTAAGCAGATTGTGATTTTGAGATAAAGATAACATGTGTCTAGTTTTTGTGTTTTGTAGATTTCATGTCACTTGGTGACTCAGATTGTTCAATAATTTAGCTGATTTGGAATTCAGTTTTACAGCAGTCTTTCTTTTTGTTCAGTGGGCTGGGCCATCTACCTGGCCAGTTTGTGTGAATGGTTGGCAGAACTATTGTTGAAAGATGTAGCAAAAAAAGATGAATGTTACTAAGAGCTACAAGTGATAGGAAGTTGTGGAGAGCCATTATCACCCATGTCCTAAAGGGACACAGCACATAGAAGAAGAATTCTCCTTGTCAGTCTAGTTGCTTTTTCCATCTATTTCAGAAATAAAAATATTTTCAAATGAATTATTTTCACTGAGAAAGAATTTTCCTAAAATGCTGTAGTTTTTTCCTTTATCTTTGGTCTGTTCATTTTGGGATGTTGTGCTTGGATAAATTGGGCCTCACTGATTTGAACCTGGTTATTGTTCTGAATGAAACCATGAGAGCTCCCAAACCATCAGATTTCAAATCAGAGAGTTCAAAGGGTATGTGTGTATAAGAGAGAGAGAGTTATTTCTGAATCATGTTTATAAAATTATAGATTTAAATCTAAGTCCAAGAGTGGCCGTGTAAATCTTTATAAGTCTTTCATGTTTGATCCATGAGTATCTATCATATTTACAGATCAAAAAATCACTGTTTTTGCAGTCTAAAAAATTTGAATAATTTTGGTTTTTAAGGGTAGTGTCTTTCTGATCAGACATTGAAGTGAAAATCCTCAAGAAAAAAAAAAAATTTTCATCCCAAGGAAAATAATGAGTAGGTGGGAACAGGATTTTCTTTTTCTTATTTTATTATAAATTTCAGTATATATTTTGAATCATTGTGAAAATTGATTCTGATGATAATTATTATTAATTTCAAAGTTCTTTATTTATATATTTGAGTTTGAAAATGTCTTATTGAGAGCAGAGCATAAAATGCAACACTGGTGATATTTTTATATCATACTCAGCCAAATATAGTTCTCTTATAATTTTCTCAAAGATTTTGGCCAAAGTGCAGAAATATGGAATTTATACAATAATTTTTCAACTTCATACTGGAGGCACCAGGAACTAGAGAACTTTTTGCTTTAATATTTAAAGTTATGCATCTAATGCTTTCAGTTGGCTAATAATTTACCAAATTGATTTTTATTATTTCAATTCATATTAATATCATTTAAAAGATAATAAATCCCACCAACCTTTTACATCAAACTTTCTCTTTTTTTTTTTTACATTTCTTATTTCCTTTGATGTGTGTGATTTTAGTTGTCCTAAACTCCTCCACAGACCTGAAGGCAGCGTTCTTGCTTGTACTGTTCATCATAAAAGGTGACCAACAATTTTGCTTTGCTTTTTATTAGTTATCATTTCTGTTTCCTTTGTTCTGCATTGCATTCCAAGCTTGTTAATACAACTTTGTTCATTTGTGTCAATTTGGTAACCTGATAGATAGCAAAGAATCATCACAAATGAACACAAAGATATAGGTTTACGTTTTTATTCTCTAATGATGACAGTGATCATTCCAATATGATGATTGTCTATGAACTGAACTAGTCTACTTGCCATTCACTGACCACTGCATTATTTCAGGAAGATAATGGATAACTCTGTTAGTTATTAACAATTATAATAATTATTTTTCACTATTTCTAGATTTTAAGGTAACAGATTGTTCTAGTTATCTACAGGTTTTTTCTTTCTTTCAAAACAAAATCAAAAACAATTGAATAAGTCACAATGGAAATTATATAACCTCACCCATCCTGTATCAGATATTGAATAGTGTTTCCCATACTTTCTAGTATAGTGCTCTTACCACTGAGCTATTCCTTCAAGTTACTAATTCTAATAGCAGTATTAATTGTAAAGTGTAAAAGTAATAAATCATTATTATGGTGCTAATAATATAATTAAAATCATTGTGTGTGCTTTAGAGATGCAGAAAGCAGTTTTTCTATATCAAGCTATTTCCCATTTTATTTGTTTCATAATTCTTAAGGTCACATGTAAAATAATTTTTTTTATTGTATTTATTTTTCTTTAAATTCCTATCATGTTATTTTTTTTTAATTTCATGATCAGTTTCATTGTATTTATGAATATCTTCATTTGTCTGTAAATTATGTTTCACATTTAGTAATTTATCTTTCATTTGTCAGATTAACAGAGCCAATCAAAGTTAAGATCTTGGACAAGTTTCTTTATATCAGATATATAAACCAAAGCCTGTTCAGTTGAAACACTTAAATTTAAAAAAAAAAATCTGGAAAATTTACAGATCTTCCTATTTTAATAATAACAGTATGCTAATGTTTTTTTGTTTGATTTTAATATGCACTCTGTGTCTTCAATTTACTGCTATTACTTGAAGATGATTATTATTGGGTTATGACTTATTCCAAAAAGATGTTGCTGATTTTAGAATGCATGTTAGATGATGCAATTAACTCACAATACTCTGTGTACATTAAAAACATTTTCTAGTTATTCATATGACAGTCTGGGGAAGATTTTTACTTACTTTTTTTTACTTTTTATTTGAACTAAATTTGGACATAGGTGTAATCTTTCTTGTCCTTTAAGCATTTTCAGTCAGTGCCATAATTGTAAAATTCATAATATTGTTAATGACAAAACACTGATGGATTTTGATTTCTAAATACCAAGTATGCTAAATACTTTATGAGCAAATTCTTCCTTTTCTTTATGAAAATCTTTTTTAAAAGTTGAAATAAATCAATATGGATTAAGATTCATTTCAGCATTTTCCATGTATGACGTATTTTCCATGTATGTATTTTCTATATTTTAGACGGGTCACAAAAGATGTTAAGACAAAAAAAATGCTTATTTTCAGATCTTTTAAAAACTAGTATGTACTTAGGTGTTCATTGTATGTTTAAGGATTTATATCTTCATAGCTACCAAACAGATTCATATAATTTTGTTTGATGTTAAATTATGTGCAGCTAAGAAAATGTCACCAGCAAATCTTGAATTTCATAACTTATTTCTTTACAATACAGCACTAGGAATTGTTTTAATATTTATATAGAATTTATTATTGAAATATTAAAATAATAGACATTATGTAAGAAATAATTACTAACTGATAAATTTGGATTATATTCTCTACTTTTGCATATTATGGTCTGTTGAAACATTTTTAGCCAATGAAGTGATCTGACAAAAATTTGATGAATCTTTATTTAACTTTGATCCATTATTTATTTGAATAGCTGATAGCCCATAAATCATTCTCATTATCAAATTTTCATCTTAGGTTTTCATTCATAACTATTCAGTTTAATATCTGTATTTTTTCAGTCATGCTTTTTGTAATCATTTCATGGGTTTTATTTAAAATGCCTTTCTCTCTTGTCAAAGAAATATTTATTTACTTTTTCTCACTGCAGCCATGGTGGCATCTCAAAAATAAAAGAAACCTTTATTATTTCAAGTTAACAATTATCTGTACAAATCCTTTAATTTTTGTTAATCCTTTCATTTAGTAAGGGATGCATATGTAGATATATATCTTCAAATTATGACAGTGATTTATTTTTCTTTTCTTTTTTATCATCATTATTTAATTTTGTTCTGAGTCTGTGGAACATTGTCTCTAGAAAATAAAATTAGATGAGAAGTGTTTTCCACTGTATATCAGTATTTAAGAAATTTTCCTTTACTTTTATCTTTTGCATTTTTATTTCTCTTTATTTTTTAATTCTTTTTTTTTTTTTTTTTTTTTTAATATTTTATTTTATTGGGGCAAAAGCTTCCCAAATAGTTTTACATGACTAGAAATCTAGCCAAGTAAAACTTTGTCATAGCCGGGTGCTGTAGAGCAATGCTTTTCCCTCTCAGCAATTTTATGTGCAATATGAATGTCAGTCTTTGACATTACTGTTTTTACTTTGAATTTTTAATTTTATTTTAAAATAAAATAAAAAAAAAAACAAAACTTTTTTTCTTTTTTTTAGTATAATTTGCTAAATTGCTGACAATGAATCAAAAATAAAAATTCATGTACTTCTGATGTTTTTATTATTTTCTCTCTCTCTCTATTTATTTTTATTTTTAAAAAAACACATGTATTAAGACAGTTTTTAAGAATTCTTTTTCTTTATGTTTTCCCTTCTATGATCGCAATGTATATTGTTGGGATTTTTTCACGTTGTGAATCGAGTCATATCTCTTTAATTTATTTTTATTTATTTTTATTTATCTTGCCTTAGGTGAAAAGATCTCAACACTTTGTTTTATAAACCCAGTTTGCATAATGTGATGCCATAAAAAGATAAAAATACAGTGTGTGTGTGTATGGTAGCAGTGTGGATTTTTTTGCTATGTAACATGTTGATGAGTCGGACAATATTAGGCTCCAAATGCTAATGAACATTTTTGAGGTGTTTGAACCACTAGCACTGTGATGTGTTAGCTGCTTCAGAAGAAAGGAATCCAAGAAAATCAAAGACAAATTGTAATAGCCATTGCTGGCATCATAAAACATGATACTAATGCTTGGCAATGGGATTTTTTTCCTTAAACAAAAAGGTGCACAGGTCCTTTCATTCTGATTTTTGTTATGTCGAAAAAGAAAAAAAAAATCAAAAATACAAAAGGACAAACTCATTTTTTTGCCACAATAAAAGAAAAAAAAACTTTCTTTTGTTTCCATGCACAGAAACAAAATTTCTTTCAACAAAAAATCTCAAAACATTTTTTTTAATGTGACCACCTCCCATATGTTGAAAAGACTGAAAATTAAAATAAAAAATTTATATACAAAATATTGCCCCAAAATTTTTCAAGGCAAAACTGCAGCAAAATAAAATTAAAAAAAAAAAAAAAAAAATGACAAGAAACTGATTTGGAACTCACCCAAGCAGTGTCTAGAGAGAAGTTTTAATACCTCACCATTTGTCTGTTTTGAAATTGTGAGCATGCTGACACAGCGTATTTGTTATTCTACAACAGTCTTATGACAGCCATCATGTCATAGCTTTCTCCATGTGTTGTTGCTGGGGTTATTTAGGGGGCACACACTGGCCAAATGGTTGATGTTTGCTCTCTAATTTGATCTTGTAGTTGACCAAAATATTAATTAACTGATCACAAAATTCATGTTCATGTCATTTTATTGCAATCGTTGTGTTTTTAAATCTTTCTTTTTATATCAGTTTTTATTTATTATTTAAAAAAAAAAACAAAGATTTTTTTTTTTTTTTTTTTTTGCTTTTTCCTAATTCACTTTCTTAATTATTTATTTAATATCATTACTTATTGGCTTTTTCCTGTTTTAATTATTTTTTTTGTGGTGTCTAGACTTAGATGAAAGTTTGGTGTGTTATCGCTAAACATATTTGATGGCACTTGTGCTGTGCTGTCAGAGTGAATTTTTTACCGTATTTTTAGGAACCTTTCTGAGAATATTTTTCTTGGGTTTATGATGAATTTTATGAATCATGATTATTAAAATATTATTATTATTATTATTATTTTTGTAGCATAGAAGGTGTATTGAGATGCCAGATGCACAAAATTATTTTTTAAAAATCCCAATATTTATAGCTTTTTTATTAGCAGGGTCCATGCAATATTAAAATAAAATATTTTTAAGAGCCACTCAAAAAAACAAACAGATTTTGTTGATTTGTCATCCATTTAACAACAATTTGCATGTTAAACACTAAGTTCAGAGTACATTTTAAACCATAAGGCTACATTTAAAAAAAAAAAACTAAAAAAAATAATGTATACCTATACATAAAATTTGGAAAATTTAATTTTTTTTTTTTGCTATAATTAAAAAAGAAAATGAAGTGTATTATTTAAGACTAGGAGGTGACCGATATTTTGCTTTCCAGATGGTAGTAGGGGCCAGTTACAGATGCATTTCCATAGTTTTTTTGTTTTTTTTTCTGTTTTTTCTTTTTTCAATTTTTTTCTTTCTTCTCCTTGAGAATCATTTGATGACAGATAATTTTTTTCTCTCTCTCATATGGCAAGCACTTGGCCTTGCATGTGTTCAGTCCTCCTAACATTTAGGGTGTGATATTTTTGGGGTATGCTAGCCTTGAATTGCTGCATGCTGTGTGTAATATAATGCTGTATAACGTATTTAATCAATGGTCATTCTTGCTTGACCAAAAAAAAAAAAAATCTGGTGTGAGTAGCTACTAAGAGACCATACCAGCCAGGACATCAATAAATTGGCATGGGGGTATGCAGGGGCTGGGGCAGGGGAATTCAACTACAACAACAACATAATGATTATAAAAGAAAAAATAAAGTATTTGAAAAAAATTGTACAAAGAACTTTTTATATTGTCTAATTTTTTTTGTTTTGTTTTTCCCCCCTTAAATATTTGACTAGAGGACAAAGAATGACTGTGCACCTCTGAATAAAATAACACAACCCCTCCCCATCCATACAAAAAGAACCTGAAAAGATAGAATTAATAAAAATGGTACAATTGGCTTAGAGTTCTGTTTTCATATTCTGTCCCACTTATTAGACTATGCACTTGTGCATGACTTCCATTGTGTTGCACTGCGGAACATGCAACCTTTAAATATACCTACATGTATATGCACTTACTTGTATCACTGTTGCAGGAGTTACTGTGATAGGGTAAAAAGAAAAAGCCACTGAACCTTTTTTTTTTTTTTTTTGAGTAATCCCTCTCTCGTTTCTCCTCCTGACCCCTTCACTTATTTTTTTCTCCTGCTGGGCAGGGGTGACAGACAAGATGGGAGCCCTAGGAGAAGAGAATGCGCTTCTACATCAGACCTTTGTAAAGTTTACCAAACCTGGCTTTCTACCTGTATTATTATTATTATTATTATTATTATCATTATTAGATTATTATTATGATTCTATAATGCTTTATTATTGTCATAGTTTACCATGAAACAAATACATACCCCCCTTCAGCCATAAATTTTGCAAGCAAAATTGTTCCATTCTTTTTATTATTAATAATAATAATCTCCCCCTCCTCCTCCTCCTCCGTTGCTGCACTTATAGCATTATGCGCACAAGACACAGTTACAAACTCTTTCAACATCTTCAAAACATGTAAATAGATTCATGTACAAATGATTTAAAGATACATCGATAGGACTTTTTTATTCATGACAAATACATACTTTCTCAGTAATTCTGAAAACAAGAAGCCCATCATTGTTCTCTAGTTTCCTTGTATAAAATTAAAAAAAAACAAAAAAAAACAAAAAAAAAACTTTTTGCTAGTGTTAAGAAAACAAGCTAAAAAAATGAAAGACACCATCATCATTATTATTATGATCATCATTCTCATCATCATCATCATCATCAATAATACTAGTCTTGTAAAAGTTATTTTAACTAAGCATGGCAATACTGTGACTAAAATGTCCTCCCCTCAAAAAAGAATTAAAATTAAAAAAAACAATGTTTTACTGCATTTTTTAAATTTTTTTATTTATTTAATTTTTTTATGGCAGGACCCAGGTCATGAGATCTTTTTGACAAAGAAGGTATCAGTTGAGATGGTTAGCACTTCCTCTGACTTTCACTTATTTTCTTTTATGTATTCCTATTTAATACTTTCAGCCTTCAACTCCCTCATCCCAAACTCTAAATTTTGACAGGAAAGTGATTTATATGAATCTGAAACCAGATTCTTACTCGAGTCATACAGTACTAAACCACTGAATCCTATTTTTGGATTGATATTTTTATTATTGATGTTATTAGTCTATTTCTCTTTGATATCCATGGTCTTTATGCTTAGCATTAAAAAGAACAGGCATAAAATAAAAAAGCCAATTTGAACTTTAAGAGACTGTGTTCCAATTATTGTCACAGCAGAAACAATGTGAAATGTATGCATAATAATAACTCAAAACCATTACAATTCCTGTTCTTCTTGAAGAAAGCATTTAATTTTTTTTAACATTTAAAATATTTATCTACAACACTACACAGTTTATTGAAAGTTCATTAAATGATGGCTCACGTGCAAAAACCTATACGAGTGGCAAAATTTGAGGTTTTAGTTTGTTTTTTGTTTTTTTTCAAATAAAACTTACATGGACTGTGGCTTATTAAAAGAATTGTTCTTTAAACTGCTGTCTTAAAAACAAGCATTTCACTCAAGTTTTTATCCACAATGGCAATGGCAGTTTTGTCTGATAGAATTTGCAGCACTTTAATACTTAAGACCATTGAACAATACCAGTACAAACACTTGTTGGTCCACTATCCTATATCTAAAAAAAAAACAAACATACCTCTACTTTCAGTTCATGAAGGTCAGGTTTACTCTTTAAAGTCATTAGTAGTAAGTAGTATTTATATCTAAGTAACTTAAGAAAGAATTATTGCAACTTATTTAAATATTGCATTCACTTAACAGTCTTACAAGTTTACTGATCACAGAATACTCCTTTAGTTACCTTTTTTTTTTATTATCTGTGTGAAATTAGACAAATGTTTACTTTTCTGATCCATGGTGTGTTCTTATCTATAGTTTGACTGTTTCAGCCAATAAGTGACACACAGGAAAAGAGATTTCTCTTGCATGTAAAACCTATTTTAAAATGTAATGATTTTTAAGTGAACCCAACACGTAAAACCTCACTAAGAACCAAGAAAATCTTTATATAATAGTCACAATTCAGAAAGTTACTTCCCACCAATAACAAGGTTAATATTCTGAGTTGGTTTTTAGTCATGCAAGTGTTATTTCACATATTAAGATGGCTAACACTTGTTTCTTTTTCACGTGTCAAACTTCACCAATAAGGCCACACCTTAGAGCCATATATTCAAAAAAACAAAGAAACATTTCATTTTTGACTGACATATATTTAAGATTCAAGTGAGAAACATTTATTCCAATCTGAGAAGGCAGGAGCTTGGAGATATTTTCTTTCCACTTTCATTTGTATTTTCTTTCATATTGAAATGCTGTTGTGATACAGTCTGGCTTAAATCCTAGTTTGTTTCCATCTGTACCAGATGTGTTAATGACTTTTGCTTCTTTTGAAGTGTCTTCCCAATGACTGCTAACATACAGCTTACTATCTGATTATCTGCTGAATATTATATATCTTTCAATCAGCTTGTCATACATACATGTGCATATATGTTTTCTTGCACTCTCTCTATTATTAATGTTAAGTGCTTCTACTATTGTTGCTCTGATGACTTTATATTAATAGTCACTAATAGTTTATAATTCCTACCATTGATTGCTTACAAAAGTATTCATTTTTCTTTTTTAAACAGGTTTTTTTTTTCTTTTCACACTATGTATGACTTGGTAAGGATCCCTGTCAAAAATATCTTTCCTCATTTCTGATTTTGTTTAGGAAATTTCTAATGCAATAATAATTATTTTATAGAACATTAGGGTTTAACTTTGACCCATTGTATGTTTGAGACTTAAAACATTTTCTTTTCCTTTAATCTAATTCCTCTGCTCCTTCAACAGTAAAGCTGCCAGATGTCATGTTTTATTGGCCCATTTTACAGACACCGTTGTTGAGAATGTGTCTATCAAGAGAAAGAGGGGAGAAAATAAAATCAGTTATAAGCACTTTACAATATTTTTTTTTAATTGTATAAAAACTGCAAATATTTCTATAGATATTAACATTGCTGGGACTGTTTGCACTTAAGCTTAAGAAAGCCATAATATGAAACATAGTACCCTATTGAGTTGATAGCCCATTAGTCATTTTACACTATTTTTAAGCTCGTCATTTCCTGATATAATTTATTTGTTAAATTTTTTATAAGCGTTTTTTAATAATTTTTTTTGGCTTTGCCAATAACTTGCCTTCCAGTTGCCATTTATCATATAAGCAATAATAATAATAATAATTTCAAACTTTAACGATGATAAACATGAATATACATCATTAAAGGAAAGAAACTCTAAAAACAACCAAATTTGAACTGTTATGAACATCTACTGGCATTTCATTTGGATATAAATCTTAGCCACCCAAAATTAAACCTTTTTGTACTACCATATATATATATATATATATATATATGTGTGAGGAAAGAGGAACAGTGTGTTTGATCATTTCTTTCTCAACCCTGCCCCATGATAACTTGTTTCTGCTACCAGCTTCATCATCACAACAGGCAGCAGTTAAAAGGATGAGGATGATGACAGGTGTGTTTTTCTTTCTTCCTTTTTATGACTGGCTATTTCTGTGCAAGGACCATTTCTGTGTTGTTGTAGCTGGCAATAGATCTGACCACAACAACCATGACAGTTTCTGTCTTTAAATTTTTTTCTTCATACACACAGTCATTAGATCTTATTTTCTCTCTCCTCATCTATTCTTATTTCCTCCACCGCATGTACATGAAGTGTGTGTGTGCGCATATATATATATATATATATATATATATATAATATATATTGTGTTTGTGTGTAAATCTCCATGCTTGTAGGCGTGTAAACATATATGTATGTGTACCTCTCACCTACATCAGTCTGTCTAAAAAGAGAACTACATATCTTAGTTTCTGAATAATGATCATATTTTGAACGGTATCTATTGTTGATTACTACGTATGTGTACATACTATATATATAGATATCTGTACAGAAAATAAGGCAAACATTATTGAATGCTGTATGAAATACAGTATGCACATTGGAAATTAAATTTTGATGTGTTGTTTTCTTTTTAGATTTTTTCACACAGATCTACTTAAAAGAAAATGAAAAGAAACAGAAGTGAACATTTGGTTGCAATGTCTTAAGTGTATGTATATACATATGTTTGAGAGAGAGAGAATGTGTGTGTGTTTATATATGGCAACAAAACAATAGCTGGATTTTAGTGGACTCTAAACCCCACTTTTTTATTATTTGGTTTAATTTGATTTTTTTCTTTTTCCAATTCAGTAGACTGCTGAAATCATTACCACTTGGACTCAAGCAATAGTGTTCTTTTCTTTTTTTTTTTATAATATTTGTTTTAGTCTCTCTTCATCCAGAGCATATCCAACTGGATTCAAAGCTACCAATAAATTTGTCACTTGCTAAAACTGATCAGTATTTATATATCTGCTTGATCAACTTTCCTCTATTGTGAAGGCCTTCTTTGAAATAATAATGTATTACTTTGAAAGATGAATTTTTGACATTTTAAGTGATTTTTTTTATTTCTTTGTTTTAAATTAACTTAAAAGGTTCATCTTTGTTTCTCACATACTTATTGTCTCACTTCATCCTGTGTGCTCTGTTGTCACAGATCTGAATTGTTGGCAATGGATTAAGTCACTCTAAAATACTGTCTAATAAAAGACAAAATACAGTGTGATAAATTTAAAAAAAAAATAGTATGTTGAATCTGGATATTCAGGTATTAACTTTACCAGCTCATCTGATGCGGATAAGCAAAGATGAAACTAATTCCCAGTGTAATCTCTAGTAAAGTTGGTTCCATTTAAAGGACCATATCACTCTAAGTTGACAAACTGTTAACCCCACAATCCGGGAAGATTCAACTTAGCATTTTAACTATATGAATTTTTTCTATTCATTTTAACACCTACTTGATAAATTTGTTTTCTTTTTCTTAATCATTCTTCCACTTCCATTCCTTTGCAATCAAAACAGGCCTTGCCTCTTCCCACCTTCCAACCATTCTTTCATTACCTTCAGTCACTCTGATATTAAAATGGATATGCCTGCTTTGAAAAAAGGCTTCACTCTGTAGGAAAGACTTGTGATATGAAAAAGAACACAACATTCAGTCCCAATTGTAGTGATATAATGAGTTGAGTATAAAACAATTCAATGTCTTTTAAAACATTTTTAAATGTCATTCTCAAGATTATTATTATTATTATTATTATTATTACCACCACTACTATGATTATGGTACATTTTTCAAATCCATATACTGATTTTTTGAAGTTTTTATTATTATTATTGGCTTGTGAAAAGTGTGTTATGGGAATAGGGTATTTTACACTCCCTAAACTCCCTTCTTTTTATCACACAGTACCTGTCAGCTGTGAACAATTTCTTATTTAATAAACATTATTATAGCAAGTTATTAAACTTTTTTTTTATTATCATTTGATAATTTTGATAGTTGCTAATAGCAATACAATTCAGAACTGGAAACGAATATTTGAATTCTTGCTTGAGAACAAAACAAAAATAAAAACACTGAGAAAATATATCATTACAGTTTTCTTTTAATCTATGAAATAATTTTTTTTTCCCAGTCATTTTAAGATTTCAAAAATTCAAATAATTTTTGGGATGAAGCTTTTTGTCATTGTATGACTATAGCAAACTTCATCTTATTTAACTCCCTTTTCATCAGGTGTTTGTGTTAGTACAGCTTCACCGATGAAATAAGACAAATGGCTGAGGAAGAATGATGCACATCAACGAAAATCAGACAAGACCAAGGAAACTTCCAAGAATATTTTTTTCTTTTTTTTTTTATAATAATTTAAAAAAAAAAATGCTTTATTGTAATAATTATATCAAGTTTTCAAAGGCACCTTTTTGTAGAGTGGTTAGCAAACTAGTTTTGCAGGCCATTGTAATCTTCAATGGGTGCTTCATTATTGTGGCCTTGTGCCAAACTAAGCTCAGCTTAGTAAAGATAAAGTACATCACGTTTTCACAACATGGAATAAACTATTAAAGCAATACTGAAACAGATGGTCTGAAGAGAAAATCTTATGAGACGGAATCGAAAATAAAGATTTTAACCTCAGAGTTTTGGAATATTAATTAAAACTGAAGACAAAATGCAAGGTGCAATGTGTATTGTTTCACTTGCCAAGCAAAGTGCTGTTCTGCAGCAGGTGGTGAATAGCTGTTTGTTTCAACATCAGAGCAATTTCTCAATGTTGACAAAGTTTTGTTCTGAAGAAGTCATTGTTTTTTTTTGTTTTTTTTTACATATATATATATATATTTTTATATATATATATATATATATACTGGCATATAAATGTGGCAAAGGCTACAATATGGTCATCGAACAAGTCTTTCACAATCAATGCATTCTGTTCATTCATTTACTTTGTGTGTATTAGAAAGTGGTAGTAAGCAACTTCCCTTATCAGAAATTGCAACTGCCCTTTTCTGTATTGTGGATAAAGTATACTTGTGACTCATTGTGAGTTTAACATTTTAGGAACACTAAGATGGCTCATCGAAGAAAGACATTTTTTAATTGTTTCTATGAAGATTGTAAACATTTGGGCAAGTTTTTTTATACACTACAGTCATTTCTGATGTCCTCAGCTCATAATTAGCATTAAAGATCTAAAATGAGTAAGTGACATTATTTATCTTGTAAGAAGGTTGATGGCTTTTATCAGCCACAATGGTTATATGATTAGCATAGTTTCAGACTCTGCCCTATTGGCCAACATTTTCATTTTTTTAAATTGCCCATACTCACATGATTTCTCAGTTAATTTGGAATGGCTTGTATTGTTGAAATCTTGCTACTGTTGACATAAATGACTGGTTTGGGTGTGAGCATGGCTGTAAGCTTCTAAATTTTAGCCTAATCATTTTCAATTTGTCTACACTGTAAAATCCTCAATATTTGATGGTAATAAACATTTATCATTATAATACATGTGTTTTGGCTGAAACATTAAAAACAAAATCACAACTATACACATTTCATTTTGTACTTAAAAGCCTATGAAGGACTATTTTGCGATTAAACATCTCCAAAAACACTGAGGCAGATGGAATGAAGAATCTAGTCTTAAAAATCCATTTTGGCAAATTGTTTGGCTGGAATATTAAACTTCAAGAGATGGTGTTTAAACCTTAAGCAAATTTTAAAATTCTGTACCCAATGTGGTCAGTATAATTGTATACTTGTAAAATCATAATTTCCCGGTTAGTATTGATTTTTTTGCCATAAACAAAGGCAGATAAGATTGAGTTAATGACTGGTTTAAGTTTACATTGAGTAAAAATCACTTTGACTGACCTTTGGCAAGTATTCACACATTTCATGGTCAAAATGTGCAAATGAGAAAGTTTCTTGAGAAATTATTCTCCCAATTGTTCACTTCCCAAAAAACTTGTTAATCATGATTTGTGTGTTGGATTTTTATCATCTGCCTCAATTTTCTAATCCTAAGGCTGCCATTATTAATTGTAAAACTATTGTTTGCCATTGCCTACTGCCTGGTGGTCACTAGTTTAGCCTGCAGTTTTGCCATAAGAGATTTATTGTGGGTAGATTAAGTTTAAAAGGTTCACTTATTTGATAACAGAACTTGAATTGCAGCCTCCGCAAGTAATCTCACCACGGTAGCAAAACCCTACCAGTCATTTTTTTTTTTTTTTTTTTTTTTGCTATATAAAATTGTGCAATAACCTGGTAGTCATTGTCATCCCCTCAAAAAAATTAAAAAATGTAAATTGTTTTTTTTAATAAAAAGAGGAAAGGTCTTGACTAATATCCGACAATATTTATTGACATTTTTTTTTATATTTTAGCAAGTTCCAACATCGAAAATATTTGTTGTTCACTTTTTGTTTTTTTTTCTTAAATTATTTATCACTATTATTATTATTATTATTATTATTATTATTATTATTATTATTATCATTATTATTATTATTATTATTAAAACTTTGTTTTTTCCATTTTTTTACTATGACCCCTGTGTATAAATGACATTTTTGACCTAGTCATATTTCTTACTCACACTGGTCTTTTCCCTGTATGAGCTTCTGTAACATAACTATGTATGTATGTATATACAGGGGTTGGGGGGTAGGGAAGGTAGAGAAAGTGATGGAAGAAAATTCATCTTTTTTTTTTTACCTTTGAAATATATACATATATATAGTATGTATATGTATACTTTTACATATATCTAATTTTGTATATATGTTTGTGTACATATATGCATGTTTGTGTGTATGTGTGCTGTATGTATGCGTTTATATATGTATACAAGTGTATAAATATGCACATACACTGGTATGTATGTGTGTATAGTATTGCATGTTTATGTATATGCATATATACATATATATAGTTAATGTGTTTATATGTACATATAAGCCAGTAAGCATTTTATATCTATAGTATATATAGATAAATATGTGAAAGCATATATACATTTTATAATATATACATATATATATATATATATATATATATATATATATATATATAATGTATGTATGTATGTGTGTAAAATATAGCACAGCTTCTGATTTGAGGCAAACTTTGCAAATCTGAAATTAAGGCTCTTGTTTGTGTTTTGATATACAACCTATCTAATGTAGGTATGACTATTTAGTGTTTTTTAATTGCCTCGTAGACACTGTAAATATCAGCATTTTCTATTCATGATTTACCCCAAAGAAACAAATCAATTTGAAATAAACAGTGTATAGCCTTGTATCTCTACATGGGTCTGGAATTGAATGAGAGAGTTACAAGCACTTCTTCATTGAAACAATATATACATATATATATATATATATATATATATATATATATATATATATTTTCTATGTATCAAAGGTTTTTGCAGTTATACTCTTTGGTTCAAATTAAAATAAAATGTAATATCTTCATTTCTCTCTCTCACATCTTTTTCTTTTTCTGATTCATTCACTTAGTATATTTCTCTCTTGAATAAACAGTTGAAATACAGAGTGAAAACACCAAATCTAATATTTATTTATATTTATATATATATATATATATATATATATATATATATATATATATATATATATATATATATATATGCAAATTTCATTAAAAACAACTGACAAGGTGATGTGGTTAAGATTTTTATATAATTTTTTATGTGTTCTTATAATTTTTTTTCTTTTCAGGAGATAAATTATATAAAAATTGTCCAAATTTTTTATATATCCAAGTGCTTTCGGCTATACTTTTAGACATTATCAAGGATGAATTTTATTTTACTTTTAACTGAATATATGGATTGTTTTATGTATGCATTTAAAAATAATGGCTGCATTACTAATAAAAAAGAAAAAGTCAACGCTCAATAATATCAGCTATGAACAAGGCCACAATGCGCTGACCGTGTTTGGAAGATAACACATTCCTATAACTCTAGATACATAACAATCCCATATATTCAGTTAAAAGTAAAATAAAATTCATCCTAGATAATGGATAAAAGTATAGCCAAAAGCACTTGTATATATAAAACATGTTCACAATTTTTATATAATTTAGGTCCTGAAAAGAAAAAAATTATAAGAACACATGAAAAATTATATAAAAAAATTTAACCACAGTACCTTGTCAGTCATTTTTAATGAAACCTGCATAAAAGAGGGATTGCTGCCCATATTATAATTTATATATATATATATATATATATATATATATATGAAAATATTTTTTTAATAATGTATCAAATTTCTGTGAGCATTACACCACTGTAAACAATCTATAAGAGAGAAAATTCTTAAGAATGTTTTTTCTATTGTATATTTGTGGTATTATCAAATTCTTGATTCTACAGCGACTTAGCTCTTTTATATTTTTTTAACACATCAGACTGATTAATATCTCAGATTCTGTTTTTGTGGATATTGGTTAACTTTAATGATCAGGATCTGTCATTGATTTCATTATATAGATTTTTTTTTAATTCTACAATGAAGACATAACTTTTGTATAATGAAAAAAGATCAGTGGATTTTTGTCAGTGTACCATTTATGTACATGTAGTGTTTATATACTTATTTTTAATTAGTTAAGAATTGGTGGACATCTTAATTTGATCTTTTTTTCTCTTTCTCTTTAATCTCTCTCTATTTCTTTGTCTGTATCTCTGTTATTCACTCCATCCTTCCTATTTTTGTTACCTCTCTTTCTTGTTTTAAACTCTCTCATTCTCAGGTCCCATCTCTTCCTATCATATAGATATGGGCTGGTGTTTTTTTTTGTTTTTTGTTTTTTTTAATAAGGAAAAATCTGGCTCAAACCTGAATCCAACTTGGTGCAATCATACTCACTTGTTAATGCTCTTTTTTTAAAAGTATGCATTTGTTTTTGATATTAAACATCTTATTACTACTTTGGTATTGTTTCTTTTAATTAAACCTCACATAAACAAGCAAAAAAAATTAAAAAATAAATAAATCATCCTGTCAGACACAAGACAAGAGGAATGATTCATTTCATTCATTACAGAAATCTAAACTGACAAGAAAGATCAATAGTCTAACGATGGCTTAGCAAGGGAGACAACTTTTCTTTTCATCCAATTTAGGGTACATACATTTGAATGAACACAGAAAAATATTTTCTAGCTTACATTTCCCTTCTAACATTGTTCAAAAGGCAAAGACTAAGCAAAAACTGCTTAAAACTAAAATTGTCCTCTTAGATTAAAAAATCTCAATTTTCCTACTTTCTTTGTTTTAAAATGACACCTGTGCAGCTTTTTCCAACTTTTGTATATGATTTATGAGTCTATTATTAATTAATATTGTTTTTATTATTCATTATTATTATTTTCAATAACAAAATAATTTTTTAACTGACTTTTTCTTTAACATTACATAAAGTTAAACATTTAATGCCTGTAAAACATCAACTGGGCTTATTATATATACAGAATAGGAATGTTTTTCACAATTTATAAATCTGAAAGAACATTTTTGTAAGTATTCAGGATAAAATTTATAATGTTCAGTGATTGGGAGTAGTTATTGCATTATAACCAATTCTGTTTCTAATAACCCACAATTCTTCTATTACTAACATTAAAAGCTTTGATATATAAAGTGACCGATCTTGTCTGACTCTAACTGTATTTCTCCTTTTTGTTTTTGAGATATTTATCAAAGGTCAACTTTTATACTTATTACTTTTTAACATAATTTGTTTACCTAAAACTACCCTACTTTCCCAAAAGAACATTCATCTTTGAAAATTTTGGATAGATTTTTTTTTTTTTTTTTTTTTTTTTTTTTTTGTAAGTAAATAAAAGACTTTACTAGCAAAGCAGCTTTTGAAGCTGTCATTTCTGATTTAATGAGAAAGTAGGCTGGGTTGCTCTGAAAATGCTAAATGCTGACCTAAATTTGGGCAGAAGAGGCTTGGCTTATCAATTTGCTCCATCACATATTTCCAAACTTAATGATGTTGAGATTAAAAAAAAACAGCATTGAAGGTTTTATTTTACTGTTTCTGTGATAATTTCATTTTTAGTATCCTTCCTTTCTTTTCTTTTTTATATAAAAGCCATAAAAAATATAAAAAAATCAACTCTCTTTCTCTCACTCATTTTTATTTCGATGAGTGCTGAATAGGCCTGTAATTTCTCAAAGCAATGAATGCTATTAATGAAAGGTACTGTTTCCAATGCCACTGCCATTGGTTAAGAGTTTGAGTAATGCTTTTTAAAAAGAACAATTTTGCCTTTTTTAATTTCCAACCTCCTTGAGAAAATGAAAAAAAATCTTTGCTTTTGATCAGCCATCTGAAATTTCATATGATTCCACTCCCACATTTATAATCCATCAGTTTCAGGAGGTCTACACTGTTTTAGGCATCTGCTCTCCTTTTCTTGGAATGGGTTCATCATTTGGGTCCTGCTTTTCAGGGAGTTGGGTGGGGGATTTGTATAAGGTAGGTGTACCAGTGATTGTTGACGTCCAGAGATCTTGCCTATTTGGTCATGTCTTCCAAAGGACAGCTTGTTTTACTTTATTTACTTATTTATTTATTGAAAAATGACCAAACTCTTTAGAGTTAAAATGAATGGCTATATTGAAAATGATGACAAAAACAAACACATCTCTTTAGTGTTTTTTTTTTTTTTTTTTTTTTATTCCCTACAGAAACATTTGAGGAGGATGGTGTCTAAAACAAACTGTTGTTGTATGCACTGATGATTTAACTGACTACTGCTGCAACTAACTTCATTAGTCAACAATCAGCTTGCATTTTAATACTCAACCAATTCAGTTCAGAAGAAAAATGCTGCCAACAGTTACCAGTTATTAAAAGACAATACTATATAAAAAAAAAAAAAAGAATAATGTTCTTTTTATTTTACTGCTCTAATGTTATACTTAATAGTATTCATACATACCTACTCAAAGCAATTTTTAGCAAACAGTATCAAAATCAAGCTTTCATTAAATGTCCCCCTTCCTAGTTACCCACCCCATCCTTTGACCCCATTTTTTATATGAAATTCTTTTATAAAAAAAAATTTAAAAACTTTTCCTTAAAAAAAAATCTACAATGAAGAGAGAAAGAAAAACAAAATCTCCCAAAGAATGTTTTTACTGAATAAAACAGCATGCATTCTCCTTCAAGTGCCAAAAATTCCATTTTTTTTTCTGTCTTTATCCAACTACTCACTTACTCTTAAGCCATTGGCATCTGAATGGTATTGGTAACTTGTTACTGTTGGATCAGTTGGTGGTCTCTGGTACTGGGTGGCTATTTCGTCAGGTCTTTGTGATAATTTTGAAGTGATTACCAGTGTAGTACAAAACTAGACTCACTTCTTCCTTTAGGCTATGGTCAGTTAGAACTTATTTTAGTGACTTTATTATTTCTGTGACTTTTTTTCTTTTTTTCAAATAACCAGTGCAAGGCTAGATAGGTAGCCCGCTCCTTATGCACTGTAGCAATCAGTTGTACTATACTGTTTCTTTGTATTTATTGTTAAACTAATGAAAATATTTATATGGAAAAAAAAAGGTCTGATTTGACTGATATTTTATCAGTCAGGTTAGGAATAAACATTTATAACCAAATTGCTCCTGTTTCTTGTTTCTTTTTTATTTTGCTGTTTATAGCATTCAAAAGTGTAAAAGAAATATGCATGCTGTCATGATGATAGTTTAGAAAAGATAAAACTCAGATTAGAAAACATTTCTATACAACTTGATTGCTTCAATGTTGCACATCTGTACATTTGTCGGCTTTTGCAATAGAGCAGAAGACAACTTAGGTTCTGTCTCTGGAGCTGGGTTAGTTGTATTTACTACTGAGTTCATCTAGAAAAATCCAAAAAATAAAGAGACCTTTCTCTTGAAACACCCTTTTAAATCCACATTCTCCACATATAAATAGATATGAAAATTTCACAAGCATAAGATTTTTATATGAGATATATGGTAGGCTTAAACAGTTTTAAATGTGTACAGGTTTACATGTTTGAAGCAATCAAGTGCTAGTAAAATGTCAGTGAATGTTGGACAGTTTCTGCCAAAGATGAAGAAGAGACTTGAAGCAAGAGAAATGTGGTTCTAGAAAAGGATGCTGAGAATACCATGGACTGAACGAATGATGAAGTTTTAGAGAAAATGGAAACAAAAAAGGCACTTAAAATCAGAAAAAGAGAATTGAATTTCTAGGGCATATAATGAAGAATGAAGGCTTAGAAAATCTGACACTCACAGGACATACTGAAGACAAGAGAGACAGAAGGAAACAACACATCATGAGCTTGTGTAAATGATTGACAGAACAGGATTTAGATAAGATAACAAAATTTACTAAGAGCTACAAGAACTGGAAGTTGTGGAGAGCCATGAGCGCCAACGTCCTGAAGGGATATGGTACATAGAAGAAGAATAAAATATTCATGAGAGCCATTGAGAAATTTTTGAGATATTGTATTTTGGACACATAACTATACATGTATCTGCCACCAAAATGTAATCTGATCTTCCATAGCCCATGGCAACTCATCACAATCAATTTTGAAATCAAATGAAATTAGATGGAAACTTTTTTTTAGATGTCCATGTCACACAACTAATGTCACAAGCATGGAGAATAAATGCTTGTTATATCTCTAGTTTTGAAATTGGTATTTTTTTATGAGAAACCAGTTGTTTGCTGTGTCCATGAACTATGAAAAATCGATACAAATACTATTGAAGTTTACTAGTAAAATAATTAACTAGATCCTTATAGGCAGTATTCTGGCATTCATATTTACTTTATATTTGCATTACTATAAAATATGAAACTGTTGTTATTATAAGATATAAAACATTTGTGTTTTTGCTGTTTCAAATTTATCAGTTCAATTTTCAAATTTTAAGTATTTTTTTTTCAATACTTAATATCGCAAAGCCCCAAATGTTCTCCAGTAATTGAAATTCTCAAGTATGTAAAAATAAATTTCAACTTGCTAAGGAACTTTTTGCAACTAGGTGAAGAAAGCCCAATTATTAACAATGTCTGCAAAGAATTCTTGAATTTGGTAAAACATCTTTACCATATGAAATTATAAATGTTGAATTAGTTGCAACCTCTATATGTATTGTGTTTCTTACCAATTTTCTAAAGTCTCAAGTTGTATGTTTAGTTCTGATCTATCAATGACTCCTGGATGGATATTTCCTAAGTCAAAATATTTTTCTTACAGTTTTCCATCTTCAAAATCTCCCAAACCAATATTTTGCACATCTAGAAAAAATTCAAACTGCGAATCGTGTAAGCCAGAAAATCTTCCTTTTATTTTTTCAATGAAGCGATCAAAAAACCTTTCTAGTTGAATAGTCAATCCAGCATCAGTTACATTCTTACCATGTGTTTGGTTACAATTTTTCTTCTTTCAATGATCAATCATCATGTTATCGGCTTGATTCTCGATCACTTTTAACTGGTTCTTGACAGCATATCATTTCATGTGATTCTCTTAAATTCTCTTTCAAAGAGTCAGGATCAGTAGCTGCATTTTTCAAATTTATTTCTGTTTCCTGAAAATGTTTCTTCATTCATTTCATTCATCCCCAAACCAAATTATAAGAAAATCAAATTTAAGCATTTATTGCAGAATATTATGAACATCATGTCTTTTAGTCATTCTCACTTAGCTGATTCAGTTTTTCATTTACAACTTTTACAGTTTCTCCACTTGCACTTCACCATATTTCAGATTCACGTTTGAATAATCCTAAACTATTTGCTGCAGTTCTTCCCATCGATTTGTTGAACAGAAAAAGTAATAGTAAATAGCTTCAATTGCACCAAGAAAAGTGTAGTCAATTATAAATGACTTCCTAATTAGCATAGCTAAGATATAGTCTATACAGGGTGTGATGAGTATATTGAATGTCATTTTATGTTTTAAATTTCGTGCATGCACGTTGTTTGTTTTTGATTTTGTCAACTGCACAGGATAGTAGGGTCAGTTGGGCACCGTCTGTGAGAAAAAGTGCACCATGACGAAATTTGGAAACGGCAGCTCGGAAAACTCACTCTGATCGTTCTAATAAGAAAAGAACTCCCGAATTTGTTGGTGAGGGACTAAGATTCAACACGGACGCCGACATCAAGTGCCTTGAGGACGTAGTGCTGCCCTGGGTGAAGCAGGTGGCTGCTGGGAGACCCTGTGTCAGAACACTGCACCATTTCATGCAAGCAAGAGAACCCAGTCATGGCTGTCAGATAATTTCTGCGACCACATCACCCCTTACATCTGACAACCTAACTCCTCAGACTGCAACACTCTTGATTATTATGTGCGGGGCGCAGTTGAACTAGTTACCAACAAAATAATTCCTTGTATCACCAAAGATGAACTGAAGGCAAGGTTTATGGCAGCATTCACCAACTTAAACAAGAAAACCGTTCAGAAGAGTTGCAGGAGATTCTGAAGTCGTCTGGAGGTCGTGCTTGAAACTGATGGTGATTTTATTGAATAAATTTATTATTTAGTATTTCAAGATATCTTTGTGTAATTTTGGTAAATATATCTGTTAAAATGAGATGTCAGTATTATTTTCATTTTTGCATAATTCAGATGACAATTTCTCCATCGCATGTTATATAAATGCTCAAGCAGTAAGGGTAGACCAGCTCTCGGTATGCGAGTATCGTGAGCTGACCGTAAACGAGGTTTATTTCTCTGCCAATAATATTCGCTCAAGCCCCAGAATGCTATCCACTCAAGTAGTATCTCTCCTTCGGGAAGGGTCTGTGTTTATTGCCCGGCAACTGAGGCGGCCCCAAAATGGGGAAGTGCCGAGTATGCTTGAAAATCTTTCTGCACTACTGTCGTTATACCCCCTTTAAACTGACGTTGTGTTTAAATTCGGTAACGAACTGAAAAGTGCACAGCACTCGTGATGCAAGATAAACGTCTACCGTTATTCTAATAAAATACGAAGGAAAACACACTTCATAACAAAAAGGTAATAACTTGTTTTTTAAGTTGCAGCGTGAAAACATGCTAAATTCAAACTATGATTGTCACAGTTTATAAAAATTACTTTCGGATTTTTGTCGAGAATTCTATTGTTGAGTACCTGACAGGTGACCTTACTGAACAGCATCATAACATTGTGATGAACAATCATTCAATAAACGTTCATCATCACCTAATTTTGTGCTTATTGTCTTCTCGATATTGGCAACGTCTTTTTTCCCCCTTTTATCTGCACAAAGTCAATACAAGACTCTTTGACTTCTACTTTTCTTCATATCAACAAGCCGAATCACTTGGGCCAATTGCTCACAGTGGGTTAAATCAAGCATGGAATCAAACAGAATGTCATCGTAATTGTTGCTTCAAATTGCTGACAAACAGTAATTTCATACGTGTGAAGCCATGAGATTTATAAGCGCCATTTTGGATTTCAGGGGAAACAGATGATGTTAAGTTAAATCTGCTTGTTTTACGCGCTCTAAATGAACTCTTTTAACTACATCATACTTTGATAATAAATGAAAAATGGTTTTGTATTGCTTTTCCATTTTGCAGTTCTTAACTTAAAACATGAAAACCGTATTGACTGGTGCCAATATATATATATATATATATATATATATATATATATATATATATAAGGCCCAAGAGCCAATCAAGATAGAGGGTTACTGTGTGGTGATAGGTGTACAGTACTTTTCACAGCTGAAGCAGAGCTTAGATAGAACCGAAAACCCAACCCTAAACAGGAAACAAGGGAGATACCTCTACTTCTGTTCAAAAGACCGGGGGTGGGGAAGTAGGAAACGGATGATGGCGAACACACACACACACACACATATATATATATACATGTCGGGAGATGCCCAGTCCTTACTTTCCAGTTTTGATAATCGAGAAGGTTCTCAGAGTCCTTGTAGGTGACAAATTATTTTCCACCCTCCAACCTCTCTCTCACAGACGGGATGCTCTATCGCTACTTCCATGGAAAGTGCTCGGATGAACTGCATTCTTTGGTTCCACCAGGTCTAACCTTCCCGGCCAGGTCAAACCATGCCATTCACATTGTAACAAACTACCCACATTACCTCCGTATTCCAATGGTAAGAAGTAAGTTCCACGCCTCTTACTGTAACCTCTACCTCGACTGGCCCCTGGGGCTTATGCAAGGTGAACCTCACTGTAATATATATGTATATATATGTGTGTGTGTGTGTGTGTGTGTGTGTGTGTGTGTTGTATCCTTTAAGAGGTTAAAGACAGACAAATGTGGCACTAGAGTGAAGGAACAGCAACACGCGCGTAGATGAAAGAGGAGAGGTTTATTGTAAAAAGAGTACACTACTGAAAGACAGGGAATCGGGTGACAGGCTAGTAATTCCCGAAGCAAGAGTATCTACCTTACCTCCCCGCGAGGCAGGATGTTGCACAAAGCCGTTTTTCAATGCGGGGCAAAACCGAGCTCGTAGGGTCGGGTAAAAATTCCCCGTATACACGGGGCCGGGTAGCTGTCCACCACCCCAGATGAAACTCTGCCCTTCGGCACAGCCTCGTCTGGGTTCCTCTCTGCCCAAAGGCAAAGAGTTCCACCAGCACAGCTGGAGACGTATCTCCAACTAATTCCTGAAGCAAGGATATTTGCCAACCGCCGCACGCGGTCAGGTGTGGCACAAGGCCGAATTTAACGTGGGGTATCCGAGTCCGTAGGCTCGGGCAAAAATTCCCCGTAGATCCAGTAAAAAAACAAATTCATCATCCAATTCACCACATCATTTGGTAAAACCGGACGTATAAATACCTTCCATTTCTTCACATCATTTCGTGACACCCAACGTACAAACAGAAAAAAAAACGTGCACAACCATACCATGTGGCGACAACAGAAACAACTATTGTCCACACACGCTGGTATCTTATGCTAGAGAAGAAGATAAATCATCGCACCTACAAGACAATTTCAACAACCTTCGGCGTCTGCCCGAAAAAAAAAGCAAGTATCAAAACAAGTAAGCATTTCTCTTATCCACATCTTTTATTTACATATACTCTTGAATAAGACAGCTTACTAGCTTCAGTTAAAATTCCAGAATTTATGAAAATATCTTCGAATAGTTGGTGCGCAATATGTAAAATGTTTGCCAATCTTTACAACCTTATACCAACCTCTAAACAAATGAAATAATAGAGCGCCAGTATAAAAACCCCGTTATAATGCCTCACATAAATCAAACAAAAAAAATCAAGCAAACAAAAAACGAACTGGATAAACGTCCTACCGATAGTTCTTCTTGGAATGAGAAATGAACCTATTGGTGTCACTGAAACCCAAGTACAACTTCAAAAAACCACTAATATGACATAACAGTTCTACCGTTACCAAAAAAAAAAAAAAAAAAAAATCAAAAATTTTCTGAAGGGATGGTTATACTGAACATTTCACTCCTTTATGAAGGACCGTTACACTCAGCTAAGCAACCCCGCCTTACTCTGGACACTATACCAGACATGAAAAACACCTTATAACAGAAAAATTCCTCAAAATAATGAAAATAAAAATAAACACCTCACAGTCGTTACTGAGAGATTAAAACCAGTGGCATTATAGAACGATGGCACGAAACAAAAAAAACAAAAACTACACACCCTGGGAGGAGAATTAATTTCATAAAAAGCAATGACTTTTATACTTTAAATAGGCATCCATCAATACCTATTAGCTCTGCTAATTTGGTGGGAATGTGATGTGGGGACATTATTATTATTATTATTATTATTATTAAATACAAATAAAATATAAAATAATAATAATAATAATGAATATTATATATAAAGTAAAATAAAACAATAACATTAAAACTTTGTATAAAATAAATAAAATAAAAATAATAAAAATAATAAATATTTTCCCAGCATGCAACAGAAACTGTTCCCTGCCGGAAAAACGGATATACTTCCAAAAGACGTTAAATTCAATCTCTTTGCTACTGACCCGCGGACGGTCAACACGCGTCCCAAATCCTCTCTCCGGAATATTGCTTGTGATAATACGAAGGACTTCTTCCTTTTATTACATGCAACCTTTAGAAAACTTGTAGCCAAAAATACACCCACCATTACACAAAATTGTATGATATTCATGTACAATTTAACATACTTTTACTGTTATCTCTGTGTATGTTTTATTTTTGCGAAGTATGTTTTTATTTCCCGTGGACACGGGGTTATTTCTGCTGCTATGATGTGAGTGACCCCACAGAGGTTTATCCCTTGTTTCCCGTTTAGATTGGGTTTCCGGTTCCTTCTAAAGTCTTTTCATTTTCTTTCATTTCCGATGGCCCTTTATATCTTAGTGGCATTATCACTTTGCTTGGGTGGTGATTCTTACTCTGTAAGTCTCTAGTTCGAGTGGCTTTTGGGATTTGTGCAAGATGAACATCATTGTAAAAAATAGTTTGAAGTCGTACACAATAGGAAGGTCGAGGGAGACTCTTAGAGATTCTTCTTTTGGGACATGGGCCTTCACAATTTCCTCTCTTCCATTCAAGTAATATTTTATTCATTACCATTCCTCTGTTCCTTTGTTCTGTCATCCATTCACCCAAGTTCGTTATGGTGGGTTACTCGCTGTTTCACCCTGCTTCTCTTGCCTTCAACGTGTCATATGACTATTAAATTCAACGATTACGACTAAAAAATGATGAAAATTTATAATATATACCAATTTGATAGAAACGAAAGTTTATAGTAAAACATTAGATGGAAGTCATTAATTTATAGAAGCTTAATTAAATGTACAATGTTCTTTCAACGGTCGAAATGCGTAGCATATGGCAGCTTATTATAACGTAGTCAGTGATGTAATTAAAACATCTTTTCTATTTTAACATTTAATATTGTAATTCTTAATAAACGCGTGCGATTAGATTGGAATAAAATTGCCATTTTGAATGAAATAAACATTTCAAAACGTTTCCACTCTGCTCAAACACAAAATAACAAATATTTAAAGCAAGCATTACTAGAACCGACTCAATGTAGCCAACAATTCGGCAGTGAATTTATTCCTTTACGATAAAATCTAGAGAATCGATAAACGGCAGGAAGCCATTTTCGGCCTCGTCAGCATTGATGTACACCTGTTGGCATGTATATTTATCTAAAGCCTTAAAAGCGTGCTAACGCGTAGTGGACAGGACCGGTGACGAGAGAGGCTGGTACAGGAGCTCGAAGCTTAACCGTAATATTTTCCCCGTTAGCTTTATATTTTGTTACTTCAAATATTATTTTCTTTATTAAGCTTTCTCGAGTGAACAGGTCGGTAGACGAAATAAATATTGTGAAAAAAAAAAAAACGGGGCGTCTACTCAAACCCGAGCATCCACTAAAAATAACGTTTGACGTTATAAAAAATATGCCGGATTAAAAAAATAAAATCCATTAATTCTTTAGAAATTGCTTTGTTTACTTTCCGGATACGAAACTGAGTAAATGTGCGTTTCGAGAAAATATGAACACATGAATTTGCATTAAATCAAATAGAACCTTGCTTTTCCGTGAAGCTATCCGTAGCTGAGTGGTCAAAGCACGCCGGATTAGACGGTGGTTGCTCCTGCAAAGGAGGACGCAGGTTCGAATCCTGCTTAAGAGCACATTTTCTTTATCAAGTTTTCTGGGGTGCGTAGACCAGTAGACGAAATAAACACCGTTTAAAACAAAATCAGAGCGTCTATTCAAATACGGGTGTCCACTAAAAATAACGTTTGAAGTAATAAATTCACACACACACACACACACACATCCATATATATATATATATATAAACTATTAATCATTCACCTGAAATACGATTCATGCTAACGTTAATTTTTTTAAAACGGTGCTCGGAGTTACATACAGAGTAAATATTACGTTTTTTATGAGATTTTATAAAACATGTAAAGCATACACGTATCTAAAAGATCCACTGAGATAAACCGATCGTCAGAGGCTTAAAAATTGTTCAGTTATATTGTTCTTGAGTATTTATTCACGCGGACGGGGACTATAACCCATTGCAAGTGGAGTAGCCCGAGCCAACCGCCACCCACGCAAAGAAAAATGTGCATGAATAAAATATCTACGTAAACATTTTATTCATTTATTATCATCTCAGTCGGGGACTAATTGGCTCAGCAAAAAAAAAACAAAAAAAACTTATTCATTGCCCTCCACTTGCTAGCATGCTCCTATCTTTTATTGATAAGGCTTTCTTGCACTTGAGATGTTATAATTTGATTTTTTTTCCCTGCAAGCATAGACTACAAGATTTAGACGTTGCTTTTGGAGCTTCAGCTGTTCTTTTTTATAATTTTCCATCCAGCCATGGGAGATTTGCCGATATATATTTAGACAGTGCCTATATATATTTAGACAGCGTTGTACTGTTTTTATATTGTCTATTATTAAAAGATGTTTTATGGTTATATTAGGTTGGTGCAAAAATAATGACGTAATAATGTCGTTTTTTGACGTATAACGTCAAAAAACGACATTATTACGTCATTATTCACAACCTAATAATACCTTTCGTTCCAAAGACGTTATGTGACTCCTTTATCAGGTTCACTATTCACCTTGATGTTTGCTTGGTAGATTAGATTTTTTACTGATATTTACGCCTACATTTACAAGAAGGATGACTATTAACATCGGTATTCCGCAGCATTTCATAATTGTGTTTCTTTAGTTACTGCTTCATATCATCCGGGCAGCCGAAACTCCTTTTAATTGAGTCCCTGTTAAATATTTTATTCAGTGTGTGTCCTTTTGGAATGTGTTTATCAGTTAAAGCAATGAATAGCCTCCTTACTCTAGTTTTTACAGTGCATTTGGATGGCGAATTAAACCAAATTTTTATCCCTTTCCTTCTTTTACGGTTGATATTATCCTTCTCATCGATATATGATTTCTTGAAATGGTCAACCCATAACTTTTCAGTGTCCTTTCATAATCCTTTTTTAATTATTGAAGATGCTTAGCTTTTGGTTGTAAAATCTATTTTCCCATTCCCATTCCCCCATTACAATATAACACATTTCATCGAAGCTCACTACATATTATGGCCCTATAGACTACATTTCTGCTAAGCATTCGCCTCACAGTGGACAGTCTTCTTTGCTGCAGCAGTTGCATTTCGATCGTTATTGGCCGTTTAGTTAATGCTTTCAAATATATCATTGTTTTGACTGCTGATCATTTTAGCTATCTTACCCGAGCAGCTGGACCATCTACACACTGATGAAGAAGAAACCTGAGGTGATAGAAATGTGATTCTACAGAAGGATGTTGCGAATACCATGGACGTGATAAACAAAGTTTTAAAGAAAATGAAATCAAAAAGGACACTTATACTTAATATCAGAAAGAGACAACTGAAATTTCTCCGATGCATAATGAGGATAAAGTGTTTGAAAAATTTGACACTCACAGGGCATATTAAAGGGACAGAGGAAAGCAGCGCACAGCGTACCTAACGAGTTTGTGTAAATGAACGAAAGAAGAGGGATTAGAATAGATAAAGACAAAATTTATTAAGAGCTACAAAGGATAGGAAACTGTGGAGAGCCGTGATCGCCAACATTCTGAAGGAACACGGGCGGATAAAACCAAATTATTCTCTTGCTACGGTTTTTTTTTTATTTATTCTACAGTAGCTTATTTTCTTATGATGACCACTTTCCGCTAATTATCTACCGGTAAATGGACTTGGCCTCATCAAATTCTTTATTTTTTATTGGCGGAGTTTATATAGACACTAATTGAAGTTATCGTTGATATTTTTGTCGAAATTTAAAAACTCTACGTTTCGTTCAATTTCGCAAACCAATCGATGAAATTTGAATAAGCTGATTTGTTTGGAAAAATACTTTGACGAAAACCCTATTTCGTGGTTTAACAATTTCTTTAATTTAACTTTATAGGACTTCACGGTAAACAGTATTTTTTAAGAAAATTTCTTTTTTTTCTCCTTTTTAATAAATTCTTAGGATTTCTTACTCTTGAGTATGCAACATACAGCTTACCATACGTAAATATTTCTTTCTGGAGTCAAATTCCAACTTTTTGAAGCGTTTAGCCATGTGATTTGTTTATAGATCCCGTAAACGCAGGGCAAACTGAAAACTGGATTCTTGTTAAAAACTTATACAAGTCTTATCTGAAAACTTGGAAAAAAGAAACTCACTTAGTTTGGTGGTTGTTTAGATGTTAAACATTTTATGGGAACTGTCTAATGCTGTTACACGATTTGGACAATTTTGCTGTTACACCCGGTATACACCCCCCCATATATATATATATATATATATATATATATATATATATATATCAGACGATCTGTATAGGTGAAACCTAGGTAGATTTACCTGGCTCTTTGGGTTTGTATTTAGGTTTGCTCTACTTAGTGTATTGAGCACTTTACGTAGTTACTTTTGCTTTAATCGTTTTGGAGGGTTTTTTTCTTTGAGCTTGAATTCTGGACGATTGTTTTCGCCTCAATTTCATGGTCTTAGTTCTTTCCTTTTTTTATCCCTTATTTTTCCTTGGGTATTGGTTTTTTCAATTACAAGCCCAAATATCTATGATTTTTCCAAACGAGTATAACTATATATATATATATATATATATATATATATATATATATATATATATATATATATATTGCAAGTAAACGGTTTTCACTGATTGATGTTACCATCAACATACCGACTCCAAGGTTTCGTAGACATACCCGTCCGTCCACTCCTCTGGGGTATCAGCAATTGACTACTTATACCTGCTTATTTATATATATATATATATATATATATATATATATATATATATATGTGTGTGTGTGTGTGTGTGTGTATGTGTGTGTGTGTGTGTGTGCAGCGATCCTTCTTTCATGCACATTTCATTGAATACGACAGACAAGGTACTTTCATTTAGCTTTTTAGACAATTTCTCACATGATCTAATAATTTTTTTCTCTTTAGATGATAAATTATTTAAAAACTGTCCGAATGTTCTTTTTCTCCGAGCGCTTTCGGCTATACTTTTAGCCATTTTCAAGGATGAAATATTTTAACAGTTAAATAAGAAATAGTTTGTTGCATGTATAGTATATAGTTTTTAATATATTTTATCATCTGATAAGAAAAAAATTAATAGATCATGTGAGAAATTGTATAAAAACTAAATCAAAGTACCTTGTCTGTCGTTTTCAATGAAATGTCTATCTATCTATCTATCTATCTCTCTATCTCTCTCTCTCTCTCTCTCTCTATATATATATATATATATATATATATATATATATATATATATATATATATATATATCGCTGGGGGTGCGTGTTTTCTAAACAATTAATTGTTTTATTTTTAATTCTACGTTTTAATTATTTTAAACATTATTATAATAGATACACCTATTTGAAACAGACGCCCCATTTTCATTTTTACTTTAAACAGTGTGTCTAACGGCATGCGTATTTGAGAAAGAAAATTTGTACTCCGCTAGAAATCGAACCTGCGTTGCAAAAACAAGGAAACGATACAACCCCCCACCCACCAAAAAACAATAAAAAACAAAAAAAAAAACAAAAAAAAAACGATCGTACCTCTAATGCAACGCGAAAACGAATATTTATTTTCTTCAAGCCTAATGTTATTTACATCAATACTCGATGTATCATCAGTAGTAGTTGTTTGTTGTTGGCACTGTTGGCCAGACAGACCTCCTGTTGAATCATAGCAAATTCAAAAGTAAGTAAATGCAAAAGTTAACGTATAATAGGACAGAACGATGTAAAACAAATTATATATATATATATATATATATATATATATATATATATATATATATATATCCTTCTCAGTCTCCCTCACTCCCACCGCTTTTTCTCTCCCTGTCCCCCTCTCTCTCTCTCTCTCTATATATATATATATATATATATATATATATATATATATATAGTTTTGTATTTGGGCAGAAATCCCTCTTTAATACATGTTTATTTAAAAATGGCAGATAAGGATATATTCTGTTAAGTTTTTTTTTATTGTTTTTTTTCGTGTATGCGAATAAGTGCTTTCTTTTTAGACGACTTAGCGAGTGTAGAAATTGTCCACAGAACGAACAATCATTTGGACAATTTCTGTACTCACTAGGCCCGGAAAGGAAGATCTTGTTCGCATACAAGAAAAATGGAATAAAAACCTTAAAAGAAGAATCTTATAATGACACACACACGCACGCGCATACATACATACATACATACATACATACATACATATATATATATATATATATATATATATATATATATATATATATATATATATATATATATACCACTCTGTATCTATTGATCTCTCTGTCTCTATATCTACATCAATCCTAAAATGTGTTTATACCGTTGTATAACATTACAGAACGATGAAAATAAATTTTAATCTCTCCCTCTTTCTCTCTTTCTCTCTACCCCCACACTCTCTCTAGTAGATCATAATCTCGAATCTGGTAACTCATTAAGCACTATACCCATTGCAGCTGTAGCTGTAAGAGATGCGTTTAGGGTAACATGGCCTGACGGAGACCATCATTCATTTGGCTAGAAGAAAGGACAAAACATGTTGTTCAATTAAGTTAATGCGAAATTTTATTAAATACTTTCTGTCTTATTTTTATTTAAACAGAAAAAAACATTAGGTTAAATATACTCATATATTCATAAAATAGATAGCTAAACAAATTTACGTTCATATTGAAATATATATATATATGCGTGTGTGTGTAAATATATATATATATATATATATATATATATATATATATATATATATATATATATATATATATATATATATGCACAAATCAATTATATAGATGAATATGTCATCTGTTAGTAAAAGCCAGGTGCAACATAGACACTCTTGGGAGTCAGTGGTGGGAATGTGTCCAATCATTGTCGAGCGAATAAGATCTGTAAATGATCCCATATGATATTTACGCACCCCATACCCCGCCTTTCGCCAATGCACAACAAACAGAGAAGGTGGGACAAGCTGTTTGCGAAGCAGTCTGCACTCTCTCATTGTATTTGCCTCTCCAAAAAAAAAAAAAAAAAAAAAAAAGAAAAAATATTCCTCGTTTATCTTGAACAAACCATATTCCCCAAACTGCCCAGTCGGTTCTCTACTAATTGTCCACTGTTTTCCTCCAAGACCTTACGCAGAAAAAAAAAGTTACATTTTTTTTTTTACTTTATCGATAAATATCTCCGCCTTGAGACATTTATAATTTTTCGTTTCAGTAGCGAAAGTGAAAGATGCCAACTCTAACAAACTAAACAGAAATGAACAGAGGACTATTTTTTTTTTTACTTTCACTTTCATTTTTAATGTTGGGAGATTCATCAGTTCGTGCCCGGAAAACTCAAGGTGAGAATTATGAGAAGAATGCAGAAAGGATAAAAGATGGTAGTGGTGAGAGGGAGTCAACGTGTAGGAAATGGAAGAAGAATAAGAATTTGGCACTGATTAGTCTATATGTATATTTAATTGTAAATATGTACGTAATTTATATATATATATATATATATATATATATATATATATATATATATATATATATATATATTTGTGTGTGTGTGTGTGCGTATGTATGTATAAGGTATGTCACTGCAGTTTGAGGTGATTAAAAGTTTGACGTAAATAAAAACACAGACCCACCGACATACACAATAATGTAGGTATACATGAGGTGGTGCTGAAAAGTTCTCGGCATGACCCATTTCTCAAAATCTAATTAAATGACTAAACACCATAATTTTGGGAAGAGGTCGGTCCGAAAAGTTTTCACCGCCCCCTCGTAGATATCTACATACTTTATCTATCTATCTATCTATCTATCTATCTATCTATCTATCTATATGCGTATATATATATATATATATATATATATATATATATATATATATATATATATATATATATATATATATATATATATATATATATATATATATATATATATATATATATATATATATATATATATATATATATATATATATATGACAGGGGCATTTCCGCGCAGCCACATATCAGCCTTTATATATTGCCAGTGTGCACAAAAATATGCACTGAAATAGGTACAAACTTTGAAGCATGTATGTGGGTTTACATATACGTGAGTGTATGTTCATTTACACGTGTACAGGTTTTATTCGTTAATGTATTTGTGTATTGATGGACTGGTACATATACGCTCATACATGCAATCATATGTTGCAGAATTGTTTACACACACACACACACACATATATATATATATATATATATATATATATATATATATATATATATATATATATATATATTGTGTATATTTAGGAGGCATATTTGCATTCAAACAGGTTTGGTTAAATAATTTATACATATGTCGATTAGTTCTTGTGATCCTTTCAAGTTCGATGTGATATATATATATATATATATATATATATATATATATATATATATATATGTAAATGTATGTATGTAGATCGATAGATAGATAGATAGATAGATAGATTTCCATGTCCGTGTTGCAGTGTTTAAACAGGGGGTGAAACATTTGTATTCGCATGTGAGTTTGGTATGTATTCGTGCATTTATAAGCGCAGGGGGTGGGGAATATTCCCTCTTTGCACTTTACTCTCTAATTAAGTCTCTTTTCTATGACTACATGAACTTGACCCAAATGCAATAGCTAGAGTTGTTCGCCTTTTCTCCCCAAACTTTGTCAGATTTTGTTTATTGATAGTTCTCTGAAAATGCTTCAGACAGAGAAACATCTTAACAATGATTCCGATTTCTTGCCTCCTATTTTCCTCTCCCCACGTCAATCCAACATTTTTTTTTTTTACTTCGTTCCTAACTTTTTCTTTCTTTATCGATATTTCATAGCATTAAATTTACTAGAAAGATATTCGCAGTCATATACAAGTTGACCACAAAGTCCTTTTAGACAATTTCAAAATAAGTCATTACGAAAAACTTACAAGATGTGGTAACTAAATTTTCCTTGCATATTAATTGAAAGTTCTTTTAATAATAATAGTTGTATTAATGTTATTGTTATGTTTTTATGTTTTAAATTGCATTTAGTTTTGTTTTTATGTTCCAGACTTTATCGGCACCCTCGATATTTTTCTGTTTCGTCGGATTCTCAACTACTTTTATTCTCTCTCTCTCTCTTTCACACACACAAACATATATATATATATATATATATATATATATATATATATATATATATATATATATATATATATATATATATATATAACAAAAGAAAAGCCTATTTTAACCAACGCATTTTTATGTATTTATGAACAGATATATTTCAAAAGTTTTAAATTTCAAAACGCTCATAAATATTCATTCTGACTAACTGAAAGTCAAAATAAAAAATGGAGGATTCTAAATGATGTAATTTAATGGGTAATAAATTTAATGGGTAATAAATTTAATGACTAATAAATTTAATGATTAAAGTGAGTAAATTTTATTGTTGAATTTTTTATTTATAATGCAATTATTATTATAATTTTATTATGATTGATATTATTTTAATTTCAGATTAATTATACTTGCTTATAAATTCTTAATGCAACATAAAATCCTTACATTTGCCTTGCTAAAGTACATCAGAGGATGAAACATGTCAGCTAAGATTTGCTTTCATTTTGTATTCATTTATATTGTCTTTTTACAGATATATGTTTAGTTACATCTGAATTTTTACTCACGCATACGCGCGCACTCGCGAGTGTGTGTGTGTAATGGCCGGCCACTTGTTCTTGAGCATACTCGTTTCCTAGTGCGGCTAGCTATATCCGTTGCGGACGCCTGCTCAGGTACATTTGTATTTGTTCAATATCCATAGAACCCACCTGTAGTTTTTAATACAACTATGCTGGGAGAGACCTCATCATCTGGCGGGATCAAGAATTTGAACAACACCAGTACGCTCAAATCCCTCGGTCACGATGACTTGCGACTTTGTGCTAGCTCAGCCACTGATCGACGTATCTTGGAGTGTTTCCATCAAAATGTTCGGTTTTACTCTTGTCACATTATAATATTTTGTTCCAGAACGAAGCAGCCCCTCCCAAGTCTTCAGAAGATGATCTCCGTTTCTAGGTGTGTTCAAAAAAGCTGTCTTAGCAGTTGCTGTTTCTAACTAATTGGATCTTTACTCACTTCCTTGCTATCTCTGTGAAGTTCTTTCGGAAGTTCCGCTTGGATAGGAAATGGTTTCTGCATTTTTTAATCATTTCACCCCAAGCAAGGCAATAAAGGCGCTAAGGAACAAGGGGTTAATGAGTGCAAAAGCGTATGAAAAAATGAAAACATTATCAAGGGCGCATGTAAGGACAATAAAAGGAAAAGAACAGGAATTAAGAAAACAGAAGAACTTAGCCGATCAGACAAGGCTAAATAAACATACCGCCTTCTCAAATGCGAGTGTTCACTAAAAATAACGTTTAAGATGATCAAATCTGTCAGATTAATAAATAAAAAACTCCATTACTTTTACAAATTGCTTTATTTACGTCTGGATACGGAACTCAACAGATATGGAAACAATTTCGAGAAATCTATGACGAGATGAAAATTCGCTTAAAGACACTATTCAGCGTTGTCTGATCGGTTAAGTGCTTCATAGCTCAGTCGCTCTAGAGCATGTCAGATCTAACAATGGTTCGAATCCTGCTGAAGAGCACATACTTTTCTTCATTAAAATTTGTCGAATATTCAGGCCTGGAGATGATAATAAATAAATATACTGTTTAATACATAAACGGAGCGTCTACTCAAACACGAATATCCACTAAAAATAACCTTTAAAGCGATAATATTCATACAAATATAAAATTTGTCAGCTTATTGATGTTATATTTAGCATCCCGACTCTAGAGTTTCGTAGATGAACATTTTTTTGTAATCGCTCGGTCTACTTGTCAGGATGTATCAGCAGTTGATTAGATAAATAGATAATTTTGAACCGTTTTTGACCGTTTAATTTCAGAAAAATAACAAAGTTATCAAAAAAAGGTAACCATTACTTTTGCGTACTTAAAGATATATATTAATGTTCATTCACCGGGAGAATTAATTAAACATTAGGCATGTGAATGGCATAAAAGTTGCCATGAAGAACATTTATTGATATTCTTAAAAAAAAAAAAAAGAAAAAGAAATATCGAACAGAATATTTATAATCTGTGTCCGTCTTTGTCAGCTTTTTTCATCGTTTTGTCTAACTCAAAAATGGACGAGAAAAGCAAGTTAACAGATTATTCGATAGTCACGTCTGAAGGTTTATTCTCTTTTCGGAAAAAAGGTTTTAGAAAAAAAGAAGAATTTAGGAATTTTCCGACACAAAAATTATTTCGTGTTTATTAGTACTACAGAGAAGTAGCCTTTCAGAAATTTGTCTTTATTGTTAAACAAAATTGGAATACTACTACTACGACTAATAATAATAATAATGATAATGATAATAATAATAATCTTTAAATTGTAAAAATGCTGAAATTCAGTTAATTCATAAAATTTAATAAAACTTTTGGTAGCTTTGTAGAGGGAGTTATAACTTTGAGTAAATAATTATAAACCCCTAACATTTATATATACGAAAGACAGCAAGACGTGAAAACACGAAAGAAATACTTAGTAAAATTATGAATTTAGTGTCAAATGTAGGTCAAATATGGATTGGAATCCAACAGAATGATAAGATAAAAAATAAGCTAAGTATATGCAGTTTTTTTCTCGTATGATTTTTTTATTATTTTTTTAGATGTGTGTAATGAGTGTCCAGATAACTTAAAAAATACGAGAAATGCCTGGGGTTTTCTTACCTCGAGTGCTAAGAGGATGATGTTACTATTATGGCCTGAAAAAGGAAAAGGAGGCGAAATTTTCGTTGCTGCACGTGTTGACGGTCTGTCCGTATTGACAGCCTGTCCGATAGTGAGAATGTCACGTGTTTATGTGTGTAGGAGAGAAACGTGGCGTCGATTCTCATTGGTTTTAGAATGAGTGAATTAATGGTAATTATAATTGTTATAATTATTTCATTATAGTTATTTTTGACAGTATAATTAATATTTATTTATTTATTTATGTACACGACACAGTGACAGTATAATTGTTTTTTTTTTTATTATTATTTATGTATTTCTTTATGGGCATTTATATATGAAATATTTCTTTATGGGAATTTATATATGAAATATTTCATTTGTAAAGAAAAAAAGATTATATAGAATTACTTTACTCATTTTAATGCCCTTTTAGACTCATAAGCGCTTATTTTTCAATTGATGAACTCTCAATATATTCTCTGTGTAATGGATTAATAAACAAAAAAAGAATGAAATTATTTCGAACTGTCCCCACGCTGACACATCACTTTTTAGCAAAACGTGTAAAAGTACTATAGAACTCGGGCGCGTCCAAAAGAAACAAGCGACCATTTTGAAAATTGCAGTGTGGGACGAGTTGTTAATGGGTAAATGTTATTTATTTATTTATGTATATTAAAAACTCTTTTAAAATTATTTAAAATAGAACACTTATATATACATATGGGAAAAGGAATTTACAGATAAGATAGAGAGATAGATTATAAAATACTTCGTGTAAAAATTTAAAAAGAGAATTTATGTTGTCGAAATTTTGCTCTGAATCGTAAAATGTAAAACTTAATCTCCTCAAATTAAGTCCATTCGCCGTTATCTTTGTCGAAATGTTGATAAAAATAGTTGCCAATGTCGTAATGATATGTGATCTCGGCAGCTTCATGTTCTGTATCTGGGTGAATTTTATGTTGAAAACTTGGGCTAGAAGAAAAATAAATTAATAAAATAAAATAGAGGATGAAAGTGAGCGGGTATATATATATATATATATATATATATATATATATATATATATATATATATATATATATATATTAAAATAAATGTTACTCCCAATAAAATCTGCGCCTGAAAAATAAAAATGGAAAGAAAGAAGACAAATTTGAAAATTTAATCGAAAAAACATCACCTGTCAGAAAAAAAAAAATGTATTAAAATCAGTCTATATATAAAATTCTTTGACTTCCATGAATCCGTCTATCCCTCGTCACACCCTCTAAAATAGCCACACATTGACCGATCGAAACCAAATTTGGAGGTGAAGTGCAAACAGGTAAGGGGATATAAAATACAGTTTGTTTTACTAGGGTGCGTAAAAACCGTGAAGTAGAATTTTTGTCAATGTATTTTTCAAAACAAATCAGCTTATTCAAATTTCATCGATTGGTTTGCGAAATTGAACGAAACGTAGATTTTGTAAATCACGACAAAAATGTTAGCGATGACAATATTAAATACTGTGAGGATTTCAACACGCGTCAATTTGTTGGAAAATAAATTCTAGTAGAGTAAAGAGAGAAAAAACAAGTAAAAAAAAAAATGGATTATTTCATGAGTATATTGAATCCTTTCCATGTGCCATGATCCTTCAGGACGTGGGCAATTATTAATTCTCCACATCGTCCTGCTTTTGTTACTTCCCTCATTTTTTTTTACGCCCATTCAGTTTGTATGAATGAAATGCGAAATGTTTTAAAACTTGTTTTATTATTATTATTAATTTATCGTTCCTACATCTTCAGTGTTTCCTTCGCTACGTAATTATCACCGCCGTTTACATCCATACTCCCCCACCGCCGCTAACATAACTACAAGCTTCAAAAATTTGAATGCAACGTCAATCGCTGTCTTCTGTCTTCTGTCTCCCTAAACCCTTTTCCTTCACTGACCTTTACTCGATCTTGCCCATTCCCAGTCTTCTCATTCTCTTTCATTCCTTGTAACCTCCTGCGTTCTATTGCCATTATCGCCTTGCTTGAGTGAAAAGATTAGAAAAGAGAACAGTACTTCAACTCGATGGGGTCCTTTTAGATGACGAAATGCATTACACTGCATTTTCCCGCTTTGTCATTCATATATATATATATATATATATATATATATATACAATTAGAACAATTACAATATATATATATATATATATATATTTACGCTAGAACAATATATATATATATATATATATATATATATATATATATATATATATATATATACACTAGAACAATTACAACTTAGTAGTGAGTTCGATTCTCACTGGGTGCCGACTGCTTTTGGCATTGGGCCACATCTAAGCTATGCATGGAAAATCATTATATATATATATATATATATATATATATATATATATATATATATATATATATATATAGCACATTGTGTGCTGGTGTTGAATAAAATAGTCCCCGATGTAAAATAATCTTTAGGTACTGAGTCAAGTCTTAGGATTGCCTTGCTCATGAAACTCAGAGTTCTATTACCGGTGAGAAAAACATGTATATTTATTGTTAATAGAACATATTGTTTTACGGTATACTATATTTATAAGCTAAATGCCCAGTATCACTGATAGATCGTATGTAAATATAAAAGTGAAAATTGAGGGCAACATCCAGCGGCGACAGTCTGTAGATTGTGCTTAACTATGAAACAGACTGTCACCGCTGGGTGTTGAACTCAATGTCCACTTTTATATATATATAATATATCATATATATATCATATTCTCCCAATCACTCTCCGTCTCTGTCTGTCTGTCTGTCTGTCTGTCTGTCTCCCTCTCTCTCTCGCTCTGGCTCTCTCTCTGTCTCTCTGTCTCTCTCTGTCTCTGTCTCTCTCTCTCTCTCTCTATATATATATATATATATATATAGAGAGAGAGAGAGAGAGAGTGAGTTATACCCTTGATACTTAACGTGTTTACTTAATTTCTATATTTTTCATTTAAAATAATTTTTATTTTTTTAATTCTCCGTCTTTCGAATTTAAGAATTGGAATGATATAAATTATAAATAATTAATTATAACATTTTAGGCAACAATAATAAAATAAAAAAAAGTCTTAACAAATTTAAATCAACACCACAAGAACGCGAACATTGTAACGGTCAGACAGTATTCAACACCTGAAGATTGACAATTTGCATGAAACTGTAAGTCGTGCTATCAACGTTTGATATTATGTATAATTGTATATTCACTAATATATATATATATATATATATATATATATATATATATATATATATATTAGGTTGGTGAAAAATAATGACGTAATAATGTCGTTTTTTGACGTTAAAAATACGTCAAAAAACGGCATTATTACGTCATTATTACGTCATTATTTTTGCACCAACCTAATATATATACACACTTAATAGTTCTGTTTCCTTACGTAACATTGAGCACTGTTTTTAGAACACCTGAGAAAGAAATATATAATTACATGCAAGTATGTGTGCGTATATATATATATTTTTATCATACGCATATCTATCTATCTATCTATCTAAACACACACACACACACGCACACACACACATATATATATATATATATATATATATATATATATATATATATATATTTACTACTACTACTACTAATAATAATAATAAATATATATTTTGTTCCTCAACATTTGGTACAACTCTGTTTCATATACTTGGCAATAGACACTAATTAAAAACTGATAGATAGATAGATAGATAGATAGATAGATAGATACAGTGTAGTACTAAGAAGTAGTAAAACATTGCTAGAAACAAGGAAAAGAGTATTAAACCGTTGCGTGATATCTGTCCTCCTGTGTGGCAGTGAATGCTGGACAATCTCCTCAAAGATGAAGAAGAGACTCGAAGCAACAGAAATGTGGTTCTTCAGAAGGATGCTGAAGATACCATGGACCGAACATGTGAGCAACGATGAAGTTTCGGATAAAAAGGAAACAAAAAAGAATTACTCGGAAGACAGTTGAAATTTCTGTGGCACATAATGATGAAAGAGGGCTTGGAAAATCTGAAACTCACGGGACAAGATAAAGGTCAAAAGGGAGAGCGAAAGACAACGCATAACATAATGAGTTTGAGTAAATGGATGGCGGAAAAAAGGGCTTAGAAGTAATAACGGAACGACAAAGTTTATTAAGAACTACTAGGATCAGGAAGTTGTGGAGAACCATGACGCCTACGTCCTAGGGGACACAGAACATAAAGAATAGAGAAGTCCTTTCTAAATATCGCACATGAAGTTTTGATTCCTATGCCCACACTGTCTCTGTCTATAAACGCTCTATCTCCGTTATCAACCATTTTTTTCCGTATAAATATCTAACAATTCTTAGACAATGTGTGTGTGTATGTGTGCGCACGCGCGTGTGTTTGTGTGTGTGTGTGTGTGTGTGTGTGTTTGTGTGTGTACCCAGGCCTGTGTATCTGTACATACGCCTGTGTGTTGGGGAGGGAGATATTTAAAGAATTCTCGTCTTCCCTTGCTAACAGTGCCTAAGCTTGGTCCGCAAGTTCCTCTAAATTTTGGTCACTCAGTGAGGACCACACTCCGTATACATCACTGTCAGCGGAACAAATTGGGTGACCACGAGTCAACAACACGACACGCAAGTTGGTGTGTCTCTAGAGAGACAAGGAGGGAGGGAGAGAGATGGGTCTGGCATGTGGGGAGATAGGTGTGTTTGCGTGCGTTCATGCAAAGATTACTCCCGGGGTCGATTTAAAATTCTTTACATGTAGGTTTTGGTTCTATATAATTCTATTCATAAATAAATGCGTGAATTCAGATGTGGGGGTGGGGAGGCGGGAGATCTCGTGTGGGTGTTTGGAAAATCATACACACCCACACGCGAAATGCTCTTATCAACTGAGATTCCCTCTTTTGTGTGAGGAAGGTGTACCTTTCTTTTTACGTAGGTAGACCAAAAAATAACCTGATCATGAAAGAATGTGCTGCTTCCTTTCCCACGGGTATCTCGTTACACCCGCTTCCTAAAAGCCTCCGCACCCCGTAAAGAAACGTCACTTGACTTAGAAATGGCACTGAGGTTAGTTTTATGGAGTCGGCTCATGAGGTAGATAGTTCAATAAAAAAAAAATACATACTTGCAGATTAGAGTGTTATATTTTTAAAAATAGTAATCCCGAGAGAGCGAGAGAGAGAGAGGGGGGAGGGGGAGGGGAAAGAGAGAGAGAGAGAGAACTTTGTCGTCTTCATGAATTTAACTATTTACTGAAATTAGATTTGGTAAAAAAATTCACAAATACAGGGATTAAATTTGCTCCGAAGCCGTGAAGCTGGCTCGACGCTAGATAATTACTCCATCGTCGTGGCGCACCATGTTGAAAGCTAACTCCGGAAAAATATGCTTTTGCTTGTAGTTAATCAATATTTGTTTACACACAACCACCACCACCAAAATAAATAAATAAGCGAAATAAATAAAAATAATAAATAAATAAATAGATAAAAACAGATATTTTGTTCCTATTGAGTTCGTATCTCATTCTCAAAGCACGTAACGGAAAAAAGATTTCATCAGATTTCGGAAACGACGAAAAAGGTGCTGAACTGCATTTTGTAATATCAATTCTCCTTTATGACAGTGAACACTGGACAATTTTTTTGCAAATGAAGAGGAGACTTAAGGCGACAAATATAAGGATACTTAGAACAATGTTTCTCAAACTTTTTCTTCCTTGTGGCCCATTTTTGGTATCAAAATACATTCCAGGCCCACATAAGCACAAACAGAAATTCCATGTAACAGGAAATACATTTTATTTACAAAAGCAAAATGTTGTAGAAAATATAAATCCTGACGAATGAATATGCCGTTCCTGGTGTCTATCATCTTATCAAGCTGAACTTCCAAACCTTGGTTATGTCTCCTCTCTTTTCAATCTGGACCTCCAGTCACTTTTTAGAAATTCCACCGGCCCACTTGCGGGCCTAAGGATCCAAATTGAGAATCTTTGAATACCATGGATGGGGTATGTAAGCAACGAGGAAGTTATAAGAAAAATGGAAACGAAAAGGACACTTAAAAAAAAATAAAGGAGAAAAAACGCAGTGGGGGAGAAGTAGATGAACTTCAAGTGGAAGGCTGGGGAGAGGTTTTCAAATGTCTTATCCCTCTCTTAAAAACTACTTTTAGAGGAGCTAACGAAAAGACAAGAGGACCCTTACGTCGAGTGAAATTTCTATATATATATATATATATATATATATATATATATGTTATATCTCTGAATATATTTATATAAATATATATTGTAAAAATATGTTTTCATTTTAATAAATGTTTGTTTCTCTGCAAATTTCACTCGACGTAAGGGGATATATATATATATATATATATATATATATATATATATATATATATATATATTACTATATAGCGATATATAGTAAAAACAAACATTGCTAAAAGCTATTAGGTTGGTGCAAAAATAATGACGTAATAATGTCGTTTTTTGACGTTATTACGTCATTATTTTTGCACCAATCTAATACAACGAGTAGGAAGTTGTGAAGAGTCATAGTTCATGTGATTCACGGGGGTAGGATATATAGTAAAAAGTAAACATTGCTGAGAGCTACAAAAAGTAGGAAGTTGTGGAGGGTTATAATTCATGAGTGTTATAGAGAGCAGGATATATAGTAAAAAAAACAAATACCGCTAAAAGCTTCAAAGAGTAGGAAGTTGTGGAGAGTCATGATTCATGAGAGTTATGGAGGTTAGGATATATAGTAATAAAAGTAAAACAAACATGACGAAGCGCTACAAATATTAGGAGGTTGTGGAGAGTCATGATTCTAAAGGGACATGGTGCATAAAGGGTGAACGGTAAACATGAACCCAGTCAGGTGAAGGCAATAATTTATTGGACTAAAGATAATTGAAAGAATCATAAAGTCAAAATATACATAGGTAAAAACTGTTGTTTAAAGGAAAGAAGTGTCAGTTCAATCAAATATCTATCAATGTATAAGATGGAGGCTGAAAAGTTCTCGGCCTCACCAAGAAAAGATTAAAAAAATTATAAGATTTTGGGAAGTGAGTTTAGCTGATAATTTGTCTGCACTTCCTTGAACGTGAAATAAAATCTGTGTGTCAGGAACACAAGCGTGCATCAACCTCCGCACCGCACACATATGCACACACACCGGGCCTATGAGACGAGGACATGCAGGGCGTCCAGGCTCGAGAGTACATAGGTGCCCCGAAATTAAAGGGTGCCTGAGAATTTCATTGGATGCCAGAAAACGTTTGCTTACATTGAAGACCACCATTCACATTTCTGTATGAAGCTAGACGTTTTCCTTTTCCATGCGTAATTCGCATAAATTATAACCCATAATATTTTGTAGTAAGGTTTTAAAAGGGAAAGGAAGGAAGCCCGAAAGAAACGTTGTGCCGCCTGATAAAATCCTTCTCAAAGAACCTGCACGCGCGCACGCACGCGCGTGCGCGCACACACACACACACATTGTCTAAGAATTGTTATAAATGCTCGATATCGGAGATAGAGCGTTTATAGACAAAGACAGTGTGGGCATAGGAATCAAAATTTCATGTGCGATATTTAGAAAGGACTCTTTATGTGCTGTGTCCCCTAGGACGTAGGCGTCATGGTTCTCCACAACTTCGTGACCCTAGTAGCTTTTAATAAACTTTGTCGTTCCGTTATTACTCCTAAGCCCTGTTCCGTTATCAAGCCCATTAAGTATGTTATGCGTTGTCTTCATCGGTCCTATTTGCCCTCTATCTGTCCCATGTGTTTCATATTTTCCAAGCCATCATTATGTGCCATAGAAATTTCAACTGTCTCTTCCTGGTGTTAGGTACACGTTTCCTGTCTGTTTCCATATTCTCTAAGACTTGGTCGTTGCATATATGTTCGGTTTTTCTGAAGAACCACATTTCTGTTGCTTCGAGTCTCTTCTTCATCTTTGAGGAGATTGTCCAGCATTCACTGTCACACAGGAGGACAGATATCACGCAACGGTTTAATACTCTTTTCCTTGTTCCTAGCAATGTTTTTCTACTTCTTAGTACTACAGTGTCTCTATCTATCTATCTATCTATCTATCTATCTATCTATCTATCTATCTATCTATCTGTTTTCAATCAGTGTCTAACTATTGCTACATGTATGAAACTCTGAGCTGTATCAAAAGGTGATAAACAAAATTCATATTTACTATTAGTATATTTGGGAGAATATTATATATAATTTTCTATATAGCAATATATATATATATATATATATATATATATATATATTTGGGAGAATATTATATATAATTTTCTATATAGCAATATATATATATATATATATATATATATATATATATATATATATATTTATATATATATATATATATATTTGGGAGAATATTATATATAATTTTCTATATAGCAATATATATATATATATATACATATATATTTAGGAGAATATTAAATATAATTTTCTATATAGCAATATATATGGAGTCTGCCAAAAATGTATACATACGTCAGGAAATGTGCTTTCGTAGTTTTTAGACTTTTACCTATGGGTGGCCTTAAAGGATGTTGCGTACCTGAGAAAGTTGGTTACGTTGGTGCCCCTTAGACACGAAATTGAAAATATATGTTGCCCAAGAACTAGTGCGCTGTACTAATAAATATCTGTATACTAAAGACCACCATTGTGAGAATCTCTTGTAACGTAACTTCTATTAATCTCATGATGTCTTAATATATTTAGTATTACAATATCTCTACAAGTTTTTCTTTTAGGAAGTGTGTATACATTTGTTCGGCGGACTTTAAATATATATATTCTGTTTATATGTTATTTTTATAGATACAAATATTTAAGTAAATGCTCTGTTGATAATAAACAGTATTAACAACATTTACCGGCCTCAACGTTCGAGAAATGTCAACGAAAATATGTGTTCTCCGACAGAAATCGAACCTGTATCGTACACGGAACCGTCATATAGCCTAGCGTGCTATTCCATTTTTAGCGATAAAGAAAGCGTTTGGTTCTCCAGGCCGAATTCGGAAGACATATTTTCTATGAAATTTATCAGACATTCAGTCCGGCAGATGTTGTTAATATTGTTTATTATAAATACAGCATTTACTTAAATATTTATATCTATAAAAAAAAAAAGTATAAACTGAAAATATATTAAAATAATTGTCGGGCTTAATCCATTTCATAACACACACATGCACACACACACACACATATACACACAGACACACATACAGGTAATTTGAATGACAAAGTGAAAAAATTCAGTGTAATGCATTTTGTCATCTTTAAGGACTGCATCGAGTTAATGTTTTTGTTGATGGAATTATATATATATATATATATATATATATATATTAGGTTGGTGCAAAAATAATGTCGTTTTCTCACATATGTTACTATGTGAGAAAACGACATTATTTTTGCACCAACCTAATATATATATATGTGTGTGTGTCTGTGTGTTTGTGTGTGTGCGTGTGTAAGGTAAGTAGAAGAGGAGATATAAACGTAAACGTCGGCGATAATTATGCATCGAGGGGAACGCTGAAGATCTAGGAACGCTAAATTAGTAAAAAAAAAAAAAAATAAATAAATAAAGTTTTATACCCGAATCAACGTCCAGGTTCCAGATGGTGAGTGTGTACAACTGACAGACACAGGGGTGCATCGAGATGCAAAAGATGTTTAGACATTATGCCTTCTCTCCCACGAAATTTCGCTTCCCTATCACCTGGATTTGAAAATGAACTCACAAAGAAATCTGAATCGTAAAGTATGTACTGATTTTAGAAGCTTCATTATCACTGTGTGTTAAAAAAAAAAAACTGACCATGTTCCAAATTTGGCCAAACTCAACAAAATTATAGGTGACTTCTTTGGCTTGGCTTAGCAGATAAAATTTATTTTAACAAACCTAGATTAAAGAAACAAAACGTTGATTCACGTTGACCGTCGGAACGCCTGATTTTTACTTTAACTCTCTCGTTATAGAAATTAGATTTTTTTAACTAATTTCAACTCTGGTTTTATTTTTATTTATTTATATTGTCATTCTATTTATTTATATAGTCATTTATTTTAAGCTATTCGTTTCCCATAACAGGTAATAAATTGATTCTCTGATGAAGCCGAGCCAACGGCGAAACATGTCAAAATAGAAGTTTTAAATATTGTCTTATATATTTACCATTCCGACAGATTTTTCTTCAAACTTCAACCCTCACGCACATTATTCACCAAAACGTTTGGAAATGTAAATTTAGATTAACGCATAGTTTCATCCGTCTCTTTCGAAGTAGATCTCTTATAACTCACGATACTCACGCACAAGGTGCAGTTCATAAAGTGCAGTGGTAAAAGTCCGTACTACATTGTCGGTTTGTGCGTCCTGTTTAAATTCTGTAAACTTTGTATATGTTCTTCGTACACACGCACACGCAGACACTTATAAACACACACACATATATATGTGTCTGTGTACGTGTGTGTAGAAATGTTTTGTTAAATTCAACAAAGTAATGTCTCTCTGTATAATTTTCTGTTGCATTTTTCTATTTTCCGAATAAATTGTAAGGCCGATCAAAATTGTTAATAAACTTCTGTTAGTATGCAAAGTTTAATAAATAAGATAAAATAATTTCTTAAATCTCTTGAAACTATCATCTAAGTAACATCTCATTGACAATTAATACTGGCATTCTTAAGGACTGGTCAATCTGCAAACTTAGTTTCTGAAACCAGATACTTAGATTAGCGAAAGAAAAAGATCAAAGATCCAGTACCAAATTGAAGAACAATCCTACGTGCACTCACCGACCACATTGTTAACTTTTAGCTTAATCCCCTCACTATAAATCCAAGAAAACAAAATTTCGATATCAGACTTCTCTACGCTTTCGTCAAGAAGTGGAACAGGCTGGTTCACTAACCAGGACGACTGACTACTACAAAGATGGAGGGGACTCTCTTTCTCTGTCTGATACAAATAAGGGCGGATCCAACACTCTCTGTGTTCTAACGTACTGCCAGCTACGATCTCTATCTCGCAAACAACGATATATAGATGTTATATGGTTTGTGTTGTGGTTTTCTTTTTTTTTCTTTTTCTTTTTGTGGATGCGTGTTCATATGTAAACAATTAAAGAATTAAAGCAGACAAAAACTTGGGTTTCTACTACGGAACGAACCGCTTAATCTTTATTTTTAGGAACTGTAGTAAAAGAAACTTCTCAATGTCTCTTGAGTATGTCTGTTTACTTTTTGGTCCAGATGTTAGGGTAAGTAAGTATAAGAATCGTATTAATGGTCAAGCTCAAGTCATCCTTGCGCAGAGTTGGAGCAACCAAAGAAAAGTAAGTATTAGGTTGGTGCAAAAATAATGACGTAATAATGTCGTTTTTTGACGTTAAAATACGTCAAAAAACGACATTATTACGTCATTATTTTTGCATCAACCTAATACTTACTTTATCGGCGGAAAGTATAAACATAGTCATGGTATGTCCAATTTCTTTTTCTTAGCCAAGGAGCTTAGGGTAAGTATAAGCATCGTTATAATCATCGGGCTTAAGTCACTTTTGCGCAGAGTTGAAACAACTAAGAAAATTGTACTTACTTTATCGTTCGAAAGTCTAAATATGGTTGTATGTCCGTTTTCTTTTTCTTGGTCGAAAACTTAGGGTACGTAAGATAAGCATCGTTATAATGGTTATGCCCAAGTCAGCCTTGCGTTGAATGGGAACAAATAAAGATCTAGCTTAATTTACTTCATAGGTGGTGATTTTGGAAAGTTGGAAAGAGAATCAGTCGTAAGTGGACCGCGGAAACTAACGTGGTCCCGCGAGACCGTACCATTTTTTACGTTCTATTACATCTTTCAGCAAAGGGAAGGAAGAGAGCGAGGCCGGAAATATTTATCTTTTTATAGACTTTGACAGCGCCACCTAACGGTGTTTAACGAAACCAAGTGAGGTAATCATATTTCAGGTTCCTTTACTCTTTAGTCATGGGAAAATGTGTTTCTTTTTCTTTTCTTTTTTTATTATTATTACTCATTATTATTATTTTATTTACCAATTCTTTTTCATTTTTCCACAGCATCCAAGTTTGTATTAAATAAACCTTCCAGAACAACATTCACTAAATGCTCATTTATTTTGAATGTGAAAATCAACATTCTGCTCCAACATTCACAAACTCTTCTATCTTTGTCCAATTATTTTCGGAAACGAGTATATCTAAATATTTTGCGTGCATTTTAATTATTTATACGTGTATTAAATATTTTAAACACATTGAAATGGCATCTTTTCTGGCGAAAGATATTTTATTTCATGTGTATTTTTTTGTTTTATTTTGTTTTCTGCAGACTCGTTTGTTGCCAAGCTCTTCGAAACCGTTCTACGCATGTCGTCACATATCTGAATTTGAAATATCACGTACCCCCAAAAATTGTCTTCAATCCTGGTAACATTTCGTTCATGACAATAACCATGACAATCTAAGCACTCAGAAAAAAAAGAAAAGAACAGAAAAGAAAAAAGAAAAAGAAAAAAGAAAGAAAAAAGAAAAAAGATAAAAGAAAAGAAAAAGAAAACAAAAAAGAAAACAACACAAACATGTTTCTCTAAAAGTTTCATCTGGATGGCCAACGTCTTATTCGAAAATTTGGGAAAAAATACAATAAAAAATGAAACAGAAAGACTTTGTTGAATTTAGTACAACTTTTTAAATAAAATCAGTCAGGAACCTGAAATAATTACTCAATATTAGATAATAATACCCTGATAGTGGGGCGAGAGAAAAATTCTACAAAATTTTCCTTTAATTTTTTATCTAAGGTAAAAACCAAATAATTTACTGAATTGTACATTAAAGTTAACATTAAATTGCAAATATACAAGGAACTGAAAATATTTAGTAGTATCAGCGAAAATTTCCCGGTTTTCCTATTTGAATTTCCTGAAGAATCAAAGTTTTTTTTTTTTATTTAATGATGGAATAAACTCCTTGCGAATTCTAAGACTATAAAATAGCCGTGGAAACTTTCTATCGTCAATTTTAAGCTTAGCAACTTTAACAAAATGTTACAATAATAACAGACATAGGTATGAATATAGATCATTATTTAAAGAAGTAATTGGGTGCAAATGAAATGATTCAAAATTGGCAAGATTTTCCATTTGATTGACACAAACGTTAAATGCCCGAGACAGTTATTATTTCCTCTATCTTACCCTTCTTTCTTTCTTTCTTTCTTTCTTTCTTTTTATTACATCTGCTTTTCTTCTCTAAAACCACACAGGGATTCTGATATATCTTTTACTCCCTTCTTTCCTCGTGATCAAAAGGGAATGGTTCTTTATTTATCTGAGGCAATGGCAGGGCATAACGCATGCGCTAACTGTCCTGCCTACTCCGATGGCATATCACTGTTATATATATATATATATATATATATATATATGTGTGTGTGTGTGTGTGTATGTATGTACGTATGTATGTATGTATGTATGTATGTATGTGTGTGTGTGTATGTTTAAAATAGGTTTTAGAATCACGACAAAGTTTTGAAGAAATTTGACAAATGGAAAAACGTTTCATTGAAACTAGATTTGATTACGCATTTCGCCTTTCTAGGCTTCATCACATCCCAAAACGAAAGACTGATTTTTTTTTTTTTTTTTTGAAATATCACGTTCTTTCGTTTTTGGATCTGATGAAATCTAGAAAGGCGAAACGCGTAATCAAATCTAGTTTCAATGAAACGTTTTTCCATTTGTCAAATACATACATAGACACACACACACACACTCACTCTCTCACACACACACACACACTCATATATATATATATATATATACATATATATATACATATATAGTTGTAGAGTAGGTAAATGAAACCGATAAATGAGGTGTGAACGTAATTGTGTTCAATGCGGTTATACAGAGCAAAGATATGTATTAATTAATTTAAAACGTAGGTACGCGTATATGTACTAATTATATATATATATATATATATATATATATATATATATATATATATATATTACTGTTATAGAACAAAGTTACCCCAACCTCTCCTTTGCAAAATATGAATATCTTTTTATAGATCTAACCTTTTCACGCTTCACTTATTCCTTTTCTCATCGTAAGATAAATACTTATTTCTAAATTTACAATAGGTGTTTCTAAATATACAAGCATATCTACATGAAAGCAAATCTTGTTATTTATATCACAATGTCCAGTGCCCAGGGGTGGCGATGACCAGCGTCGTATTAGTAACAGGCGTATTTTGACGATAAAAAAAATAACAATTATGGCGACTTTCTGTCACTCCGATCCGCAGCACTAACTACCATATATCTCTCCACCATCACCACCACCTTCAGCACCCCTGCCACATCTTCGTCTTTTTTCTGATATATCTTTTCAGAACATAGGCAGTCACGGCTCTCTACAGTTTCCTGTCCTTTGTAGCGTTTATCCCCTAACCATTCCTTCAAGTCTCCACACTGTTACTCTTTCAAACAAGCGCATTAGGTAGGTTACCACCACTGCCTATCCCCTGGCCTTCAATTGATCATGTGAGTGTTAAATTCGCCAAGTCTTTTTCCCTCACTATATGCCGCAGAATTTTCTGGAAACTTCCTCACAATTCGTAATTTTCCGCTCGTGGTATTCTCAAAAAGTAAGAATTATTCATTTTTTACATTATTTACATTTTTCGGACAGTTGTCCTCATCTTTACTGTCATGTTCTCGATGTTTCGGACGTTGCACGCTCCGGCCTTCTTCAGGTGATTGGGATTTCGAACTGAACCTTTATTTCGCCGGTTCTAGTTCCACGTGCCATGCCTCTTCCAGATGTCTCGGTTATCTCCATTTAACTCAACCCTCCAAGTTTTTGTTCACCACTGTCAGAGCCGCGATTCTTTGGGTCAAGTCACTGGATCCAACCAACGCTTTTACCTACTGGGCCATGTCTCTGAAGAAGGACGGGGCGTACAACGGTCGAAACGTCGTGAACATGACAATAACGGTGAGGACAACAGTCCGAACAATATAAATAATGTAAATAATTACAATACCTCATCTCAGGAATATAGACAGATATAGAAGTTTTAATGCTGTTTCTCTGTTCGTAAGAATAGACTCGCTTATAAGTAACCTGGTTTCACTGCTAACTTTTGTTGGCTACCGCTCGAAACGATCTAGCGTCATGTTACAATACAAACGGAATTTTATAAAAGTGAAGATCTCTCTCTCTCTCTCTCTCTCTCTCTCTCTCTCACTCACACACACAGAGACACATACCCATAGATACATATATAAATATATTAAATAACAGTAATGCGTAAATACGTATAAATAAGTATTTTTTTTATAAATTCGAACCCAGCAAGGCGATAATGTCACTAAGACGCAAGAGGCTACTGGAAGTGAAAGAGAATGAAAAAGACTTGAGAAGGAATCAGGAACCCAATCCTAAACAGGAAACAAGAGATAAACCTCTACTCCTGTTCAAAAGACCAAGGAGGAGTGTGAACCGGTCATGATAAAAAGTACTTACAAAAGTTTGCATACTACTAAATCAGCGTGTAATTTCTATGCTTATTTTACAAAAGCACAGACTGAACGGACTTATTTAATTTTAAAACTTATTGAGAGCTACAAGGGACAGGAAGATATGGAGGGCTATGGTCGTCTACGTTGTGAAGGGACACAGCACATAAAAGAAGAAAGATTCAGCAACCGTCGATGAATATTATACCTATAAATCCTATATTTTCCTGAAATCACAAGCGTAGAGTTTTACCAAATCGGACAACCACATCACTTTAGCACTTCCAGCAGCTGCAACAACTTAAATGGCTAGCATATGTCATTAGAAGTGCAAATAATAACCTACGCAATAATATCACTAAGAAACAAGGGGCTATTGGTAGGGAAATAGACTTTGGAAGAAACCGAAAACCCAATCCTAAACAAGAAACAAGGATAAACCTCTACTCCTGTTCAAAACACCGGGAAAAGTTTATTTTCTCATAAAACGAAAAAACAAAAAACAAAAAACAAAAAACCAACATATTTAGTAGGCATTTAAATATGTCAGCTAATAACAATAATTCCTAGATTGCTGAAACCTTGATAGCTGAATATCTTTTAAAGATACGTTTCTCCCATGGGAATATTGAAAATATTATGTACTATTAATGTAACTATAAACCATTAATGGGTTCATGGGTAGTAAGAAAAGTGTGAACAGTAATCGGTCTCACGCTTACCAGATATAGGTGAGTATTTATGGCGCATGTACAGATGATGTTTAGCATAATGAGATTCGGAAATATTGATGTTGGTAATAATGATGATTTTAATGATGATGATGATGATAATAATAATAATAATAATAATAATAATAATAATAATAATGTATAAAATGACATAAAAGAATAATAACAGTGGCTGCAATGATGTGAAGACGCTTGATATTAACAATTCTTTTACAAAAAATATTAATAAAATAAAATAAGGATAATCGTTTAGCATGAATAATAGTGGAATCAATTGAGAATTTTAAAAAATCGATGTCAAAAACTGTTCAAGTAAAATCCATTTCGATCGCTTTCTCCGACGTTTCAATAGTTTTTTCTCGTTATGATCTCTGACCTGGAATCGAGTCCCAAATTAGAATCAGTTGAAGCCGCATTTTTTTTTCTTCTTCAAGAAAATCTCCTCCTCTCTTTCTCCTCACTCCTCTCATTTCTTCCAAAAACTGAATGATTTTATTCGTGTGGAGTTGGCACTCGGCCACAACTCTTGAAAATGCACTTCAAATTTCAGTTCTTCGGATTTTGACGTCGTGCCAAAATTCTGGGACAGGGCGCTTCAAAACAGCGGTCTTCACACTTGGCACGGAGCCTCAACGGCAGACATGGGACATGTGGTCGGGTCATGTGGCTAAGCAGTCATCCCAGCTGAGCATTGGGATAGGGAAGAAGGTAGAAAAAAAAGGTAAAGAAATAGAGAAATAAAGAAATACACCCAAGGAATGAGTGGATGCTGTAGGAGTTCAAAATGGCGGGACTGAAATGAGAAAGAGTGTGAGAAAGAGACATACAAAAAAAAAAAAAAAAAAAAAAAAATGAAAAGTGAGGATGCGAATGAGTTTAACGAGCGGCATCAAGAATTCAGAAATGAAGAGAAAAATCAAATACTTTTGATGGAATTAACTGAAAGATCAAAGAACTTACGCAGTAGTCATTGAAAACATGACGGAACAAATTTAGAGAGGTACACAGCATGTCACAATTACAGTTGTGATCCGCGAAACAGTCCCAGAGAGTTGATGAAAATATTTACAGCTAGTTCCCGCTATTTTTGGTTTCAAATTAATTCTTTTGGTTAAAAATAAATTAACGGCAAAATTTGAATAGAAACAAAGAAAAGACTACTGGATGGCTATGTGATGTCCATCCTCTTATATGGCAATGAATGCTGGGTAATCTCCCCACGAATGAGGTAAAAAAATAAAATAGGGAGAGCAGAACTGTCGTTCTACAGAAGGATACTAAGAATTTCATGGACGGAAGGAGTAAGCAATAAGGGAGTATTAAAGAACATGACAACAGCACTTATCCTCAGAATCATAGAAAGACAGTCGAAATTCTTTTGACGCATAATAAGGAAAGAGGGCTTCGAAATTTTAACCCTCACGAGGCGTATCGAGGGCGAGAAAGATAGGTGGGAAAGCAGCGAGCTACTTACCCGACGAGCTTGTGCGAATGGATTGCGGGACGGGGTCGAGAGTTTTAGCAAAGGGAGAAAACTGCTAAGAGTCACACGAAATAGTAAGTTGTGGAGAGCCATGATCGCCTAATTAGAATAGAATTTTAAAATCAATAAAATAATCGAGTAAAAAAATAAAGAAAAAGGGAGATTTTTACCTTTCTCATATATATATATATATATATATATATATATATATATATATATATATATATACATCAAAGCTTCTAAGTACTTAAGAGTCAATGGGAAAAAGTTTTACGGCTATTCCCTCATTCTTACAATTGGTAAAAAATTTTTTTAAAGTTAATAATAAATGTTTGAATCATTTGAAAATAGTTATGTTCAAACATCATCTGAAGGTTCTCTTAAAACTTTAAAATATTTATAAAAAATATCATTGTGTGTGTATGTGCGTGCCAACGTATGTGTATGTGCTTGTGTGTGTGTGTATGTGTGTGTGTTAGGCGGGGCGACCGAAAACATTCGTGGAATTTTATCATGAAAAATATGCCCTCTTTAAAAGTCTTTTAAAAACTTTCGTTCAAATGACTTCGTTTTCTTCGTAGTAGAGGTCCTTTGTGAGTCAGTGTTATTGCTCACAAACGGTAGCGACAAAAGGCTATACCACTCAGTCTGTCTGCCTCTCTCTCTCTCTTTCTCATTCTCTCTCTCCCACTCTTTCTCTCTCTCTCTATATATATATATTACGTACAATAGGAATTAAGCTTACTTCAAGGTAATGACCATTTCACACACAAATTAAAAATAATTTGCAGGATTTTCAAACTCATCAGATGGATAAGGAAAAATACAAGGTATATCAAAAGTACTTTTATAAAATTTGGAGGGTCGGTTCCTCACACCAAAACAAGGACAAAGGTCTATATAAACATATGTCCGCAAATCATTCATTTTTGAGTTATTAAGTTTCAAGGAAGTTTACGGTAGATGGCGCTGTGTTGCCATGTAGACCAGGTACAATACAAGCTCGACACCAGCATCAGTTTACGATTAATGTGTGGGCTGGAATTGTAGGTGACTGTCTGGTAGCTCCATATGTTCTGCCAGCACGTCTTACAGGAGCTGTCTACAGGGACTTTATTGCAAACACACTTCCAGACCTGCTAGAGGATGTACTCCTGCTAATACGAAGACATATGTTGTTCATGCATAATTGGGCTCCAGCACATTTTAGTCACATTGTTCGCGATGCATTGGCTGAGATATCTACCATGAAAGAGGGATAGGTAGAGTAGGACCTGTTCCATGACCTACACATTCCCCAAACCTCAATCAATTTCTATCTGTGGGGCCATTTAAAATAATTGATTTATGAACAGCCATTAATGATGCAGAGACACTTCATCAATGTGTCTCGTGCAACCCCCAAATTTTCACTTATAAAATCACAAAATACAATAGACTAACCTCTTTTCCTCTATCTCTTTATCCCATCTTCTAGTTAAATAAGTAAAAGAGAATGATAAAAGTATCCTTACTAAAGCATTGGAAAGCATAGACGATCTCGATCAGCTAAACATTTTATAAACGTAAACAATGAAAAAGAAGCATATTCGCTGTTTATATTTTTATATGATAGTGATATGTGACTATTACATGCATTATTATTAGTTAAACTTAAGTAAAACATCAATTTTATCAAAATCATATTTATTTTAAATACAGCTGTACTTTTTGAGTACAGTAAAAAATGGATAGTTTTGTCAACGAAGTAGTCAGGGTCAGCAGTACATACGCTAATTTTATATCTCTTGTATGATGCAATTCCGCCAAAAATTAGCTTCAAAATCAGGTCTTCACAAGTCGCATGATACGCGAGTATATACGGTCGTATTTATAATGAACTAAAGTTTTTGAATTGGTCCTTCACGGAGTAATACTGTCTACATGAAATCTAAAATGATGTTTAAATTAATTTAGTAGCATCAAAAATAGTTTGAACATAATTAGGCGCAAATTAAAAAAAATATATTGCCGTATTTAAAAAAAAAAACAACAAAAACAAAAACAAAAACCCCGAAATGATAGAATTAAACATTTTTTGAATCAAGGCCAAACAGAAGAAAAAACAACACAGCCTTTGGAATGACATGAATTCCCGACTCATTTTTAATTCTATCCAGGCTTTAGTAAGGAGATAAAAAGGATATTGTGTAGCGCCAATCTTTTAAGTTTAGGAGGTTTGTTTGGAAATGTTTAAAATGAGATAAAAAAAAAATGAAAAACCAAGAAAAGTAAGTCAAAGTTTTTCTTCGACTTTTAAAGAAAACCAATTTCGACAAAATTTTTATTAAACTATTTGGACAACTGTCGTTTTGTGTTTCCATTCACACCGTTTCAGCAGATATGTTCTTCGGTCTTCTTCATGTGTATTTTGCATTCGGTTTCTTGGAGTAACTGAATAATTTACGGAATATGGAATGTACTGTTTTAAAGTTTCAGACAACGAAAAAATTAATTCAGATTTAAAATGAATGCCCCAGGTTTGCTGTAACCAGGGTCCAAAATATTGAGTGACAAAAAGCATAAATAATTAATAAATACCTTTTTAAAAATTATATGACTAGCAGTAGAGCCCGGCATTGCCCGGGGATGTAACAGTAAGAGATAGATCAAGTATCGACAATCATAAAGAATGAAAAATAAGATTGACAAAGATTATTGTTTAAGGTTGACGGACACGCATGTCTTAATTAGTTTTTTTTTTTTTTTTTTTTTTTTTACGAATTGGTCAAACCCAAACTCAAACAAAAACATTGTTTTCAATCGTTATGAGTCTACTGATTGAATAGAATTTTATTATAAACAATTGTCTTGTAAATGGAATTTTTAAAGCATTCTGAATGTAAAAATAAAGAAAAAAGTGTGCAAGACAATAAGAAACACTACCTACCAAAAAAAAAAAAGTGAAGTTTTGTTGAAATCGGTTGGAACATGTGGATTTCGTGCAAAAACAATTGTGTTTTTCCAATTTTTGGCGCTGTCAGAACCACCGCAAGGTAATTTTACGCAGTCCTGTTGAAATCGGTTGAAAAATGTAGGAAATCCGATCCAATATATAAACGTACAGACACACAACCTGGGTTTTATAATAAATATGATTATAATTATAAAATAAGCACACACACACACACACATATATATATACAGTGTAATCCGGATATAAGAGAGTTGTCGGGACCGGAGAAGAAGTCTCTTATATCCGGGTTTCTCTTACATCTGGGTTTCTCTTATATCCGGGTTTGGTCTATTTTGTTTAGGTAAGTATGGGAATAATTTGGGATCAGAGAAAATCTCTCTTATATTCGGGTTTCTCTTATATCCGGGTTACACTGTATATACATATATGTGTGTGTGTGTGTGTGAGTGTGTGTGTGAGTGTGTATGTCTATTACTGCCTTAAAATTAAAAAAAAACATACATAGTTGGCAATAAAAGAGACGGTGTATATCTGCGTTCATAAATCAGAGAAGACGGCAAGAGGAAGAGACAGGACCTTGTTCAAGGTTTTTTTTTTAAAGATCATCAATTGGATTTTTGTCAGGATGCCAAGATTCAGACTGGCTCCAGCTGGAAGGATGAGTGGCACCAGATGTCTACCCAATTCTGGGCATCTCAATGGCTCCAGTGTGACGCCATAGACTTCCTTTCATTTTCGATGCACACAAAAAGATCATATTCATATACATATATAAATCTATTACCTTTTGCACACACACACACACACACACACACACAGATTGGAGATTGTGTCCACTCAGTTACGAGGATAACCGAAAGGACAACCGCCACACACATACACACACTCTCTCTCTCTCTCACACACACAAACACATATGTATATATGTATGTATGTGTGTGTATGTGTTCGTGTGTGTGTGTGTGTGTGCGTGTGCGTGTACATACATGCGATATATATTATGCACAAAACCTTAAACACACACATACATATATATATATATATATATATATATATATATATATAGAGAGAGAGAGAGAGGGAGGGAGAGAGAGAGAGAAAAAGAGAGGACATAGGAATCAACTCTGCATTATGACTGTCAGTTTCATGCCTCAAGCGATCTTCTTTATCTTGGTCTCAAGATCGTTTTCAGCATGAGGTTGACAGTCACCATGCAGTATTGATTTCTATGTTCACATTGTATCTATCTACAAATCCTCTATCGCTGGTACTGAGTACCTTTCGCCCCAAATTATAGCAAATTTTAAACTCTACACATTTAGAACCACACGCACAAACACAGACACACAGCTGCACACCAACAAAAACACACACGCACACACATATATAGGAAGGTATGCTAAAAAGTTATCAACATGTCCAAGAAGCCCTTCTTAAGACAAAAATAGAAACAAAATTAATTTTTCATTGGTCACTGTTAGTATTGCTTGTTAGCAAGGCATTAAGTTCAGGTTTTTGATAATGCATTTTTTTGATAATGCATTTTTTGATAATGCATTTTTTTGATAATGCATTTTTTGAAAATGCAATTTTTGCTAATGCATTTTTTTGATAATGCATTTTTTGATAATGCATTTTTTTGATAATGCATTTTTTTGATAATGCATTTTTTGATAATGCATTTTTTGATAATGCATTTTTTTGATAATGCATTTTTTTGATCGGCACTTGATGATGAATTTTCTTGTCCAAAAGAAGACAGCTATAATCATTTAGTCAAACTTCCACTTATTTCATCATTTATAAAACAAGAGAAGAAGAGTACAAGGGATAAAGGGAGACAGACAGACAGACAGTGTGTGTCTTTGTGTGTGAGGAGTGAACTAAGTGTGTATAGACTGATAGCTCGTCTCATTCGACCTTTGCTAGTGTCGTTAATTTGATCATTACAAGGATGTCTCAGGATCAGGAGGCCGTCCGAGATTAAAAGAAGAAAATATACACAAAGTAAGATAACGGTTAATCCTAGACTTGAACTGGTTAAGATTGTAGTGATTGGTGAAACAATCTCTTGTGAGCCAGTTCCACAAAGCAGTGGCTCGCAGGAAGAAGCTGTTCCAGTGGATCTTACTTCTCACCAATGGAATACGGGGTAGGGTGCGACAATATGAATGTCATAGAGAGTTTTGGCCGTGATGGTTAAAACTTGCGGAACCAAGGAATGTCGCTCGTTTGAGCACTTTCGATGGAAGTAGCGATAGAGCAATGAGAGACTCGCTACAACTCGCTTGTGAGAGAGAGAGAGAGAGAGGGAGAGAGAGAGAGTTTGAAGAGTGAAAAATAATTTGTCACTTGCAAGGACTCTGACAAGCTGTTTGAACTCTACCGAAGCTGGAAAGTGAGAACTAGCCAGCTCCCACCTTAATATGACAACAGTGCTCCATTTTAAGCATGCTCTGACTCTTTTAAAGGTACAGGATAGCACGAAGAGTCAGGTACTTACTGGAGCGGTACAGTGAACCGTACATTTTTTTTTATCTTTAGCAATGCATCGTATGTACGAGTTCTACTTTAGATCAGGGGTGAGTTTAAGGGCCCAATAGTGTCCCAAGGCACGTAGCCTCCTAGAGGGGGCACCCATTCATCGTGACTGGTGGTAGTTCGGGATCCGATCGGTGCTGATGGTATGTAACTAGTTTGATTTTTGAGGCATTGAATGTAACCAGCCAACAGGTAAAGAAACATCATATGGTTAAACCATACAACAAAAACGTAGAAACAAACGTAGGAAAAATATTAATGAAATACGCAAGTATTTTCCACATCAAGAATTCTACCCAAAATTTTCAATAAAAACACAATAAAAATTAGCTACAGTTGTACCGAGAACATAACACGAATAATAGAGTGTAACAGAAAAAATATCTAACAAGCCACTCGCACAAACCAAACCCACCTGTAACTACAGAGCAAAGAACGAATGTCCCTTAAATATCAACTGCTTGCAAAATAATATAATACACGAAGCCACTGTAAAATCAGCAGACAACGAAAAATAATTACACAGGAGTAACTGAAAAACCTTGGAAATAGAAAAATCACGTACGCAGAATATCCTTTACAAATAGTAAATATGCAAACAGCAAAATACTTTCTAAACATATATAAGAAATTAAAAATAAAAACCAAATTACACTAAAATATCAGAAAAAATAAGGAAAACAGCATTAACCCACAACAATAAATCCCAAAACTATAAACTCAGTCTGGAGGAGAAAATAACTATAATTACCTTTTCAGACGAATGTAAATCATTAAACAAACGATTAGAACTTATCTCTAAAGTAGACGCGAAAACAAATTTTTCAACTTTACTTAAAAATCGAAAACTGAAAACGAATACCTTGAAAACTGCAAATATATGCATTATATATGCATTAGATACAATGCAGATGATGTAACATACTTTAGATAAAGCCAACACTTTAAACTAAATAAATGAAATAAACAATCCCGAAAAAATCTAAATAATTAAATAAACAAATGAAGTAAATAATAAACAAATTAACAAACTACAAATACACACATAAAAACATGTGAATGTAATAATAATAATGAACAACAAATAATTAACTAATCATTAATAAATAATGTGCAAAAGTTAACAAGGGACATTATAACATAGTTACAAATTGTTTGCCTTGAGGTCGTTGATAAAATCCAAAGAAGATTCAGTAATATTATTGGTCACGATCTGGCGGCTCAACTTCAGTCACTTTCCTACCGTCATAAAGTTACCTCTGTGTCTTTTCTATAAATACTTTCCTGGTAATTGTTCGATCAGCTCTTCGCTAAGGTACCTAGACATTTTGAATTTAAGCACAGTACTAGACTGGCGTCGAGATCTCAATTTACAGTTGAGTTGGCTAGATGTAGTCGTAAATTTTATGCTAACAGTTACTTTTCTCGCAATTCTCGCTTGTGGAACTCCCTTCCAGTCCCATGCTTTCCAGCCAACTGTAATCTACAAAAATTTAAATGCAATGTCAATCGCTATCTATTGTCCTCTTGATTACATTCTTCTTTTTCCGCTCATTAGTAATGTTTATATTCTTAATTCTTCCACATCCAGTAACCCCTTGTGACTTAGTGGTTTTACTGTCTTGTTTGGGATGAAACCGATTAATATATATATATATATATATATATATATATATATATATGAAGAAATATAGTTTTAATAGGTGCTATATTTATGGGATAAAGTGCTTAATATCAGAGACAGAGCCTGTGTAAATATAAAAGTGAACATTAAAGTCAACACTTAGAGGCGAAAGGCAGTTTCATGCTAGACGCAATCGTCAGGCCACGACGATTGCGTCTAGCCTGAAACAGCCTGTCGCCTTAAGTGTTGTCTTCAATGTTCACTTATATATATATATATATATATATATATATATATATATATATATATATATATATACAGTTAGTTAAACCTAAAGAGCCAGACAAACCTACCAAGGTTTCACCTAAGCGGATCGTCAGAACCAGCTTTTCCTGACGATCCGCTTAGGTGAAACCTTAGTAGGTTTGTCTTGCTCTTTAGGTTTAATTAGGTCTGCTCTACTTAACGTATTGAGCACTTTATTTAGTTATTTTGCTTACTCGTATCGGGATTTTTTCCTCTAGACTTTGGACTTACATGCTAGACGATTATTTTCAGCTGACGTACATGTTCTTTGTTCTTTCTTTCTTATACCTTTTTTTTTCACTTTGGTATTAGTTTGATTATTTGCAAATCAAACTCCGAAGGTTTTCCGGGCGAGTACAATTTCTTATACTTATAAGATTATGTGTGTGTGTGTGTTTGTGCGTGTAGTAAAACTTGTCTGTCTGGACTGTGAGTTTCCCGGAGATTGCATTCACTCATCAGAAGGCTTAATAGTGAAAAATAATAATTTAATTGTTACGATTAACGAGCCATCACTTGATATCAAGTACAGAGACTGGCTTGCCTGAAACGCTTTATCTTCCAGGATTGGCCTGGTTGACCGACTTTCTTATTTTTTGGCAAAACACAATCTTTGTTATTGATATTGCTGTTGTATATATATATATATATATATATATATATATATATATATACAGATGCACACACACCTACACATAAATTATATATATATATATATATATGTCAGGTAATATATATATATATATATATATATATATATATATGTCAGGTAATATATATATATATATATATATATATATATATATATAGAGAGAGAGAGAGAGAGAGAGAGAGAGAAATGTAGAGAGAGATGAATAGACACTGAAAAGGTATTTTTAGTTCTGCATTTTTAACAGCACAAAAATAATTGTTACA